>CM035151.1:78514680-78910662 GCA_020205615.1 Panax quinquefolius | reverse complement strand
TATATATATATATATATATATATATATATATATATATATACCATTTGATACCATTTGGGAAGAGAGGAGGAAGAACAGAGAGCGCATACATAATCTAATACAAGATTATAAATAAATATGAATTGTATTAATTATTCATACTATGTACAATCTAAGAACTGAAAATAAAACAAGAACTTACAAATTTAAAACATTTAACTAGAGAATTGGAGAAGAGGGGTTAAGTAGGCTGATCAGAGGTAGAAACTAAAGATTCTTCTGAGAGAGAGAGCTCAGAGTCTTTCTAAGTTTCGAAAACTCACTTGCCAAATGAGCTCGCCTTCCTTTTATAGAACAAGGAAAGGGAACTGTTACATTTACTTGGGTAAAGTAAGAAACATTTCACTAAGGTAAAAGTGATTTACTAAAGTAAAAGCAAAAGTAAGAAACATTTCACTAAGGTAAAAGTGAATTACTAAAGTAAAAGCAAAAGTAAAAGCAAGTTACTAAGGTAAAAGCAAAAGTAAAAGTACAGACAAGCAACTGTTGATGAACAGTGCTAACTTTTGACTATTACAGATGCTTTTGGCCGACACCTTTTGACTCGACTCTGCTTTCGGTGGAAAAGAGCCTCTTTTTACTGTTGAGCTACTTTCGGCTGGAAAGTGGAATCTTTTGACCTTCTAATGGGCAGTCTTGTGCCGCCGATCAATAAATGATTGGCAGCGGGAGGCCGGGTAATCGTAATCGAAGAATAATGGCCGGAGGGGTGCAAGTTAATCGTAATAAAGCGATGGTCACGGCCGGCGAGTCTTGATTTAATGAATAAGTAATCGGCTTTCTTGTAGATGTCAGGCAAATGGGTCCTGAGCATCTTGAAGGTTGATGGTGCCGTAGGGATCGTGATGCATGCACCATCATCTTCGCAAATTAGCTAAGCGAGTCATTCTCGAGAAGAAGTCGAGGAATGCCTAGAGGCTTCTTCGTGTAACTCATCAATTCTTTTATTGAGGGCTTGAAGCAATAAGTTTTAACTCACTACCGAGCAATCTTTGAAATCGAAATGCTACGGGAGCAGGAGGATCTGTAGGGACTGGTTTTGACTTAGATTCTTTTGAAATCTTTTTTCGACTTGAGGAAGAGGGTTCTAAAGGGATGGCTTTAGAATCCTTAGCTTCGAATGATCGGGAATTATTTGGGCTGGAATAGGAGCAACAGGAAATTCTTGTTGAACCTGACCAATGATTCTGTTAACATCGAACTTATCCCACCATTTGATGTAGAAAAAGCGGGAAAGTCGAGGGAGTGGATCTGAGATAACTGCTGAATTACTGGCAACAGAGGGTGGAGAAATACCGTATTGCCATTTAAGTATCCAGGGAACCTTATATTTACTAATGAAGAGAAGAGTGAGAGGAATGTTCTCATTCTTTGGATCTGGTTTACTATTATTAGCAAAATGGGTAACTTGGACCTTAAGAGGATCGGGAAGGAGGTCATAGGTAGAACCATGCCTATACCACCAGAGGACGAACCAATAAGGGATTGGACATTTGAATTTATGATCGAACCGAATAAAACAGAATGACTATGGGACTCGTTATGATGAAGGAGAACCTTATACCAGGCTTCAATATAATCATAAAAGCAAAAAGGATAACTATGATTAGAGAGATCCATTAGATCGGAGGGATGTTTTCCCCAATCAGAAATCTGAAGGAATTGTTTAATATACAAAGAATGATAAAGAACTTTTGATTTATCATTGTTTGCATAAATTGGTTTGATATTTACTGACTCAGTTTCAAGGAGAATGTCCTTATAATAAACAAGAGACTTATAAGGAGTAATTTGGAGGAAAATGCCAACCGAGGAGGAAAAAGCTGGCAAAGAAGCTTAAGCTGGATCATTTTTGGCTTCATGTAGGGTTCAATATGAAACAAATAACTTTCCCATTTGAGCACATGCTCAGAAGAGGAGTGACTGGGAGCTGAAGACGAGGTCTTTGCTGGATTACTGAATGGGTCAATGGGTTCAAAGCTTATTAACTAAAATTGAACTATAAGGCTTGGGGATTGTCCCAAGAATGTAAAATTTGTTTGACCGATAGGCAGGGTAAGCGGGTGAGGGACTAAGGTACCTCTGGGATGATTACTTGGGCCACTAGGGCGACCCGGACCCTGAGAGGAGGATGAACCTCTGAAACTCATGACTGTATAGTACCTGTATGAATAAATTCTCTGGTAAGAAAATCAGGAATAGAATTATTTTTGCCTTTAATGTATTCAATATCAAAATAAAAAATGCTTAATAAAGCTTGCCATCTCTAGCGAAAAGAATGCTTAGAGGCTAAATTTTCAACATCTTTTACTAAAATGTACTTGGTTGACTTGCGGATAATGCGAACCGTAAATTTCGATTTAATAAGTCATTTTGAAATTTATTAATACATAATACCAATGAAAGAATTTCTTTTTAATAGTACTATATTTTGATGTGTAGTAGTATTCCATGCATGAGAATGAAATCGAACAATTTGTTCGAGGGAATTGGATGTTAATTTTGTTTAAGAATGCCTCCGAATCCAATATCCGAGGCGTCGATTTCAACAATTTTGAGCAATGAATCATTAGAAATGCCAAAGCGTGGTAATGTCTTGACATATTTTTAACTTGTTGGATTTGCAGAAGTATGAATGTCGGTCAAGGTGGAGGATTATTTTGCAAACGCTGAAAAAGAGGTTTGCAAATCTTCCTAAGATTCTTGTAGAACTTGGCTATATAATTCAGCGAGCCAAGAAATCTTTGCAGTTGGGTTTTATTGGTTATCTTATCTGGGAACTTGTCAGCAAATTGAATAGCTCGTTCAATAGGCTGAACTTGTCCATTAAAGATATTAAGACCAAGAAACCTTATTCGGACTCAAGCAAAATTTGCATTTGGAAGGAGAAAGAACAAGACCATTTACCTTAATAGTAGTGAAGAACGACTTTAAATGTTTTTCGTGTTCTTCAATAGTCTTGGAGTAAACAAGAATGTAAATCGATATAAACAACGATAAAATGGTCGAAAGGGTTTAATATGTCATTGAGTATATTTTGAAATTCACTTGGAGCATTTTTTAGGCCAAATGCTTGAACATTCCATTCATAATGTCCAAACGCGAGTGGTGAATGTTTATTTTGTCTCGATCATCGGGATGAATGGCAATTTGCCAAAACCGGATTTAAGGTCAAATTTATCGAAAATGGTGGCATTACTTAACCTATTGATAAGGTCGTCTTTGTTGGGGAGGGGTACCTAATCCATTCTAAGACCTTGTTCAATGG
This sequence comes from Panax quinquefolius, assembly GCA_020205615.1. Lineage (NCBI taxonomy): Eukaryota > Viridiplantae > Streptophyta > Magnoliopsida > Apiales > Araliaceae > Panax > Panax quinquefolius. Next base: position 78,907,355 of record CM035151.1, on the reverse strand, counting down.
TTTGTAATTAATAACTAAAATGGGGTACACCTCTTTCTTTTTACGCTTCATTATTGACATAAAAGCGGAGAAAGCAAGACCAAGGATTTCTTTGGGTTTAATTAATCCTTTATTGAGGAGATCATTGATTTCATTTTTACATAACTCCATTTGTTCATGATTCATCCGAATAGGCTAGCCTTAGTAGGAATTAAATGCTCTTTGAATTCCCTAGCATAAGGAAGCCTAACCATATGTTTCTTTCTATGCCAAAAGGCATTGGGGAATCGTAACAAAGGTTATTCTTCATGTAGGTTTTAATTCTTCAATTTTGACCGAACCTCTTCATTTTGAAGTTGTTCTTCAATTCTTTTATATTTGATTTCCTCTTTAAGAAATTCAAATGTGTAGATTCTGATTTATTAAATTCAATGATTTAGAAATGGATTCTTCTTGAATGTATTTTAATTCTCTTTTTTTGGTTTAATAAGAAACTTAAATGTTATTTTCTTTCCTAAATGTTTACTGAGTTAATCCTTCATTACTAGTTGTAAATGGGTATAATAAGTATATAAATGGTAAACCCAAAATAATTTTGTCTGTAAGATTGCGAATCAAAACAAAAGATGTTTTGAAACACATGTTATCCTGACAAATATGTACTTTTGGTAATTTATATTTTATTTCCATTTGACTACCATTAGCCGAATTCAATTTTTCACTAGTTTTTTTGTAATAGCATAGACCTTTTCAACCTTAATAAAAGCCAGACATAGTTATTTAGATCCAAGTTATTGACCTATGGTTGAGACCTATGGTCGCTGTATTAGTTATTGACCTACAATATATATATATATATATATATATATAGCGACAAATCACTAAAATGATAAATCGAGTCGGGATCGATATATATCCTATGCGTTTACCGCTTATATATATATATTTACATTTTGTCCCGCCTGGAGTTTACTTCGTGGCGGTTGATCGTCTTTACACCTTAATTTACATTTTTTATCCCCCATGGAGGTGTTTCGTGGTGGTTGATCTTGGTTTTACAGCTTTATTTACATTTTTGATCCCCCATGGAGGTGCTTCGTGGTGGTTGATCCTGTCTCTATATATATATTTACCGCTTTTATATATTTACATTTCTGATCCCCTATGGAGGTGCTTCGTGGTGGTTGATCATGTCTTTATATATATTTACCGCTTTTATATATTTAAATTTTTGATCCCTCATGGAGGTGCTTTATGGTGGTTGATCATGTGTATATATATATATATATATATATATATAGCTTTTATATATATAATTGCTTATAACTTTTCATATAAACTGCGGCATCATGTGAGCCTAGGTATCATATGATCACAGATTCAGTTTATTGAATCTAGATTATGTTCCCGTGATGGACATTTTCAACTGTAAGCAGCTTGTAAATTTATTCACGGTGTTTGGATTTCCTTAGATGGCTCCCATGTTCATAAGGAGTTCGGCACTGCTTTGTACATTATTTTCTCGAAGATGCTTTGCATCTCGAAAATAAAAGCAATCCAGTCGAACACTTAATAAAATGGAAGTATCAAAAGGTCTTAATTACTATTGAGCATAAGGGTTTGAAAAACCTCTTTTACAAAACATCACTGCTATATCTTATTTAAAATTGAATTTTTACATAAATTCAAACCCTGTGTATATAGGTGCAAACGAGGCCTCGCACTACTTCCAAATAACAGCACATTGACCAACACACATACATTCACATAACAGTTTATTGAAAAGTTGCGGTCACCGTGGCAACACAGATGTCTGAGTGTGCCTAACATCGTCCCTCCGTATAACCAAGTCCCCGGACCTTAATGAATCTCAGTTTCACAGACCCGTTTAGTAGTGTCACATCACTAGGTCAATGCGTAAACCTTTTCTTGGTTGTGTTGGTACAATCATTTAAAAAACCAACTGGTGACTCTTACAGTTAAATCGTCGACATATAAATGTCGGACCTTTTCACAACTTGTTTTTTCAAACAAATCTCACCTAACTTGAGAACACCAAAAGACAAGAACAAGAAAAAGGACAAATAAAAATTCTGACGTTGACAGAAGTGACCAACAAGATTTAGTAAGAGATTTGTAATAAAAACTTAAAGTGTTAAAAACAAACTTTAAAGTAATGTGTGTTCTACAAATTCTGAACTTAATATGTTATACACATGATTGATTTTAGATATACATAAACATGATATGGTGTTTATAGTGTCTTTGTCATGATCAAACGTGTTAGCTTTTTGTTAAAAATTATTTTAAAAGAAAGGGTTAGCATAATAAGCTAATGGATATGAATGCTACAAGATATAGTTTTTGATCTTGAAAAGAGGTTATCATGACTTAGTTACTTATGATAAGAGTTTAAAGTTGCCTTATATGTGTTATATTCCATCATTCATGATAAAGTGATTTTAAAGGCAATCTTGAACATGTTTTCAAAAATATAGTTGCATCACATGAGTATCTAGATTCTAAAGGGTTAAGATGGCATGTTTGGGTTTAATATGTCTCTAAACATGGTTCGTATGTATTGAACATAATGATAACTTAACCAAATGTGAGTTTAAAACATGTTTCCAAGTGCTAAACAATGCTAGTTATGAATAAATAATATGAACGCTATGAGCATGTTTATTAACAAGTTATGTGACCTCTATGTAGACATATAGCCAAGTTATAAAGCATGGTAACCACATGACTTTTATATTCCTTAATACCATGTAAATTGTAAGTTAAAACTTGTGACAATGAACTCAAGAATGGTCATATGCTATGTGAGAACCTCTAGCATGTATGTTTGTTAAAGTATAAGTGAAGTGGTATGTTAGGGTTGGACTGAAATTAGGAGAGCAGAAGCTCAACCATGGTATGGCCAGGGGATAGCGCAGCTACGCCGTCCCTAAGCCTTGTTAGGGAGCAGCTGCGCCATCCTACAGTCATGTATAGTTTTTGTTTCTGATCTAATGTTCGAAACATATTTATATGGTCACTTTAGCTTGTATTATATGACCAATATGCTTTGTAATGTGTTATGAAACATGTTAGATACTAAAGTTAAATACTTAACGAATGTTATAAATTTCAAGAATGAAGTTCGAAATGGTATTTGCAAACTATAAAGCAATAATTCGAAAATGTGTTATTGGACTGTGTGGCGTCATAGGATCTGATTTACGTTATGAGGATATGTGATATAGTAGGTATAAAGTTTACAACTAAGTTAGACGTTTACATGTATGTTTGGACTTACATATATGAGTTTATGTAACTAATGAATATCTTATATGTGTAAATATTTTATGTTAGGATTCGAAAGAGGGTATTAAGCTTTACTTTGGTAAACTACACTTGAGGCAAGTTTCCTAACATACATAACTTTGGATTTTGTGCAAGTTCTCGAATTTCATTTGATTCGTATATTGAATGCAAGTATTCGAACCTTACTCTTTATTGAGCATTATTTGGACTTGTGCAATTATTGATCATACAAGTAGAACTTTGAAAGTATAATACTTCGTAATCTAGAAATGAAAATTGTTACAAACCTTGATTTCAAAAGATAATTGTTCTTATATATTTTGAAAGAAAACTGTCTAAGCCATTGCTTCGGCTAGACTATTGATATTGATTGAAAGCTATCTAAAGTGAATTAACTTGGTGCGGACTCATATAACTGAGATGAACAACCCTCTTGGTAGGGGAATTATATATTGTCGAGAAACCGACGTGCACACTTGATAAAGATTAAATGTAATGCATTGACATAGGTTACTTTAGGCTGATCACCTGTTGTACTCGTTTTATGGAATTATCAGTTAATTACTGTGAATCCTTGGAGAAGTTCATAGTCCTTAGTGACTGCTCAATATTCATTACTTTGAAATCTTTTATTGATTAATCATTGAATATTATTGATCTCTTCTGTCTATAGCGACCATTGTTGATAATCATTGATATTTCTTGCTATCTTGAACTATCTTTATTATTGTACCTTGAGAAATACAAAACTACCTTGAGTACCCTTATTACTATATTACTTGCTGGTAAAATTTGTTGCTCACCCTTGCTTTCCCTAAAAACATTTCAGTTAAGGTAGAACATGGTGAACCCTCTGGCAAGGACAAGGCTAAAGAGAAAGCTTTGGAGTAGTTATTCCATAATGCTAGAATGTATTGTTATCTAGTTGTAAATGAACTTATTTATGAAAAGCTATGCTTGGTTTAAGTTATATTGGATAATATATTAGTTTTGTCTAAAAGGTGTTTAATTACGTTTAAGGTATTGTAAGAGATATTTAAGTTACGAACCCTTGGAACGAGAACAATTATATTATAATGATGTAATTTATTCTATTATTCTGTTGTGATGATTTTAGTATTAGTACGTGACAACCAAATTTAGAACAAGTGTGGTCTAAATTTGGGGGCGTCACAGGTTGGTATCAAAGCTGTAGTTATAAACCTTAGGAACAAGAGTCCTTAGATTATAACTTAGGATAACTTAGAAGATAGAGAGTGATGAAACTCACATTGAGTTTTCATAAGAGAGAGACTTAGTGTGTTATGGAATATAATTTAATTATATACAATGAACTTAAGTTATTTAACATTCTAATGGAGTTGTTGTTTGTCTTGTCTTATATTGGTGATTGTAGGATGACTGACATGTGAGGACCTAGCCGAGTGGTAGAGGAGGAGCCACATAACATACACGTGGTTTATGAGGCACCATTGATAGTGGAGCCCATAACAGTAGTGGCCCCTACTGATGAGGATGATGAGGAGGGGGAGATGGAGCCTTTACCTGAGGAGTTTGATCCGGAAGAGGAGCCTATGGAGGAGGAGCCTGAGCCCGTGGAGGACTCCGACGAGGCTACTTTTGAGGATCAAATGTTGGGGGAGTATGAGGAACATATTTTGGAGTTAGGATGTAGAGTGGAGGAGCTAGAGGCTGAGGCTAGGGAGAGGGAGTCTGAGTTCCATAAACTTAGCGACGAGGACCATCAGATGAAATTAGTGAGGCAGGAGATAGAAGTGCATATGGCTCACCGTAAGGAGGTAGGGATCCAGATGGGGACTCTAGTTTCACCGATCGGTGACTAGGAATGTAGAGTTGGTAGGGAAGTTGGAGGAAATAGAGCAGAGAGTGTTGAGCGAGAGGACTGAGAAAGAAGCACTCCATACTCAGTTAGAGATGGAAGTGATGGATATGATCCACTTCGAGGAGAAGTGGGAAGCAACTAATGATCGGGCTAATGATCTAGAGCATGAGGTGAGGTGCAAGAGAAGGAAGATGAACATGATGAGCTATGCTCTGCGCACGGCCATGGAGAGATTGATTGATGGGGTATTTCACTACCTTGCTGAACAAGGACAGACCCGACATACCATAAGCCAAGATATGGTGGTGCACATTACTCAAAAGGAATACCAGAGCGCCGTGGAACGTGGGATGTTAGATTGAGTCTAGAGGAATAAGTTTAGTAGTTGTATTATATTTATTTATGTGACGTTTAATCTGTTGTTGAGATCATATTTTTTTGTGTAAGATATGAGATAATAGTAAACCCCAACTTTTAAAAAATGTTAGAGGGGTAGTAAGCTAGTTTTGTCCCCATATTTTGTGATAGTAGGGGATATGTGTTATCATTTATAGCAGTATGCTAGAGAGGATCATGTAATTGTAACGATTTGGCATATGAATATAAATGATCTTATTTCAAAGACATGTTATAAAATTTTACTTCTTTTATTTGAGAAATGTCTAAGTAATATAATTAGATACTAAAATGAAAATTTTATGATGCAGAAACATGCCACCCAGAGGTAGAATAACTGCACTAGAAGAGTTGGTTAATGATGAAAGACAACCAGTAGATCCGATACAGAGACTTGTAGATTTTTTAGGAGAAGCTATTAGGGGAAGAAACGAACCAGTACCACCCGTTCCCCACGCAATTCCAGTTACAACTTTAAGAGTTTTAGGAGTGTAATACCTCCAAAATTCATAGGAACTATCGATCCGATCATGGCTCAAACATGGATCAAAGAGATGGAGAAGGCGTTCACCATCACACATGTGGGTGAAGACCAGAAGACGGCTTTTGCAACCTACATGATAAGAGGGGAAGCAAACTACTGGTGGGAGGCGAATTGACAGAGAGCAAGAGAAGGAGTAGTATCATGGGAGAGATTTAAGACTCTGTTCTTCGAGAATTATTTCCTGAAGAGCATGAAGAATAATATGGAGGTAAATTTCTTAGAACTTAAGCAAGGAGATATGATGGTGGTGCAATACGCGGCTAAGTTCAATGAACTAGCCCAATTTGCTGAACACCAGGTGGTAGATGAAGAGAGGAAAGCTAGGCAATTTGAGCATGGACTGAAGCCTTGGTTGTTTAACAAGGTGTTAGTTCTTCAGATCGATTCTTTTACAACATTGCTGGAAAAGGTCATTATTGCAGAAGGAGGAAGTGAAGCATAAAGTTTGTATAACAAAGAGAAGAAAGGAAAGAGCACTAGTGGAGAGAACTGAGGAGGAAGCAACAGCAGAAGTAGCAATTTAGGAAAGAGGAAGTGGGAGAATAACAACAGCAACAATAAGAATTTTAACAATCAAGTGGGGAAGTTTCGAGGAGAGTTTAAGAAGAAGATCGAAGGATGCCCGAAGTGTGGGAGGTATCACCAGGGCGAGTGTTGGAAAGGGCACAGTGTATATTATAACTATGGCCAAGAGGGGCATATTTCACCCAACTACCCAAAGTCAAAGAAGATCAAAGGTTGTTACACTTGTGGTTCGGCGAACCATCTGATCAAAGACTGCCCGAAGAAAGGAAGTAGCGGAGGAAGCTTCCAACAAGGAGGGAGTGGAAAACTAATGATTGGAGGACCGATGCCATCTAACCGTCCAACTACAAGAACATTTAATATGACCATCCATGATGCGGTAGCTGCAAAGGACGTTGTGTCATGTATCATCCCGATCAATAATATAAATGCCTATGTATTATTTGACTCGGGTGCCACCTGTTCTTTTGTGTATTAGGAATTTGCTAATCGACTTAATTTACCTCGAGAACGATTAGGAGATCCTTTAAACATAGAAGTTGCAAATAAGGAAGTAATCCTGGTAGAGTATATTTACCGAAATTGTCGTGTGAATATTAGAAATCATGAACTAAGTGTAGACTTGATCCCGATAAGATTGGGAGAGTTTGACGTAATATTGGGAATGGATTGGTTGTACAACCATGATTCGATAATTGATTGTCAGAGTAAAAGACTGAACCTTCAGACTCCGAATAAGTCTAAGGTGTTGTTTTATGGTAGCTCATCTCTTAAGCAATCATGTTGTCTTACGATGATGCAGGCCAAGAAATTTATAAGGAAAGGATGTGTAGGTTACTTTGCATACATAGTTGACACTAAGAAAAAGGGAGTAGAAATTAAGGATATATTCGTAGTGAGAAAATTTCAAGATGTATTTCCGGACGATCTACATGGTCTTCAGCCAGACAGCGAAATTAAATTTGTAAAAGACATAGCACCGGGAACTGCACCGATTTCAAAAGCCCCATACCGTATGGTGCCAGTAGAAATGAAGGAATTAATGATACAATTGCAAGAGTTGCTGGATAAGGGTTATATACGACTGAGTGTGTCTCCTTGGGGATCACCTGTGTTGTTTGTAAAGAAGAATGATGAATCGATGAGGCTCTGTTCCAATTATCGAGAATTGAACAGAGTGATGACTAAGAATATATATCTGTTACCAAGGATAAATGACCTTTTTGACCAACTGAAGGGAGCCAAGTATTTCTCGAAGATAGATTTATGAACGGGTTATCACCAGTTGAAGGTGCGGGAAGAAGATATATCAAAGATGACATTTCGAACACGTTACAGACATTTCAAATTTTTAGTAATGTCATTCAGGTTAACGAATGCTCCGGCAGCGTTTATGGACTTGATGAACCGAGTCTTCAAGCCATTCTTAGATAAATTCGTAGTAGTTTTCATCGACGATATTTTAATCTATTCAAAGACAAAGGAAGAACACGCCGAACATCTGAAGATGGTTTTGGAAGCACTAAGAAAAGAGAAGTTGTATGCGAAATTTTCTAAGTATGAATTTTGGATGGAGATAGTTCAATTCTTAGGACACGTGGTGGATAAGGATGGAATTTTAGTAGATCCTGCGAAAGTAGAAGTAGTGAGCGAGGACAATTAACAACCCCGTTAATCCAGGATTTATCCAAGATTTTTCTAAGATAGCAACCCCGTTAACTAATTTAACAAGGAAGACGGTGAAGTTCATGTGGACGGACAAGTGTGAGGAGAGTTTTCAGGAGATGAAAAAGAGATTGAGTGAGGCACCTATATTATCATTACCAGATGATACGGGAGGATTTGTGGTGCATAGTGATGCGTCACACTGAGGACTGGGATGTGTGCTAATTCAATATGGCAAAGTTATTACGTATGTGATGAGTGAGTTTTATACCCATTAATTGGGTACATTTGAGCTTAATCTTTTGGAAGTTTTTAAGTTTTTATGTCTATTCATGCATGTTTTACGTTGTTTTGTAGGAATTGGGACAAAAGTTACTTGGATCGACGTTTGGGGTTGCTAGATTAGCGTTTTCGGCTTGCCATTTACATAGCAGCCACTTCAGAGCCAATTTCAGTATTGCTCCAGACATTATTTTGAAAAGCTCAAAGAATGAAAGTTACAGTTATACGTCTCCTCTTTCCAGAACATCTTGATTAATCGAAATCGGAGTTCGGACGAAAACATTATGGCCATTTTCCCAAAGGACGTCGAAGTAGAAAATTTTCGAACATGAGGCTAGCGCCGGGGCACCCAAACAAGGCCTATGCCCAGCGCCAGGGCGCTAGAATATAGTGTTGCAGTTCCATGCCCAGCTCTGGGCGCTAGGGAAGGGATTGATGTGTCTTGGACACGTTTTGGGGCAAATTTTGACACTTTTTTGACTCCAAATTGGATTGGGTTTGTTCCTAAGCTAAAAATTGGACTTGTAACCTATAAATACGTGATGTAAGGCATAAAATAAAGGGGAATGACATAGATTAGCTTAGATAAAATACTCCATTAGATTAGAACATAAACCCTAGTTTATATTGGATTGTTGGAGATTGAAGCAACTTGAGGATCATTGAAGATTCAAAGAAGGAGCGGAAGAGGAGTCTCAAGACTACCGACAACAGATTCTATTATCTTCTCTTCTCTTACTTTTAACTTTTAATGTTTATTCTGTTGTGGATTCTTGATTTTAATTCAATGACAATGAACTAAATTTCTTTTTTTAAGACTATAAATTGAATCTTTTATGTCTATGAATTAATTATTTAATTTATTCCAATTATTTATGTTAAGGTGAATTGTTTATCATGTCTTGTGCGTATTGATTAATTATTTGGCCAGTAATTACCGTGTTACTCTAGAAGGATTCGGAAGATGAAATCTAGGGTTGGAACATGACATGATAACATGTAGGCTTAATTATTTGCATGAGATGAATAATTAGGTTTGTGAATTGAATAGGAATATTTGTTCACTGTATGTAGCAAATTGGGAATTGGAACTTAATGGGTTTGATTTAATTATTTTGCATAGGAATATTGCAGGATTAAGTGAATTGAATAAAAGTTATCTGTTTACTTGGGAAAGGGCTTTTAACAACTCGAATTCCTGTTAATAATTTAGGTGGCGTAATAATTGGGTTAATTGAATAATTGGTTTATAGTTCATAATTGGGAATATTGTTGTCTTAACCTTTATTTATTTGAATTCATTTATAAAGTAATTAAGTTTAATTAGATAATTTAGTTTGCTTAATTTTAAAAATCATAAATTGCAGCTATTTAAATAAAATTAGTTTGGTTAAGAACTAGTACTTGGTGAATTTTATTATATAATTCCTCGTGGGAACGATACTCTACTTTCACTTTATTACTTGTTGACCATGTATACTTGCACGTATGTTTTGATTGTGAAATCGATCAACAAGTTTTTGGTGTCGTTGCCGGGGAATTAGTTTAATAATTTTGCCAATATTAATTTTTATCAAATTAGTTTTAATTTAATTTTTTTTTTGTTATTTTCTTTAATTCTCTTTCTATTTTTCTTTCTTTCTTTTTAGGTACCATGGCGAAATTTAATTATTAATGGCCGTATATGAGAATGACTCAGCCAAGGGGAGCAGAGATTGATGGACTCGCGACAGTACTTTCTGCATTATCAGCACAAATTGAGACACTTTTGAAGAGGCTAGACACTTTTGCAGCACAACGTCATCAAAGTGTGGGAGTTACTTATGATTATTGTGTTGGAAATCATATGAGTCATCAATGCGCCATCAGTTTTGAGCCGGTATAGTATGGTGGTGATTACCACAACAATTATGTCTACCCCAACAACTATAATCAGGATTGGGGGTATCACCCAGATTTTTCGTAGAGCAATACTCATCAAGATCAATTTTATGCTCGAAGTCCAATATACCCACAAGATTTCTTGTGTCCACCTCGACTACAACAGGAAGAACATTCAAATTTGTAGGAAATTTTGTCCAAGTTCATAGCTTCAAGTGAGAAGATGATGATTAATCAAGAGTTATCGAGTCAAAATTTTGCGAACCAAATGGAACAACTAATCAATGCCTCGAACATTTGCCCTCAATACACTTAGCCCTATGACATAGATTCTGAGACTGATAGAGAGCCCGAACAAAATCTGCAACTAGATGAGCCACAAGATGTTGAAAGAGAGGAAACAATTGGGAACCAAGAAAAGGAGATCGACGAATATTTAACTGTAAGATTCAACGAAGATGAGCCGATTTCATTAGTATCCCATGTGCCTCCTCCACCAAAGTTCAAGAATCTGGGTAGTTTTGCAAAACCATGCCCAATTGGCAGTCATGTCGTCGGCAAAACTCTTTGTAACGTAAGAGCTAGTACAGTTGTGGAGTCATGGTGGGATGAAAAGGAGAAGATAGAGGAAGATCCCATTATGTTTATTAAGCTTCAATGCCCTAATCTGATCATCGACATAATAAAGAAAACATTTAGTTTTTGGACGTTCTTAATGGGGGACATAACTACAAAGAGCATGCTAGGTGACTTTCATTCAAGGGTCATTACTAATGGGAACCTCCCAAAAGAGACAAAGTTTTGTGGAGAAACCACGATGTTGAGGAAATGACCTGGGAGTTAGAATCTAAAATGAAGTCAAGGTATCCTTACCTCTTCGATATACCAAGTACGTACCCTAATTTCGAGGGCAAAATTTCTTAAGAAGGAGAGGTTGTAAGACCCCAACTTTTTGAATAAAGATGAATTTTCTATAATTATCATTTTTGAATATTATGATATAATGTTATAGTTGTGGGTAATAGTTATAAATTTTGCAAAGTACGCAAGTTGTTATATAATATTCGATTGGTCGGTGAATATTCGTTTTAAACAGGAAATATTCGAATGACGGCACAATCATTGGTGGACCCTGCAACAGAATTATTACCGGATTGAGAAAACGACAAAAATATTTTATTGAAATAATGGCGGAAGTTTTACCGTTGATACTGTTGAACTACTCGGTAGTAAAAGTATAGTAATACGTGTGGTTGCATAGTAGCACACGGTATTGATTATTAATGCTTATGTGAGAAGTCATCTCAGTTTTGTTTTATTACTTATATATATATTAGAGTATATATATATATATATATATATGTATGTATATAAGGTATGTATTTATATATATTATATATATATAAGTAAAGTGGTTATGTTGTCAAAATTGGGTAGGATGAGATTGATGTTGTCGGGTGAGTAAGAATTTCAAAAGGCATGTGTTATATATATAAATATTATACACTAGGTTTGGTTTATTTGATCATTATTGGTATCAGTTGAAAAGTTAGTAAGAGGAGTATTATTATGTTGAATCATTTACAGATTTTTGACAGGTTGAATCACGGGGGTGATGTCCCGTGAGATTATATATATATAATATATAATATATATTATATTTTATTTAAAAGATTTTTCTTTAATTATGGACCTTCCAATTAAAGTAAATCAATCCGGACCATTCATGAGTTAGTTACTATGCATTCCATTCTTCTATAAATAGAAGCTCATTCCTTCAATATTTCTTACGAATTCACTGAAACTCTAGAGAGAGAAAATTATAGAGAGAAAGAAGAAGAGAAGTCTGCTAACTTTCTTTTCCTATATTCAGTTTCTTTTACGGTAAGGGATATTATTCTTTTGTGTTCATGAAGAGAACTTCTGTCATTCCATTTCTTATTATTCTGTTGGAATAACATGTATACGCGGTTTACCCTATACTTGGTGACATTCTTCTATTATTCATCTTTATTATTACATTTGGAACATCACATGCGTGTGTTTTACAAGGACTGGGTAAAATCTTTATTATTATTACATTGGAACATCACATGCATGTGTTTTACACGGACACAGTTAAAATCTTTATTATTATTCATTGGAATATCACATGCGTGTGTTTTACAGGACACGGTTCCAATTACTTATTATTCTATTGGAATAACTCGTACATGCAAGCACCGCATGCATGGTGATTTCTGTTGTTATTCTATTACTTATTATTCTGTTGGAACATCCTATCGATGTGAATTTCACCTGACCTGGTTCCATTATTATTATTCTGTTGGAATAACCTGTCTATGCGAAGTACCGCATGCATGGTGATTTCTTTTATTATTCCATTCGTTATTATACTTAGTTGGTTAAAATTTTGAATTCTATACTCCATGAAATTAGTGGAATATCCTTGATATTTGCGCTTCATCCAGTATTTTTCATGGAAATATTCTTCTAAGAATTCTTGAATTTTACTCTACAAAGCAGTATCATGTTGACAATTTGGACGTTATTAGTTCCTGAATAAATTAATTCGTGAATTTGTTTTATTGAATTCTTATATCATTGTCATCATCCTCGTGTTTATATTTTTTAAAGTCATCTATGGCCTGTAGAGCATGGATGGACTTGGTATGATTATGACCAGGGATTATTCGGTGTAATCATGACCATAATGTTACAAATGATGTGGTAAAAGTCCTCATTGGCCCGTAGTACATTGATGGACAGTTATTGGCATGATCATGACCATTGATGAATACATAAATATCCTTGGTCCGTAGTGCATGGAATTTGTGGTCGTGACCCTAATGAATATCCTGGGTAGTAGTCTTGGGGATGATGTGGATTATTTAATGTCGAGTCTCAAAGAATAAATGTGATGAAAAACTTTTTAAATCATAAAAGATAGTAGATTTTATTCTCTACTTGACTGTTTTAATGGATTGCTTGATCCGTTGCAGTTAAACTTGATGTCTATTGTATTTTATCAGTTTAACATTGTTGAAGGCTAATGATAATTTATTTTGCATTATCTTATTCATAATATTTCTTGCTGGGCTAGTTAGGCTCACCCTTTCTTTCACTGTTCTCTTCAGGAAATAAGAACGTAGCTGGTACAAGTCGGGGAACGGAGTTATGGTCCGGATGATAGTATTAGCTAGTAGTCCTCACTACTCTGTTAAATAGTGTGACAATAAATGTAATGAGGACTTATTCTGAGAGTGGATATTGTCTAGAAGACAATATTTGTATTTAAATTCACAGCATATGTTTTGTTGTATTTTACATGATTGTTGTATTATTAGTTGTATTTGAATTTTGTACCATGTATTTAGCGACCCAAGATGTGTAATGTATACCTATTTTGGGGGCGTCACATGATGAATAATCACCGTGACTAGTCTTGTTTCGGGGCCTTTGTTACTTGAGCAAGTACGCCCGAGGGAGTGTCTTTACACCTAGCGCCCTAATGTCTTTATGGTCCTGGGAGTCGTTGGTCAAAAGCTCGCTAAGGGGTAACACTATTAGCCTAATGGAGTGAGACATTGCACAGTCATGAGAATTAAAAAAAATAAAAAAAAAGTGAATAAAATGGGAAAAAGAGCAAAAAGCCCCCGCAATTGAAAAATAAAGCATAAGTATCCAATGTTGACCCTCGATATTGGTAATTGTTTGATTTTAGTAGGATCTAGCTCATTTGTAGATTTCTTGAGTTTACACTGTATGATGCCTTCGAAGATATCTATTATGTGTTAAATTTAATTTTATATCAGTTAGCATTGTTGTGGAGCACACGCGCACTATATCATTGATAACATTCTAAGATTTGATGATTGATTGGAAAATTACTGATTTGTTTTAATATGATGTATTATCATGTTTACTTGATTTCTCTAAGGCCGGTTGAATAGACTTGTTTCTGTCATTACTGCTGGATTCATAGGGATATAGATTAGTTACATTACATTGCATTGCATAACATTTTTGTGTTTTTGCTTGAGGACAAGCAAAGGTTTATGTTTGGGGGTATTTGATGAGTGAGTTTTATACCCATTAATTGAGTGCATTTGAGCTTAATATTTTGGAAGTTTTTAAGTGTTTGTGTCTACTCATGCATGTTTTACGTTGTTTTGTAGGAATTAGGACAAAAGTTACATGGAACGATGTTTCGGGTTGCTAGATTCACATTTTCGGCTTGCTATTTACATAACATCCACTTCAGAGCCAAATTCAGTATTTCTCTGGACCTTATTTCGAAAACCTCAAAGAATTAAAGTTGTAGATCTACGTCTCCTCTTTTGGAACATCTTGAATCATCAAAATCGAAGTTTGGATGAAGAAGTTATGGCCATTTTCCCAAAGGACGTCGGAGTAGAAAATTTCCAGACATGAGGCCAGTGCCGGGGCGCCCAAACAAGGCCTATGCCTAGCGCTGGGGTGCTAGAATGTAGTGTTGCAGTGCCATGCCCAGCGCCGAGGCGCTGGGGAAGGGATTGGTGTGGCTTGGACGCGTTTTGGGGCGAATTTTGATACTTTTTTGGCTCCAAATTGGATTGGGTTTGTTCCTAAGCTAAAAATTGGATTTGTAACCTATAAATACATGATGTAAGGCATAAAATAAAGGGGGCTGACAAAGATTAGCTTAGATAAAATACTCCATTAGATTAGAACATAAACCCTAGTTTATATTGGATTGTTGGAGATTGAAGCAACTTGAGGATCATTGAAGATTCAAAGCAGGAGCGGAAGAGGAGTCTGAAGACTACCGACAACAGATTCTACTATCTTCTCTTCTCTTACTTTTCTCTTTTAATATTTATTTAGTTGTGGATTCTTGATTTTAATTCAATGACAATGAACTAAATTTCTTTTATTTAGACTACAAATTGAACCTTTTATGTCTATAAATTAATTATTTAATTTATTCTAATTATTTATGTCAAGGTGAATTATTTATCATGTCTTGTGCGTATTGATTAATTATTTGGCCAGTAATTACCATGTTACTCTAGAAGGATTCAGAAGATGAAATCTAGGGTTGGAACATGACATGATAACATGTATGCTTAATTATTTTCATGAAATGAATAATTAGGGTTGTGAATTGAATATGAATATTTGTTCACTGCATGTAACAAATTGGGAATTGAAACTTAACGAGTTTGATTTAATTATTTTGCATAGGAATATCGCAGGATTAATTGAATTGAATAAAAGTTATTTGTTTACATGGGAAAGGACTTTTAACAACTAGAATTCTTGTTAACAATTCAGGTGGCGTTGAATAATTGGTTTATAGTTCATAATTGGGGATATTGTAGTCTGTTGACTTGGTCATATTCCAACCTTAGGTTTTGATGATGACTTTCCTATTGTACTAAAATGTTTACTCATGCATTTACATGATATTAAAAGAATTCTTGAAGCTTTGATTTATTAAAGGATTGAAGACATGAAGGCTTAAAGAATTGTTTGAGTCATTAGAAAACAAATGTAAGATCTTAGCTTTAATTATTTCTCATTCAAGGCTCTAGGATTTGCATTGCATTGCATTATTTATTAATTGTGGAATAAATTAAAATGATTAATTAATTAAAGATTAATTATGAAAATATTTAATTAAGCTTTCAAAATTAATAAGGATCAAATATTAATTAAATTGGAGTAATTTTTGAAAAGCTAATTTTGAAGCCTTCCCATAATTTATGGATTTAATAAATTTATACCACATATCTTGGGATTGATTTACTCATTATGTTTTCCATGATTTATTGATTGAACTTTTTTAAAATTTATTAAGCAAATCAAATTTTCATATCTTCCGGATAAATTATCATGGATCAATAATTGGAGTAATTTTGAAAAACTAATTTTGAAACATTCCCATAATTAAATGAATTAATTTAAAATAGATTTTAATTTTTATATAAATCTATACCATATATCTTGGATTGAGTTATTCATTATTTTTCCTTGATTTATTAATTGATTGAACTTTCCATAAAATTGATTAAGCAAATAAATATTCATATCTTTAGAATCAATTAGCATGGATCAATTAATTGGAGTATTTTTGGAAAGCTAATTAGTGAGGGAAAATCTAAATAAATTGGGATTTCAAAATAAATATGGAAATATTTTTAAATATTGATACTTCCCATAATCGATGGAGTTGGTTAGTAATAAAGTTTTAAAATATCATTATCTTTCATATTTCTAACCAAGATTGTTTCCATAAATATTAGGATATGGATTATCTATTATTAGGTTTTCCATAATCATGAAAGTAATATATAAATTAATTGAGCTTTCAAAATTAATATGGAAAGATATGCATTAAATAGAAATAATTATGAAAAAAATTAATTTATCATGGAACAAATCAATTAGGCATATAAAATTAATATTGAAATATTCTTAAATGATGAAGTCTTAATTGCCATCTATTTAGTAAATGTAAATCTAATTGATATCTTTATTTCATAATTAAAGTTGTTAAATTGATTCCATATTAATTGAATGTTCTCATAAATATGGATGTTTAAAATTGATCTCACCTTGAAATTAGCTATATGTCTATCATTTTCTGGTTGGAATAAATCTAGATTAAGGAATAATCACTACTTAAAATCAGGTGATTTGAAATTAGGTGATAGGCATATATTATGGGAATCAAAAGGCATGAGCATTGGATAATGTTTAAGAGGCAGGAATTTTGAGTCACTCACGTGCTAAAAGTCAGTGGGTTTACCAAATCATTTAGTGCTTGATATTAGCCTATCAAGAGATATATTAGTGGGTTATATAAATCAACTTGTTTGAAGCTATATGAATATCCGACTATTTTTCAAATAT
Organism: Panax quinquefolius; assembly: GCA_020205615.1. Taxonomy (NCBI): domain Eukaryota; kingdom Viridiplantae; phylum Streptophyta; class Magnoliopsida; order Apiales; family Araliaceae; genus Panax; species Panax quinquefolius. The sequence goes on along the minus strand of CM035151.1, from coordinate 78,890,034 downwards.
TAAGCTGATTGACTCACATGCTCCTTAATTGATTAAATCTCCAACTAATATATCATGTGCTTAATTTTAAACGGACATATATATGGAGATTTACGAAATCAATACCATTTTAATTAGCAACGGCTACAAGACTTTTTATGAATATAAAATAATGGTCAGTCGTGGCTTTGAGAGATAGAGAGAAAACATTAAGCATATACATAGTGTTAAAACTATTCTGAAATTCTCTTCACATATATATTTTAGAGGCTTTAATGTTTTCAACTGTGAAGAATAATTCAAAGGCTGCTGCACTTCAAGTTTTCTGATAATTTTCCAACTTTCTATCTTGTGCATAAATTGGTGATATCTTTATCCTTCGTATTGATCATTGCATATTAGTTGAGCCTTGAATTGTTGATATAATTATTGCCTTGATCATAGTTTATTTTGTTGTCATATAGTTGATCACTTCTCTAAACATGTGGTAGACTAAGTTGTTAGTGTAAGGATTCTAATCCGGGTTGGATTAAGGGTTTTGCAAGCAAGTTCAAGGAAGCATAGGTGCTTAAGGGTGCATAGGTGCACGGGGAGCAAAGGTGCTCGGGGAGTATAAATACTCAAAGGTTATGAAACTTGTCTTGTAAAGGGGTTTAATTGTAAACAAAGTTAATTAATAAAGAGAGTCTCCAATACTAGTTGATATTGGACGTGGATTAGGCCACTAGAATAGAGGATAGGGGCTGAACCACATAAAAATTCCTTGGGTTCATGTGATTGCTTATTGTGCTAAATTATCTCATCATTCGACTATCTATCCAGCAGGCTGCATTCTATATCTATAAAATTATAAAACTAATTTAGCAAATTGTTTTCACATAATCATATTCTGAAAAAGGCTAAGTCTCTAAATTATGCATTTTAGAAAGTCTTACATCAACTCATCATCTTGTCTTAACTTTTTAATCTATAAGGATTTAAAATCCAGCATCCTGTATTGAATATCCAAAAGAATTTTTATTGAATCAAAAGTTTAACACCGTTTGTTCCCACACTTATTCAACCCCCCCCCCCCCCTCTAAGTGTGCCTACTTAAATTTCATTTGGTATCAGAGCTTGGCTCTACTTATCTCGATCTTAAAGGTGACTTGTAGGGAAAGATTCTAGCATGACACAACTAGGGAACATCATTCAAGAAGGTCAATCAACTGTTAGACCTCCACTACTACAAGGAGCTGAAAATTATAACTTATGGAAGTTTCGAATGACGATATTTCTTAAAAGAGACCCTTGGGAATGGTGGGTCGTGGATATTGGTCCTGTTATTCCAAGAAAAAAAAATGGTACTCCAAAGACCTTAATGGAAATGGACTCAACTGAAACTCACATGGTCTCCTATGATTCAAAAGTAATGAACACACTCCTTGGTGGATTGGTGCAATCCGAAAGTGACAAAATTTCCTCATGCAACACGGCTAAGGAGATTTTGGATACTTTAAAAGTAAGCCATGAAGGTACATCGAAAGTAAGAGAAGTCAAGCTTAGTATGCTCATGCATGATTATGAAATGTTCAAGCTTGAGAAAGATGAAACTATCAACGAGGCACAAACAAGGTTCCTAGTACTAATGAATTCCATGAAGCTTCTTGATAAATCAATTTCGCAAAGTGAGATCAACCGTAAGTTACTTCGGGCTATGCCTAAGAGGTTTGCTTCTAAAGTTACAACTCTTTAAGATTCTCCTAATATTTCTTCTATGAATACATTAACTCTATTTGGTGAATTAGAAGAATTTGAACATCAATTAAAGAGATATGATGATGAGGATGATACTCCTCAAATGAAGGTTCTAGCTCTTATTGGAGGTGATGAAGAGGAGCTAGAGGACGATTCGGATGAGGAAATTGCAAAACTTTCAAAAAGCCTCAAAGGGTTGTTACAAAGAAAGATTAAGAGAAAGAATGCAATCACTTCAAACAAATTCAAGGGAAAGCAAAATGAAGACACTTGCTTTAAATGAGGACGCCCGGGTCATTTGAAAAAGGATTGCTTCAAAATAACGAACAAAGGCAAACCAATCTGCAAGGATAACAAAAGGAATAAAGCATTTATTACTTGGAGTGATGATGAGTCTGAAGTGGAATTTGATGCAAACGAAGAAATATCCCAAGTATGCCTCATGGGAGTTGGAAATGAATCAAGTGATGAATCGAGTGAGGTAACCATTTCTGATTATAATTTCTTGAAACATGAAAATGAAAAACTAAGAGAAAAGAATGTATAATTAAAAGATTTAGTAAATACTTTAATGAATGAGGTTGATATATTAGTTGATGAAAACAAAGAAGTTGAACAAGATACATCATCACAAGAAGAGAATATTTTAATTGCTAAAAATTATTTTTTAGAAATTCATAACAAATTTCTTTCCTACAAGGTTAATGATTTAAATAACGAATTTGAAAAATTAAACAAAGAAACAACAATGAGAGATGTTTGTATTGATGCTTTTAATGATGATTCTCATATTAAAAATCCTTCAACGAATGAACTACAAAAAGAAATAGACTCACTAAAATCATGTTTGGCTAATTTTGTCCAAGGGGAAGAAAACTTAACAGTTATGTTGGGTAAACAAAGACCTAGCTTTGAAAAACAAGGAATTGGCTATAATCCAACACATAAAAAGAGTGATGTAAAATTTTTAAAATCTAGATCACATTTAAAATTAAATTATTGCTCTCCTTTCACTACTTGTAAAACATGTGGCTTAAAGGGACATTTAGATTGTTCATCAAATAAAAGGAATATGAAAGTTAAAAGTGTATGGATTAAGAAAAGTGATTTGTATGTGACTAAACCAAAAGGACCCAAAAAGATTTGGGTACCAAAATGATGAATTTTTTTATAGGTACATCTCAAAGCCAAAGGTCCTTCTCAAAATAAACCGATTGAGTAAGCCAAAAGAGCAAACTGAATTCGTTAGTAAGAAGAAACAACAAACTATATTCTTAGAAAAGAAAGTAGAAATGCAAAAAGTAGCAAAGTATCTTAAAAGTCATCCACCCAAGAATATTGTTGAAGATATTACTCCCAGGTTTGAGTATGAGAACTACCCAAATCATGACAAGTTCAAACAAGTTCCAAGGGCTTGATACAAGAGGTTAAGTATCTCATCTCAAATGGTTTCACTCAAGGTAAAATCAATTCTATATTATTTAAGCATAAAAATAAAGATTCTATCATTATGCAAATATAATATTAGGTGCTACTAATGAGTTTCTTTGTGAGTTATTTTCTAAGTTTATGCAGAAGGAGTTCGACATGAACTTAATGAGAGAACTTAACTATTTTTGTTTTGGACTCTAAATAAAGAAAATAAAGGATGACATATATACATCAAACCAAATACACAAAAGAGTTGATCAAAAGGTTTGAGGCTACAAAAATGAGTACGTCAATTAAATTCACATCATATGATAAAGGTGTTGACGTAGAGGTAACTAAATATGATGGTATGATTGCTTACTTGAATCTATGTGGTTAGCTTACTTTATTAAGATTATATTTAAATCTTTTAATCACTTGGGTTAACAAAAAAAAGATTCTTAGACTCATATTTTCCAACTATTGTTAGTCCTTAAAAGCAACCATGATTCTTTCTACGGGTATACATCATTTTTAAATGTCCTTCCTTTCTTTTTGATTAATGACAAAGGGGGAGAAAAATCATATGTTATTCTTTTTGATTGATGACAAAGCGGGAGATAAATTATGATATGTTTTGTCTAATCATGTTGAAACAAATTGAGGTACAAGATGAGTTCATATTGAATATCAAGATGAGTGCATATTGAATATCTCTTGTCTAACTTTATGTTCTTATTCTATCTTGTCATGAATATTTTAATATATGCATGGTTTTAGGGGGAGCCATAATTATTATATTGTCATCATCAAAAAGGGGGAGAATATTGACTTGGTCATATTCCAACCTTATGTTTTGATGATGACTTTCCTATTGTACTAAAATGTTTACTCATGTGTTTATGATGATTAGATAGTATGTTTAAACAATAATTCCATGTTAATTTGGTTTCTGATGAGAAGAAAAGTTAAATCGTTGTATGTTTTTTCACAAAGAGAAGAAAAGTATCAATTTTAGTGGACAATTATTATGTGAAATTATAAAATGAAGCTTGTTTATGGTAGTTCACTGAGATACAAACATAACGTAATTGAAATGGAGTGATTTGGCCAAATAATGAATTCTCAATGATGATTTCTAGAATGAATATCAAGAAAATTGAGTTTTTATGAAAAACATGAAAATTGAGAAATTAAAATAGTTTTAGTTGTTGTTAAATTGTGCTAAGTGATTGAATAGGTGAGCAATCATGTTTATTGGGTGAAATTTGTGTTTATTGGGCTAAAGCGACGCACATTGTTCATTAGCCTCTTTTATGTATGTCTGAACACCAAGTAGCAGTTTTACCATTACGCTAAGGCAATAAAATGGCTTTCACTTGCCGATCCCAAGCCTTTGTAGATATGCGCATCGCGCCATACCTACAGATTTGAGATTCTGGTTTCTACTATTACTGCAGACTTGGGGTAGCGTCATAACATGGTCTGAAATTGTGTTAGCATGTTAAATGGGTAATGTTAAGGTTAACATAACATAGTGAAATGTGGTTAGTAATTCGAACGTTGTAAAAGTTGGTAAACTATAAAAGGGACGTGTTTGATTGATTAAGCATGATAAATAGTGAATAGGTGTTGCAAAGTAAAACACTTAGAGTTTCTGAAATGTGAATGTAATGAACATGTTATGATATGTTGGCATGTCTAATAGGTGTTGTGGTTCTAAAATTATGTGTAGGTGATCGTGAGTTTAATTTTATAGCTTACGTTCAAGGCAAGTTTCTAAACTCTATCTTTTACATTGAGAAAGTTTCCTAGTTCTTTACTTTCATTGAGCTAGTTCCATTATTACATTATGTAGCTTTATTATTTGTTTGAGCAATCTTTCTATTTCAACTATTGATTGAATAAGTCAATTATTTCTAAGATTCATTCGAGCAAACTTTGACTCTAATGTTATTGGAAATTCTCATTCTAACTTGTTTATAGTTAAGCAAGTTTCTTAAGTTCTACTCTTGAATAATGAACGCAGTTTCTGAAATTTTGTCTCTAATATTGAACTGTTTTAATCCTTGTATGAATTAATAACATGTTGGGCAAGTTTTTTTTAGTTTCCAGCTTGCTACCAGTCCATGTATGTTCAGTAATTTCATTTCTAATGTTATAAGACTCTAACCTTAGCTTATTTATTGTTCAAGCAAAGGCTTACTACTTTATTCATTTTGTTGAGTACTTATGCTCTATAGTTATTTCAAGCATGAGTTATGTATAATCAGTTTATTTATGATTCTCAATTCTTCAATGTTATTTTGTAATTATCAAACACTATTGATTCAACTAGTCCTCTAGTTGATGTTCGTTAAACATCAAATTACCCTTGAAAGCTTATCCAAACCAAACTTTCTTTGGTGCGGACTTGTACTCTAAATACTGAGATGAACAACCCTATTATTATTAGGGGATAAATTACGCGTAGCGTTAAATATTTGTGCACAATACATGGTACGAAGGGTGATCCCCTAAGCACGAGGAGTCCTTATAGTCTTTACGATTAAAGTTGGAGTTGAAAGATTACTCGCAACTGTGGACATAGTTCATGGTCTTATGACCCTCAGTTATGTATATATTCCATATTTTGGATTTCAGTTCTTGATTATCATTGTTAGAGTACTATTCAGTTTTGATGAGCCTATTCGTTGGCAGTTATTATTTTTATTCTTATGTTGATTCATTGTTATATTCAATGAGCAATTGTTTTGCTCACTCTTGCATATTTATAAATTCATTGCAGCTAAAGTTGAGAAGGTAGATGAACCTTCAACTAGCAAAGGAAAGGGAAAATTGTACAAGTGATGCTGATTTGTACTTTTATTTATTATGATGATCTTAGACTTTATTTAATGATGTTATGTAATAATTTTAATTTCACATTTGAATGACGTTTAAAGGTTAGATAACATGGGATGTTTTGAGTTTAATTATGTAACCCTATTTAAAGGGAGGATTTTATGGTTTAAATATTATTTATTTGGGTAGAATGTATGAATGTTTGAATAGTGAGTACCAAATCTTGTGGGAATGAAGTACCTAGATTTGGGGGTGTCACAAAACCCTAATCCTAATTAGTAAGCCCTAAAGTGATTAGTAAACTTTAATGTGTTTAGTAACCTTTAATATAATTAGGAAACACTAATTATATTTTAGAAATCTTACTTTTCTATTTTAAAACCCTAATTTAGAAAATCCTAGAAGCTATGGTTGTAAAACCTAAGGGTTAAAACCTTAGGGTTAAACCCTAGGGGTTTGGCATGTTACCTATATGCCATAAAAATTTTATGTTCAATGTCCAAAATACCCTTTACTTATATTTTAAGTTAAGAGGTTTGCAAGATCCAGTGAGTCATCACTTTGGGATAAGACCATGTGCTGAAATTCAATACAAATCTGATCCATATCTTGCCACCTTGCATACTTGGATTCATTGCATCTAAGTTATAAGTGATTTAGGAGAGAGAAAGTTCACCAATAGTACACATTTGCTCTCTAACTCTTAACAACTCTCTCTCTCTCACCAAACCTCAGAAATTACTAAGTATTTCAGTCCCAAGTAAAGCCTCTAACTCACCAAAATCAGTTAAGAGATCAAGGATCAAAGATTGGACAAGAGAGGTATAAACCCTAACTCACCATTTGATCTTGTATGCTAAGAAAATATTTGTGTTTATGTGTTTAGATTCATGCTAAAAGGTTTTAAGATGATCTATGATGATCCATCATAGATCCATGGCATCAAAAGACTTTAAAATGGAGTTTTTGAAAAACTGTCCAAGAACACAAAAGGTGGCCTGACAACCGAATGTCAGTGGCCCTAGATTCTTTTTTTATTTTTGATTTTTGTTTTTTTAAAGTTTTAATCTGTAGCTTGTCATGTGGTCTTTGATCTGGAAGTGGAATCACAGCCATCTCATGTCCAGATCGTGAGTTATTAACGGTCAAAACCTGTTGACCGAGATTGTCCGGGTGAATTCTGGGTAACCCATAAATCCATGAACAGGGTCTGACAAGTTTTTCTAAGGCCTTGATCTGTTAGTTGTTAAGCTGTTTGTTGATTTTTTTTATATGCATATTGTAGCCTGTAATATGAACTTTAGATCCTTAGCTTTATATCCTAGAAATAGTCAACATAATCGAAGAAATGGGTGGTTAAACTAGACAACTCGGCACTGACTTGAAGTTTCTGGAAAACTCAGAAACCGGATGAACTTTTTTCTGATATACTTTGACTGGATGACATCTTGCAATTATGATATAGATGGACTGATTTGTTTTTATGGTCATGTTCTGTGACGCCTCCAAAATAGGTATACATCACCCATCTTGAGTCGCCAAATACATGGTACAAAATTCAAATACAACTCAATTATACAACAGTCGTGTAAAATACGACAAAACATATGTTGTGAGTTTTAATACAAATATTGTCATCTAGACAATATCCACACTCAATTGAATCCTCATTAAATTTATTATCACACTATTTAACAGAATAGTGAGGACTACTAATGCTATTATCGGGACCGTCACTCCGTTCCCCGACTAGTCCCTGCTGCGTTCTCATTTCTAAAGAGAACAATGAAAGTGAAAGGGTGACCTCAACTAGCCCAGTACAAAATATTATGACAAAGATAATACAAAATAAATTATCGTTAGCCTTCAACAATGTTAAACTGATACAATATAACAAACACCAAGTTTAACTGCAGCGGAACAAGTAATCCATTAAAAGAGTCAAGTAGAGAATAAAATCTACTATCTTTTATGATTTAAAATGTTTTTCATCACTTTTATCGCTGGGACTCAGCTTAATAAATAATCCACATCATCCCTGCACTACGGCCAAGGATATTCATTAGTATCACAACCACAAATTATCCATGCACCACAAATTAGGATATTTGTGTATTCATCAATAGTCATGATCATGCCAACAACTGTCCATTAATGCACTACGGGCCAATGAGGACTTTTACCACATCATTTGTAACATTACGGTAATGATTATACCGATTAATCCCTGGTCATAATCATACCAAGTCCATCTATGTACTACAGGCCACATATGACTTTACACATAATATAAACATGAGGATGATGACAATGATATAAGAATTCAATAAAACAAGTTCAAGAATTAATTTATCCACGAACTAATAACGTCCAAATTGTCAACATGATACTTCTTTGTAGAGTAAAATTCAAGAATGCTCAAAAGAATATTTCCATGAAAAGATACTGGATGAAGCACAAATATCAAGGATATTCCACTAATTTCATGGAGTATAGAAGTCAAAACTTTAACCAACTAAGTATAATAAAGAATGGAATAACAAAAAGAAATCACCAAGCATGCGATAGACCGCATGATAGGTTATTCCAACGTAATAATAAATAACGAGAACGGTCGTGCGTGCGAACGCACGATATATGATATTCCAACAGAATAATAAATAACGGAACCGAGTCAAAGTAAATTGCACCGATAGGATATTCCAACAGAATAATAAAGAATGGAATAACAACAGAAATCACCATGCATGCGATAGACTGAACAGACATGTTATTCCAACAGAATAATAATTAATGGAACCAGGTCAGGAGTAATATGCACCGACAAGATATTCCAACAGAATAATAAAGAATGGAATAACAGAAGAATTTCACCATGTATGTGGTACTTTGCATAGACAGGTTATTCCAACATAATGATAAAGAATGGAATAACATAAGAATTTCACCAAGTATAGGGTTGCCCGCGTATACAGGTTATTCCAACAAAATAAAAAAAATGGAATAACAGAAGTTCTCTTCATGAATAAGAAAGAAATAATACCTCTTACCTTAGAACAAACTGGATATAGGAGTAGTGAAGTAGCAGAATACTTTTCTTCTTTCTCTCTATAGTTTCTCTCTCTAGAGTTTTAGTGAAATCGTAAGAAATAATGAAGGAATGAGCTTCTATTTATAGGAGAATTGACTGAATAGTAACTAATTCCTGAAGCGGTCCAGATTGATTTACTTTTAAGCCAAGCGGTCAGATTGGTTTACTATAAAATATTCTAATAAAACAAAATCTTTTAAATAAAATATAATATATTCTATTTATAATCTAATAAAACGAATAACTTTATAAAAGTATTCCGTTTTATATAAAAAGATTTTACTATGGAAACACTATGCAGGCACTATGCAAATACTATGCATAATAAAATATATTTTATTCTATTTATAGTCTAATAAAACGAATAACTTTATAAAAGTATTCTGTTTTATATAAAAAGCTTTTCTATTTTATTATATTAATAATACTAATAAAACAAAACTTCATCATCATTATTATAATTCACACTATTAATCGACCAGGTAGTTCCCAGGAAAGAGGGGGCTTTCCAATAAGGATTTCTCCTATTGGCGCGCAATTAGGTGACCAAACCTCTCCTTGGCAGAACTTCTAAACATCATTAATATTGCAAATAATAATATTAATAACTTCGTCGTCTCAATTATTGATTTAATAATATATAAAATATCGACAATAATTGAATCAATTAACGTGAGATACTATGCAACAATTACTGAAGCAATAATTAAACAAAACTGAGTGACTTCTCATGTAAGCATCAATAATCAATATTGTGTGCTACTATGCAACAACGCGTATTCATGTACTTTTAACACCGAGTGTTTCAACAGTTAACGATAAAACTTCCGCCGTTATTTTCATAAAATATTTTTGTCGTTTACTCAATCTGACAATAATTTCGTTGTGGGGTCCACCAATGATTGAGCTGTAGTACGAATATTCCCTGTTAAAACGAATATTCCCCGACCAATCAAATATTATATAACAACTTGCGTACTTTGCAAAATTTATAACTATTACCCACAACTATAACATTATATCAAATTCATTCCATAACATTTAAAAATGATAATTATAGAAAATTCATCTTTATTCATAAAAATTGGGGTCTTACAATCTCCCTTCTTATGAAATTTTGCCCTCGAAATTAGGGTACATACCTGGTACGTCGAAGAGGTAAGGATACCTTGATTTTATTTCAGATTCTAACTCCTAGGTCATTTCCTCAACATCGTGGTTCCTCCATAAAACTTTGACTTGAGGTATAACCTTGGAACGTAGAATATGTTCCTTCTTATCCAAGATTTGCACAGGAACCTCTTCATACGTTAAATCTTCCGCTATTTCGTCCGATTCTAACTCAATAATGTGGTTTGGGTCTTTCACATATTTACGTAACATGGATATATGAAAAATGTTATCAACACGAGACATACTTGGTGGTAAAAGCGAGTCATAAGGCTACGATCCCTACTTGATCGAGGATTAAAATGGGCCAATGAATCGAGGATTGAGCTTTCCTCTCTTTCCAAATCTCGTAACTCCTTTCCATGGAGCAACACGTAACAACACATGATCTCCAATATCGAATTCCACGTCCTTTCGATGAAGATCAGCATAACTCTTTTGTCGGTCTTGTGAGGTTTTTATACGTTCTCGGATCATTTGAATCTTTTCTATAGTCATATGTACCAACTCCAGTCCCAACAACGTTGCTTCACCTACCTCATCCCACCATACTAGAGAACGACACTTTCTTCTATACAACGCCTCGAATGGAGCCATACCAATACTTGTTTGATAACTGTTGTTGTAAGAAAACTCCACCAATGGTAAGAACTTGTCCCAACTTCCATTGAAGTCAAGGACAAAGAGTCTTAATAAATCTTCAAGAGTTTGAATAGTCCTCTCTGATTGTCCATCCGTCTGAGGATGTTATGTCGAACTAAATCGAAAATTCGAGCCCATAGCTTTTTGTAAACTAACCCAAAATCGTGTAGTGAATCTTGGGTCTCGATCAGAAACTATGGATACTGGCATACCATGCAATCTTACAATCTCATTTATGTACATACGAGCAAGACGTTCAAGTGTATAAGTTTCTCGTATTGGTAAGAAATGAGCAGACTTGGTCAATCTATCAATAATGACCCAAATTACATCTATGCCTTAAGAAACCTTGGGAAGACCAGTAACGAAATCCATGGTAATGTGCTCCCACTTCCATTCTTGAATTTCAAGTGGTTGCAATGGAACTTTTGGTACTTGATGCTTTGCCTTGACTCGATGACAAGTTAAACACCTTGAGATAAACAGCGCTATCTCTCTCTTCATATTGCCCCACCAAAATGTATATCAAAGATCATGATACATTTTGGTACTCCTAGGATGGATTGCAAATGGTGTGTTGTGCGCCTCCATCATGATTTTATACTTTAACTCAGGATCGTTAAGAACACAAAGTCTGGAATTGACTGAAGTATTCCTTCTTCATCGATTCTTGCTTCCGGCATAGGACCTTCTTGTACTTTATTCCTCATATGCATCAGCTCCAGGTCTGTAGCTTGAGCTGCTTTAACTTTATCGATTAAAGTTGGTTCTACTCGTATATTCGCCATCATCAGGTGGGTCCCTGGAGTCTTTATCTCTATCTCCATCCTTTGCAAGTCATATAAAATGGGCCTCTGCGTTGACAATATCGCTTTTCGTATTCATGATCGATCTTCTACTCAACGCGTCAGCTACCACGTTTGCTTTTCCAGGATGGTATTGGATGGTATGATCATAATCTTTCAACAGTTCAAGCCAACGTCGTTGTCGCATGTTGAGTTCCTTTTGAGTGAATAAATATTTGAGGCTTTTATGATCCGTAAAGATCTCCACTTTCTCCCATACAAGTAATGCCTCCAAATTTTAAGTGCGAAGACAACAGCTGCCAACTCTAGATTATGAGTAGGATAATTCCTCTCATATTCTTTGAGTTGTCAAGAGGCATAGGCTATGACTTTCCTATGTTGCATGAGAACACATCCTAACCCTTTGCCTAAAGCATCATTATAGATGACAAATCCCTCCGAGCCAGATGGTATTATCAAAACAGGTGCTGAAATGAGTCTTCTCTTGAGTTCTTGAAAACTCTTCTCACATTCCTCGTTCTAACCAAATTTTGTATCTTTTCGAGTCAGCAGAGTTAAGGGAGTAGCGATTCGAGAAAACCCTTCTACGAATCTCCGATAATAACCAATTTAAGCCGAGAAAGCTAAATGCTTGATCATTTGATTTAGGTTGCTCCCAGCTTTGAATAGCTTCAATCTTTGTTGGGTCAATAGATATTCCATGACTTAATACCACGTGCCCAAGGAATGCTACTTCCTTAAGCCAGAACTCGCATTTCTTCAACTTGGCATAAAGCTTATATTCACGAAGCTTTTGAAGTACCAGCCTCAAGTGTTGCTCATGATCTTCACGGCTTTTGGAATAAATAAGGATGTCATCAATAAAGACGACCACAAAGTGATCCAAATATTCCTTGAATACTCGGTTCATCATATCCATGATGGCAACAGGAGCATTAGTTAATCCAAAAGACATGACTAGGAATTCATAATGCCTGCACTGAGTTCTGAAAGCCGTCTTTGGAATGTCATCGGTTCTAATCTTCAATTGGTGATATTCGGAATGAAGATCAATCTCTGAAAAAAAATTGGCACCTTGCAACTGGTCAAACAGGTCATCAATGCGAGGCAATGGATATCTATTTTTGATAGTGACATGGTTCAACTCCCGATAATCAATACAAAGTCGCATACTCCCATCTTTCTTCTTCACGAATAGAACACGAGCATCCCAAGGAGACGTACTAGGACGAATGAAACTGATGTCTAACAATTCCTGCAGTTGGGTCTTTAACTCCTGAAGTTCAATAGGAGCCATTCGATATGGGGCTTTGGAAATGGGTTTTATACTGGTTCAAGGTCGATACAAAATTCAATTTCATGTTGTGGGGGTAGGCCAGGAAGTTCTTCAGGGAATACGTCAGGAAATTTATTAACAATAGAAATATCATTCAAAACTGACGTATTTTTGTTTAGATCTGTGACATGAGCTAAGAAAGCTTGACAATCGTTTTTCAATAAACGAATAGCTTTATGGCTTGAAATGACATTGATTGATTTTAATGGTTTGGTTGCTTGAATTCGCATAATAGGTTGGTTAGGAATATGAAAGCTAACAACCTTACGAAAATAATCAATTTTTGCATGATGAGTAGTTAACCAATCAATCCCTAGAATTACGTCAAATGCAAGTATTTTCAATGAAATAAGATTGACAGGTAATGTGAGGGTACCGATTTGAACCAAACAAGACTTATAAACTGTGGATGTAATGAAGGTTTCTCCCAATGGAGTTTCAACAGATAACTCAAAATCTAATTTCTCCGGAGTCAAATTTAAACATTGAGCGCAAGTAGGAGAAATAAAAGAATGGGTAGAACCGGTATCAAATAAGGTATAAACTTTGCTAGAGTTTATGATAATCTTACCCGTGATGACCTCGTTCGGGTTCCTTACTTTCTAAGAGGTCACGACAAACGTTCTCCCTTGCACTACTGGCTTTGACTTTTCTGGGACCTCTTTTGGTGCCTCCATCCTAGTTGAACTTGTCTTTGGTGAATGATAAAATCGGGGTAGGTGACCTTCTCTTCCATAATTATAACATGCTTTGGACGGCATCGCGCAGTTTGGACTGATGTGTCCCTCCTCTCCGCATTTGAAGCATATGATAGGTGGTCGTTCTCCTTCCTTAACAACTTGGTCTTTGGTGCCGACGTCTTTCCATCATTGTTGAATCTTCTCTTCTTAAAATGTCCATTCTTATTGTTTTGGCCATGATTACCACTAAAGTGGTTACCATTTCTGGCATGTTGATTCCTCCACGCTTATTGTCACCGCTCGATGACTTCTATCACTAGTATTATCATTTTTCCCATGCTCTCTTTTGGTTTGGTTGACTCATTATCACGCTCAATAATCGAGCCCCTATTAACAACATTTGAATAAAAACACGATTTATGAGAGATAAGATATTGGCGTATCTCGGGTTTCAAACCTCTTAGAAACATTCGCATCATTCTCTCCTCATTATCAATCAAATGGGGAATATAAACCGAGACAACTCGGCAAACTTGGCTTCGTACTGCGACACGGTCATGTTGTTTTGATCCAGCTTGATGAACTCTACCTCTTTCATGTGACAAATACTTTGGGAAAGTACTTGTCGTTGAACAATTCTTGGAACTTCTCCCAAGTCATCTTGGTGCGGCGGAGTTGAGTACGTTTTATAGATTCCCACCGAGAATCGCCTGCATGCAACATGAAGGTGGCAAAGGGAACCTTTTGCTCCTCGGAGCATCCCAAGACATCAAATATCTTGCAGATTTGCTTTATCCACATCTCCGCCTTAAGTGGTTTTGGCTCTCCAAAAAACTCCGGTGGTTCCAGTTCCTTAAACTGCTTAGCGGTTACTGTCCGAGAGTTGCCAGTGTTTCCACTTGCATTTTGTACAGGAGCCGCTCTTGCATGAATTGCATAAAACCTCTGAACATTCCATCGTTCATCATCTGGTCAGCGTTGTTGTTAGCCTGAGGATTGTCGCCTTCCTGATGCACATTATCCTGATTATTGATCTGTGGAGACTCAATGGTCTCCTGTGTTCCATTGCTAATCTCAACATTCTCGGATGCCATTTTCAAATACTGCCACAAAAATAAGGTTAATTGACATGCAATATATTATCCCTATACTCTGACCGACCAATTAAATTCCAAATAAACTTAGGTAGGTCATACTAGCGAAGGAATTTCCCGTTTCTCCCCTCCTAGTTCTTGTCTCACATCTCAGCCAGGGATCATATCCCTAAGCTTTGATACCAACTGTGACGCCCCCAAAATAGGTATATATCACCCATCTTAAGTCGCCAAATACATGGTACAAAATTCAAATACAACTTAATTATACAACAGTCGTGTAAAATACGACAAAACATATGCTGTGAGTTTTAATACAACTATTGTCATCTAGACAATTGTTAGGTTTGTAATATTCAATAACGCAATCAAATTGCAAAATAATGCGGAAGCGAGTAAAAATCAGAGTTTAAAAATTTTACAAACCATAAACCCGGATCACCCTTTTTATGCACAATTATTAATTAAGCGAAAAGATAAAGAATAAAATCATACCCTTGAAGATCGAGCTTCCTCGGTACAAGTTCACCTCGATCCTTTTCGCGTTCAACTTGAATCCACCGGGTTTGGTTCCTTCCTTTGATCAACGTTAGCCACCCAAGCGTTTGGCCTCTAGAAGTGATCCACCAAGGAAAATAAAGAATTCAAGAAGATGGTATTTGGCTCAAACCCTAGTTTTCTATCTCCATAGAAAAGGGTACTCTCCAACAAATTGGAATTATGTAGTTGTTGTAAAAGTCAATGACCACCTACCACCCATAATAAGACTCTCCTATTATTTATAGATGTGGGCAACCCACCTTAACAATTAAGGAATTGGGTTTTATTTAATTAATTAAATTCTTTTAATTAATTAAGCTCCCTAATCTTATTAGGGATAATTAATTAAACTCCTTTAACTAATTTTCACTCCTAATCCTATTAGGAATAAATGAGAGTACTTATATTAAATTAATTCCTAAACTCTTTTAGAAATCAAAATAATAATAATTGTAATAATATTAATAAGACTCCTCTTATTAATTTATATTTAATATTTCTAAAATATTAAATAATAAATATTAAGCTATTTAATTTATTCTATCACCATAGATTAAATTAAATATACTTACTTATATTATTACGATTATGCCATTAACTTCTTAAATAATTATTCTTCCTTTTATGGTGTGACCCTTTAGGTTCTCCATATTAAACCGGTTGTGAATAAATCAATTAGAACAATTCTAATCTTATTTAAATAAATAAATTAAACAATTAATTTATTTTAAATAAATAATATTTATTCTACAATAGGGATAAGCCTCCCTAGCGATCAACGACTTTCCAGATAATATAGATTTCAACATTAATCATAAAAGAACCTTTGAGTAAATAGTTACCGTACAATTCAATCCTTCCACCATACAATGTCCCAATTAAATATAAGGCGTGGAATTACCGTCAAGTCTTATTTTATTTAATTATATATATTTAAACTCTTAAATGCACAACACCAAATAATGCAAATTAGAAACTCCTTTCTAATTTCATTACGCTTTTCGCCAAGGACTCTTGGTTTGTCATTTATCGAATCACATAGGACATTTCTCTTCTTTTATTAGAAGTGGTAGATTCTTTATTGATCATACATTATCTCCATGTACAACTTATTATACCCAAGCATACCCTTTGATATACCCTAAGGGTCTTAAGGAATAAGTCAAAGTATAACTCATCATACACAAGATACTATGATGATCTCAAGTCCAAGGATTACTTGTACTACTATCACTACAGGAATTCCTATTGACAGACAAATAAAACTCCATTAGGTATTCCTTAGCGAGCCACGTTCAGTGAACTTATTCTCTAATAAGCACCTACATACTTGCTTTAGTGTCCACACACAAATGATCATGAGATCAATCATCCTCATCAATGAGCAAAACAACGTATGTACCAATCTATATCTGATTCACTAATCCCCAATTTAGTAATCCAATGATTGGGAACTATTTTAGTTTTAAGCTTTCTAAGAATTTAGATCTCATTAGAATGATCATCATCATTATTCTAAAAGCATTGCTTAAAACTATGGGTTTATCACATATTATAAAACAGCATCATGTAGATAATTAAAAGCTTTTAATAAATTAATACTTTTTATTAATAAATGAATAAGATTGTTACAAAGTATATGTTTTATCATCAAACATGATTGGCTTGTATGCATACTACTTTCAACAATATCCACACTCAATTGAGTCCTCATTACATTTATTATCACACTATTTAACAGAATAGTGAGGACTACTAATGCTATTATCTGGACCGTCACTCCGTTCCCCGACTAGTCCCTGTTGCGTTCTCATTTCCTGAAGAGAACAATGAAAGTAAAAGGGTGAGCTCAACTAGCCCAGTAAGAAATATTATGACTAAGATAATACAAAATAAATTATCATTAGCCTTTATGGTGTTAAAGCGATACAATATAACAAACACCAAGTTTAACTGCAGCGGAACAAGCAATCCATTAAAAGAGTTAAGTAGAGAATAAAATCTACTATCTTTTATGATTTAAAAGGTTTTTCATCACTTTTATCGCTGAGACTCAGATTAATAAATAATGCACATCATCCCTGCACTACGACCAAGGATATTCATTAGTATCACAACCACAAATTATCCATGGACTACGGGCCAAGGATATTTGTGTATTCATCAATGGTCATGATCATGCCAACAACTATCCATCAATGCACTACGGGCCAATGAGGACTTTTACCACATCATTTGTAACATTACGATCATGATTATACCGATTAATCCCTGGTCATAATCATACCAAGTCCATCTATGCACTAAAGGCCACATATGACTTTCAACATAATATAAACATGAGGATTATGACAATGATATAAGAATTCAATAAAATAAGTTCAAGAATTAATTTATCCACGAACTAATAACGTCCAAATTGTCAACATGATACTTCTTTGTAGAGTAAAATTCAAAAATGCTCGAGAAGAATATTTCCATTAAAGATACTAGATGAAGCCTTAAAGTATCGAGGATATTCCACTAATTTCATAGAGTATAGAAGTCAAAACTTTAACCAATGCAGTATAATAAAAATGGAATAACAAAAGAAATCACTAGGCATGCGATGAATACATACAGACATGTTATTCCAAGCGAATAATAAATAACGGAACGAGATCATGCGTAAGCATAGACGAGATATTCCAACGAGAATAATAAATAACGGAACCGGTCGGCAAAATTAGACCGGAGGATATTCCAAATGAGAATAATAAAGAATGGAATAACAATGAAATCACCATGCATTCGATAGATGCAGCCATGCATGCAGATTATTCCAAGAGAATAATAATTAATGGAACCAGTCGAGGCGTATCACTGAATAAAGCAGGATATTCCAACAGAATAATAAATAACGGAACAAGGTCATGCGTAAACGCACAGACAGGATGTTCAGCGAGAATAATAAAGAATGGATTAACGAGAAGAATTTCACCATGTATGTGGTACTTTGCATGTAGCAAAGTTATTCAACATAATGATAAAGAATGGAATAATGAAGAATTTCACCAAGTATAGGGTTGCTCTACGACATATCTGTTATTCCAACAAAATAAAAAAATGGAATAATGAAGTTCTCTTCATGAATAAGAAAGAAATAATACCTCTTACCTTAGAACAAACTGGATATAGGAGTAGTGAAGTAGCAGAATACTTTTCTTCTTTCTCTCTATAGTTTCTCTCTCTAGAGTTTCAGTGAATTCGTAAGAAATAATGAAGGAATGAGCTTTATTTATAGGAGAATTGGTGAATAGTAACTAATTCCTGAACGGTCCAGATTGATTTACTTTTAAACGGATGGTCCAGATTGGTTTACTATAAAATATTCTAATAAAACAAAATCTTTTAAATAAAATATAATATATTCTATTTATAATCTAATAAAACGAATAACTTTATAAAAGTATTAGTTTTATATAAAAAAGATTTTACTATAGAAACACTATCGAGCACACTATGCAAATACTATGCATAATAAAATATAATTTATTCTATTTATAGTCTAATAAAACGAATAACTTTATAAAAGTATTCTGTTTTATATAAAAAGCTTTTCTGTTTTATTATATTAATAATACTAATAAAACAAAACTTCATCATCATTATTATAATTCACACTATTAATCGACCAGGTAGTTCCCAAGAAAGAGGGGGCTTTCCAATAAGGATTTCTCCCTATTGGCGCGCAATTAGGTGACCAAACCTCTCCTTGGCAGAACTTTTAGACATCATTAATATTGCAAATAATAATATTAATAACTTCGTCGTCTCAATTATTGATTTAATAATATATAAAATATAGACAATATTTGAATCAATTAACGTGAGATACTATGCAACAATTACTGAAGCAATAATTGAACAAAACTGAGTGACTTCTCATGTAAGCATCAATAATCAATATTGTGTGCTACTATGCAACCACGCGTATTCATGTACTTTTAACATTGTGGTGTTTCAACGATTAACGATAAAACTTCACCGTTATTTTCATAAAATATTTTTGTCGTTTACTCAATCGACAATAATTAAGTTGTGGGGTCCCTGATGATTTCGTAGTCGTCATACGAATATTCCCCGATTAAAACAAATATTCCCCGACCAATCAAATATTATATAACAACTTGCGTACTTTGCAAAATTTATAACTATTACCCACAACTATAACAATATATCAAATTCATTCAATAATATTCAAAAATGATAATTATAGAAAATTTCATCTTTATTCATAAAAGTTAGGGTCTTACATGTTCCTTGACACAAGGACTATATATTTGAACCTTAAGAACACTGATTCGATGACCAGAACTTATATAAAATCGAGCCCCAAAATGGACCCTCGAAGCTGCTGGGTTTCTGGGTTACCCAGAAAACCCAGGAGCTGTCTGACTGCGACTTTGGGAGATCTGATCTTCTGGTTGTTTAGTAGTATGACCAAGATGATTGTTGGTTATTGTAGTGTTACATAAACACTACACGATCACAGTTTAAGCTAGCACATAACCTGATTACACTGAGAATCAAAGGCGGTCAAAGTTGACCCCTTGAACACTGATTATCAGTGTTCTTGAGCACTAAGAACACCTACAGCGACAAAAATTGTCGCTATAGTCATTAGCAACGGTTTTAAATATTTCTAATTTCTTATTTTTAGAAAATAATTAAAAATAGAAAATAAATTAAAAAAATTAAAAAAAATGGTTTTAAAAATTATTTAAAATTCTAAAAAATAACTTTTAATTATTTAGGATATTTTTCATTAATATTTATAATTATTTGAATATTAATGATATTTAATTTATTTAATTAGTGTATTAAATAAATTAGAGAAAATGATTTTAATATTAAAAAATCATTTTTAAATAAGATTAAAGTGTTTAAAAATATTTTGACTTATAAAATGTAACTTTTAATATTTTTGAGTAATTTTCATTAATAATTTAATATTAATGATAATAGATTTATTTAATTATTATATTAAATAAATGAATTAAAAATGATTTTATTGATTTAAATATCATTTAAAATGAGAAAATATTTTAAAAATGTTTTACGTTATAATTAATGACTTATAATATTTTGATAATAATTTCATTAATATTTAAATATTAATGTTGATGGTTTAAAATGATTTTAATTATTTTAAAAATCATTTAAGTAGAATATTGATGATTTAAAAATATTTTAAGTTATTAACAATAACTTTAATATTTTGACAAGTATGTCATTAATATTTTAATATTATTAAATATTAAAGATAATGGAATTAATTAGTATTTAAATCATTTAAAAATGATTACGGTGTTTGAAAAATTATTATAAATTATAATAATTATTAGAAAATTATTAAAGGCTTAGAAAAAATATTATAAAAGATATATGACTTATCTAAAATAATATTTAAGCTTTGAGACCTCGTTTAAATGACAATAAATGTGTAAATTATCGGATAGGGTTACCAAGACACCAAGTTCTGACCGAAGTCCAACCAGACCAAACTAGTTAGACTTGATAAGTGTTTATATAGGTATTAAACACTGATGTGGTTATGTGGTAATGTGTGTAAGACCCCAACTTATTATTAATGAAATTTAATTTTCTCTATTTATTATTTTGAAATAGTAAGGGTTGATTTGATTAATGTGGATAGTTAGGGTAAAAATCATAAATATTTTAAAATAAGCAAGTGGTTATAAAATATTCATTGTTATCGGAGAATATTAAATGACTGTCGGGGAATATTAAATGACGAGCGTGACCAATATGTGGGCCCCATAACTGAAAGCGATTGGATGAAGAAAGCGACAAATATAAGTTGTTTAAAAATAATCGGCGTAGTTATTACAATTAACCAACTGTTGGAATACCGGTGGTTAAAACACGATAATACGGCGTTGTTGCACGGTACAAGAAATATTACCGGTATTGCACCAATTATTGAAGGCACTACTCAATAATGGTTACGGTAATTCTTGTTGGTATTTTCTTTATTGATTCAATAATTGCTTACGTTGACATTTTATATTCATTGTTGTTTCAATAATTGTCATTACACCGTATTTTCCATTATCGAGCAATAATTCATATTATCTACGAATAATATTATTAGATAACATTATTGACAATGTCTAGAAAGTTCAATACAAGGAGAGGTTTGGTCATCTAATTAAGGGCAAGAAGGAGAGATCCTTATTGGAAAGCCCCTCTATCCAGAAGGCGCACGGTTGTCGATAATGTGATTCGTAATATTATTTATGAATAATTAATTATTGATTTATATGATGAGGAAAATATTGATTTTATGAGGATATAGATGGAGAAAATTTTTAATGTGACAATTGTTGAAAATTAATATTTTATCTTTTCTCGATAAAATAATTCATTTAAATATATTATTTTAATAATATATTAACGATGATATTTTTACAATGAATGTGGGATATATGAGTATATGAGGAGGAAGAGTATTTTGTGGCATTAAATGTTTAACACATGTTTTTGTGTGGTGGTGGACACAATTATCGAATAGAAATTTGATTATAGCACGTAAAATCGCCTGGTTTGTGGATTTTGGTCAATTTTTGTTTGGAATTTGGAAAAACTTTCTTCTCTGCAAAGTTGTAGAGAATTGAATTTCCTATAAAAAACTCGCGAGATTTGAATTTTCTCGATAAAAGGGCTATTTATTATGAATTATTGAAGTTAGAAGTTAAAATAATTAATTTTTGGGAGTTTTAGTTAATTATTTTTGAATAAAACGTTTTTTGCAACTAAGTTGGCCTCACATGTGATTCAAATGGGCTAAAATCAGTTGTCTAAGGTGGGCTAAAGAAAATGTGAAAAATATATTAATATTATATTCAATTTTACGCTTTGGTGTTCTAGCAATTTCTATAAATAGGTGCTTAGGTTAGAATTGAAAATCACAATGAAACTGAAGTTTTCTCTATTTCTCTCGATATATTGTGCGTATTCTTGTGAGTATACTTTGAGTATTGTTAGGCGTATGCAAGTTCCTTCAAAGACTATATTATACAGTATTCCAAATTAGAAGTACTAATCTTTCGAGGTAAGGGATGTTATTTTCTTCTCAAATGATATTATTTCTTCAATATCATTATCTTTGAAATATTAGTTGGAACTTTTTATCAAATTTGGAACTTTTTCATGTCGGGGTTACTATTCATGAGTTACTATTCATGAGTTACTATTCACGAGTTACTATTCACGAAGTACTATTATTCATGAAGCGTGAAGATGTTTTTTGGGAAATTTCTATCTTTTGGTGTAAGAGTTATTATTCACGATATCGGCACTATTCACCTAAAAATAAAATTTCTTCTTTTGTCCAAAATATCTATTTTGGATACTAGCTTTGATTGTATCCATGTTTTGATCATTCTTGAATTTTACACCACTATGATTATTTTTGAGGTATTTTTGAACATGGATAAAACAAAGTACGAATCCTTAATCCTTAATCCTTGTCATTTTGTTTCACTGGATTCGTTTCTTTAAAAAAAATATTTTTCATCATCCTCAGTCTTAAATGATGATATTATTGAATATCTTTGGCTTGTAGTGCAAAGATGAATGATTTCTGAAGAATATCTTTGGTAGTAGTAGTGCAAAGATGAAGCAGTGTTTAGATGAACATGAGCGTGTTTAAATTAATCGATGAATATCTTTGGCCAGTAGTGCAAAGATGGATATTTGATTCCGAGATGTATATTGATTGATGTTACATGGATAAAAGATAGAGCGATGAACTTTTAAATTCATACATAGAAGATAGTAGTTTGCATTCTCTACTTAACTCTTCTAATGAATTATTATTTCATTGCGAATATTGATTTAAAATTTGTTGTCTATTGTATTCTATTAGATTTTTTCCTGTTGAAGACTAACGATAATTTGTTGTATATTATCTTAGTCATAATATTCTTTTCTTGGGCTAGTTGAGCTCACCCTTTTCCTTTTGTTCCATTTTCTTCTCGGGAGGCGAGAATATAAGCTAGTACTGAGTCGGGGTATGGAATGAAGGTTTTAGAAAAGAATTGTTTAGTAGTCCTCACCATTTTTGTAAAATAATGTATCAATAAATGTGATGAGGATTTATTTGAGTATAGATATTGTCTAGAAGATAATATTTGTATTCAAACTCACCGCTTTTCTTGTTGTAATAATAAAGTTGTAGTTGTTTTGCACCGTGTATTGACAACTCGTAATGGGTGATGTATACCTATTTTTGGGGCGCCACGGTTGGTATCGAGCTTAGGGATATGATCTCTCGGCGAGATCGGGGAATAGAACTCCAGAGGAGAGGCGAGTAAATCTTTCGCTAGTGTGTCCTACCTAAGCTTATTTGTTAGTTGGTCAATATATAGGGATATTATGTGATATATTTATTTTCTTTAATTAACCCTTGTTTTATGATGATTTGAGAATCTCGATTGAGAATATTAACAATGGAAATGAGACCGTGGAGACACTCTGTACTCACCAACGAGGAGAACGCGGCAACAGTGTGGCAATGTTCCTCTGTGAACAACACCACTGAAAGCGAGATGATGAACGAGGGGATGTTTAGAAGTTTTTGCAGTTCATGCAAAATCGAGACGAGGAGACTCGTGTTCAAAATACGGAGGAAATGATAGCAATTCATGGGTTGTCACAAAACAAGCGGTTCAAAGAGTTGGGACCACCGAATTTAAGGGAAAGCGGATCCGATCATGGCGGAAACATGGGTCAAGCAAATTACCAAGATATTCGATGTCTTGGGATGCACGGAGGAATAGAAGGTTCCATTCGCCACCTTTATGTTAAAAGTGGCGAGGCGGACTCATCGGTGGGAGTCGTGAAGCGTATCATCCATCCAAACCGCACTCAAGATGTCTTATCTTGGGAAGCTTTTTGAAACTATTTAATGACAAATACTTTCCGAAAGTGTTAAATCATATGAAGGAAGTGGAGTTCATCGATTAGAGCAAAATAACACGACCATTGTCTCAAGATGAGGCAAAGTTTGCGAGTTATCGTGTTTGCACCTCATTTGGTGGAGAATGAGGAACGTATGACGCGGATGTTTCTTAGAGGTTTGAAACCCGACACGTCGATATCTCATTCTCATAAATTTTCTCTTTATTCGAGATGTTGTAAATGAGGCTCAATTATTAGAGCGAGATAAAGAGTACAGTCAATCGAGGGACCATAACTAGGATCGTACCGAGAGATAGCGATCAACAAAATAATGATAACCGGCGGAGAAAAAAAAACAGACGGACAAAAATGGTAACCACTCGGTGGTAATCATGGCCATGAAAATAAAAAGCGAGTGGGAGGAGATTTTAAAAGAGAAGATTTAACAACGACCATATGAAAAGGCAGTCTTAAAGAACTGGTTCTAAGGGAGGAGAAACGACCACCGATCATATGCTATAAATGCGAAAAAGAGGACATATCGACCAAACCGCCCACAACAGTTCAAGGTATGCTATAATTGTGGAAAGGAAGGACATATCGCCGAGATTATACGATAGCGTAAACCTAGTTCAATGCGGGGGACGGTGACTCAAAAATTATCCCAGAAAAAGTCAAAGTCAACGATTAGGAAGAAAGCGTTTGTTGTGGACTGGTCAAAATGCGAGGAACCCAAACGAGGTGATCACGGGTAAGCTATTTATAAATTCTTGCCAAGTTTATACCTTACTTGATACCGGTCTTTACCCATTTATTTATCTCTCCTGCTTGTGCTCAACGTTTAAACTTGACTCAGGAGAAATTAGACTTTGACTATCTGTGGAAACTCCGTTAGGAGAAACTTTCATCACATCCATCGTTTATAAATCTTGTTTGATTCAAGTTGGCACCATTACCTTAATTGGCATTGACCTTATCTCTTTAAAGATACTTGTTTTGATGTGATTTTAGGGATTGATTGGTTAACTACTCATCATGCCAAAATTGATTGTTTTCGTAAGGTTGTTAGTTTTCATATTCCTAACCAACCTGTGTTATTTAATTCTTCAAGCAACTAAACCATTAAAATCAATCACATTCATATCTAATCATAAAGCTATTCGTTTATTAAAAACGGATGTCAAGCTTTCTTAGCCCATGTTATGGATTTGAATAAAGACATGTCAAATTTGAATAATATTCTGTTGTTATTGACTTTCCGACGTATTTCTAAAGAACTTCCTGTCTACCCCGTAGCGTGAAGTTGAATTCTTTATTGATCTTGAACCGGGTACAAAGCCCATTTCTAAAACCCCATATCGAATGGCTCCTATTGAACTTCAGGAGTTAAAGGTCCAACTATAGGAATTGTTGGACATCGGTTTCATTCGATCCCAGTACATCTCCTTGGGGTGCTCTGTTTTTATTCGTAAAGAAGAAAGACGGGAGTATGCGACTTTGTATTGACTATCGGGAATTGAACCATGTCACCATCAAGAATAGGTATCCTCTACCTCGTATTGATGACTTGTTTGACCGCCATAAGGCACAATTCTTTTCAAAAATCGATCTTCGCGTTCGGATATCATCGGTTGAAGATTAGAACCGAGGATATTCAAAGACCGCCTTTAGAACCCTAGTATGGGCATTATGAATTCTTAGTCATGTCTTTTCGGATTAACTAATGCTCCCGCGGCTTTTATGGATATGATGAACCGAGTATTCAAGGAATATTTGGATCAATTCGTTGTTGTTTTTATTGATGACATCCTCATATATTCCAAAAGTCGTGAAGATCATGAGCACCATTTGAAGTCGGTACTCCAAAGGCTTCCGTGAAAACAAACTATATGCCAAATTGAAGAAATGCGAGTTCGGCTTGAGGAAGTAGCATTCCTTGGGCACGTGGTGTCGAAACATGGAGTATCTATTGATCCGTGCAATAAGATTGAAGCAATACAAAGTTGGGAGCAACCAAAAGTCGGTGGATCAAGTACATAGTTTTTGGGCTTAATGGTTATTATCGGAGATTCGTGGAAGGGTTTTCTCGAATCGCTACTCCATTAACTCGGCCTAACTCGGAAGGATACAAAATTCGTTTTGAGCGAAGAATGCGAGAAAAGTTTCCAAGAGCTTAAGAGGAGACTTATTTCTAAGCACTGTTCTAACAATACCATCTGGTTCGGATGGATTTGTTATCTACAACATGATGCTTCGTGCAAAGGGTTAGGATGTGTTCTCATGCAACGTGGGAAAGTCATAGCCTATGCCTCGCGACAACTTAAAGAGTATGAGAGGAATTATCCTACTCATGATCTAGAGTCAGCGTGATCGTAAGCCGCGCTTAAAGATATGGAGGCACTATCTATATGGGGAGAAAGTGGAGATATATTCGCACTATAAAAGCCTTAAATATTTCTTCACTAAAAAGAACTCAACACGCGGGCTGACGTTGGCTCGAGCTATTGAAGAAGACTACGACCACACTATTCAATACCATCCCGGAAAAGCGAACGTGGTAGTGACGCGTTGAGTAGAAGATCATATGCGCGAGAACGAAGTGCGATGATGTCAAGTATACGACAGAGCCAACTTTAATAGAAAAAGTTAAGGTTCAAGCTCACCCGAAGCCCTTGAGCCGATGCGTGCGTATGAAGAAGAAAGTACAAGAAGGAGCTATTCCGGAAGCGAGAATTGATGAAGAAGGAATACTTCGAGTCCACTCTAGACTTTGTGTTCCTAACGACTCTGATTTGAAGTACAAGATTATGATGGAGGCACATAATACGCCATTTGCAATCCATCCTGGAAGTACTAAAATGTATCGTGATCTTCGACATACATTTTGGTGGAACAATATGAAGAGAGAGATTGCAAAGTTTATCTCAATGTGTTTAACTTGTCAACGTAAAGGCGAGCATCTAGTACCTAAGGGTCCATTGCAACCACTTGAGATTCCAAAATGGAAGTGGGAACACATTACCATGGATTTCGTTCACGGGTCTTTCCTACGGTTTCTCAAGGCATCAATGCTATTTGGGTTATTGTTGATAGATTAACCAAATCCGCTCATTTCTTGTCGATACGGAGACTTATTCCTTGAACGTCTTGCTAGTATATACGTGAATGAAATTGTGAGGTTGTATGGCATGCACTGTATCCATAGTTTTGGATCGTGACCCAAGATTCACTTCAAGATTTTGGGTTAGCTTGCAAAAAGCTATGGGCACGGATTTACGATTTAGTTCGCATACCATCCTCAAACGGGACGGACAATCGAGAGAGGACTATTCAAACTCTTGAAGATCTATTAAGACTCGTGTCCTAGACTTCAAGGGTAGTTGGGATAAGTATTTACCATTGGTGGAATTCTCCTACAACAACAGTTATCGTGCAAGTATAGGTGTGGCTCCATTTGAAGCATTATATGGACGAAAATGTCGCTCTCAATATGTTGGGACGAGGTGGGTGAAAGCAACATTGTTGGGACCCGAAGTTAATACGATATGACTCACCGAAAAGATCCAAATGATTCGACAACGATACAAAGCGGCACAAGATCGACAAAAGAGTTATGCGGATCTTCATCGAAAGGACGTGGAATTTAATGTAGGGGGATCATGTATTGTTGCGAGAAGCTCCATGGAAGGGAGTTACAAGATTTGGGAAGAGAGGAAAGCTCAATCCACGATTTATTGGTCCATTTCAAATTCTTGACCGAGTAGGAAATGTAGCCTATAGACTCGCGTTACCTCCGAGTATGTCTCGTGTTCATAATGTGTTTCACATATCTCAGATTTCAGTAAATATGTGAAAGACCCGAACCACGTTATTGAGTTAAGCCGGGACGAGATAGTAGAAGACTTAACGTATGAGGAGGTACTGCCAAGATCTTAGATAGGAAGGAGCATGTCCTACGCATGAAAGGTCATACCACAAGTTAAAGTTTTGTGGAGGAATCATGCTATAGAGGAAATAACCGGGAATTGGAAATGGAAATGAAAGCGAGGTATCCTCACCTTTTTTTCAAAACATCAGTACGACGTCAATTTCGAGGACGAAATTTCATAAGGAGGAGGTGTAAGACCTCAAATTTTTAAATAAAAGGAATTTTCTCTATTTATTATTTTGAAATAGTAAGGGTTGATTTGATTAATGTGGATAGTTAGGGTTAAATACGCAAATATTTCAAAATAAGCAAGTGGTTATAAAATATTCATTGTTGTCGGGAATATTCGTTTGGTCGTGGAATATTAGATCGCTTCGGGGAATATTAGACGACGGCCTAGCATGTGTGTGGGCCCCATAACGAAAAAGCCGAATGGATGAAGAAAACGATAAATATAAGTTGTTTTTAAATAACAGGCGTAGTTATTCTAGATTAATCATTGTTGGAATACCCGGTGGTTAAAACACACTAATACACGTTGTTGAACAAGAAGATAGCATTACCGGTATTGCACCAATTATTGATTCTTACGTTGAAGGCACTACTCAATAATGGTTACGATAATTATTTATTAAGTATTTTATCGAGTTAATAATTGTTGCGTTGATATTTTATATTCTTTGTTGTTTCAATAATTGTCATTACACAAGTATTTTTCATTATCGAAGCAATAATTCATATTATCCGAATAATATTATTAGATAACATTATTGGCAATGTCTAGAAAGTTACGCCTAAGGAGAGGTTTGGTCACCTAATTGCGCGCCAGTAAGGAGAAATCTTATTGGAAAGCCCCCTCTTTCCTGGGAACTGCCTGGTTGTCAATATTGTGATTCTGTAATATTATTTGTGAATAATTAATTATTGATTTATATGATGAGGAAAATATTGATTTTATGTGGATATAGATGGAGAAAATTTTTAATGTGACAATTGTTGAAAATTAATATTTTATCTTTTTCTGATAAAATAATTCATTTAAATATATTATTTTAATAATATATTAACTGTGATATTTTACACAACGAATGTGGGATATATGAGTATATGAGGAGGAAGAGTATTTTGTTGCAATAAATGTTTAAAACATGTTAAACATGTTGGTGGACCTCATTTATCGACCGAAATTTGATTATAAACTGTAAAATCGTAGTTTTGTGGATTTCGGTCAATTTCTATTTGGAATTTGAAAAACTTTCTTCCGCAAAGTTGTAGAGAATTGAATTTCCTATAAAAACTCGCGAGATTTGAATTTTCTGATGAAAGGGCTATTTATTATGAATTATTGAAGTTAGGATTAATTGATTATCATTTTTTGGAGTTTTAAGTAAGTTTTGCATGAAAAACGTTTTTTGTCACTTATGGGACATGTGTTAGTGGTTGATTTCAGCTGATGGTGTGCGTAAGGAAGATGTGGAAAAATAATATTATTAATATATTAAATTTTACGCTTGGTGTTGTTAAAGCAATTTCCTATAAATAGGGTGCTTAGGTTAGAATTGAAAATCACACCGTAAACTGAAGTTTTCTCTCTATATTATCGAGCGTATTCTTGTGAGTATTTTGAGTATACTTTGAGTATTGCTATACGGTGCAAGTCAGTTCCATAGCCTATATCCTGTGTTCAAATTTAAGTCTTGATCTTTCGAGGTAAGGGATGTTATTTTCTTCTCAAATGATATTATTTCTTCAATATCATTATCTTTGAAATGTTGATCTGAAGTTTTTATCAAATTTGGAACTTTTTTTTCATGTCGGAGTTATTATTATTCATTTGAGTTATTCATTCTATTCACGATACTATCGACTATTCACGATAGTTCTCACGTGATACTTATTCATACGAAAAATAAAATTTCTTCTTTTCGTCCAAAACATCTATTACGGATACTAACTTGAGTGTATCCATGTTTTGATCATTCTTGAATTTTACACCACTATGATTATTTTTGAGGTATTTTTGGACGTGGATAAAACCAAGTACGAATCCTTAATCCTTAATCCTTGTCATTTTGTTTCAATTGGATTCGTTTCTTTAAAAAATATTTTTCATCATCCTCATCTTAAATGATGATATTATGGAATATCTTTCGCTTGTGTAGTGCAAAGATGAATGATTTCTTAAGAATATCTTTGGCTTTGTAGTGCAGATGAATGATTTCTGAAGAATATCTTTGGCCCGTAGTGCAAAGATGAGCGGTGTTTAAATGAACATGATTAATCGATGAATATCTTTGGCTGTAGTGTAAAAGATGAATTTTGATTCAGATGTATATTGATTGATGTTACGGGGGATAAAAGATAGACGATGAACTTTTAAATTCATACATGAAGATAGTAGTTTGCATTCTCTACTTAACTCTTCTAATGAATTATTATTTCACTGCGAATATTGATTTAAAATTTGTTGTCTATCAGTATTCTATTAGATTTTTCCTCGTTGAAGACTAACGATAATTTGTTGTATATTATCTTAGTCATAATATTCTTTCTTCGAGCTAGTTGAGCTCACCCTTTTCCTTTTGTTCCATTTTTTCTCGTGGAGGCGAGAATATAGCGAGTAATTAGGTGGGGTATGGAATGAAGGTTTAGAAAGGATTGTTTAGTAGTCCTCACCATTTTTGTAAAATAATGTATCAATAAATGTGATGAGGATTTATTTGAGTATAGATATTGTCTAGAAGATAATATTTGTATTCAAACTCACAGTTTTACTGTTGTAATAATAAAGTTGTAGTTGTTTCTGTACCATGTATTGACAACTCAGAATAGGTGATGTATACCTATTTTGGGGGCGTCACATAAAGCCTTAAGTAAAGAGCCCCAGTCCTTTCGTTATTGACTTTCTTGTGTGGAATGCACCGAAGCCAGACTTTCTGTAGTCAACGTCGTGAATGAAGATGGCAAGTTGATAGATATCAATGTGACGTGTTACCCAAGTCTTGGATGAGAGTCACAGTTTTGAATGATATTTCTATTGTTAATAAATTTCCTTACGTATTCTTGAAGACTTCTTAGCCTACCCCTAGAACGTGAAATCGAATTTTGTATTGATTTCCCGATAAAACCGATTTCTAAAACCCTCAAATATTTCTTCAACTAAAATGAACGTAACGTATGCGCGCTAAAGACGTTGGCTCGAAATTTGTTGAAGATTAAGATCGTATTCATTCAATACCATCGGGAAAGCGAACATGGTAGCTAACGCGTTGAGTAGAAGATCGTATGCGTTTACGAGTGCGATGTTGTTAACACAAAGATCCATTTCGTATGACTTACAAATGATGAAGATAGAGTTAAAGACTCTAGGAACCCACGTGAAGATAACGAATATCTGAGTAGAATTAATCGACTTTAATCGATAAAGTTAAAGTCGCATTCAAGCCACACATCCAGAAGATGATGAATGTGAAGAATTAAGAAGGTTCAAGAGGGCATTATTCTAGAAGCAAGAATCAACGAAGAGAAGAAATCTCAACCCTCGATTTAATTCGCCCATTTGAAATCCTCGATAAAGTAGGAGCGTGGCTTATAGACTCGCTTTTACCGCCAAGTATGTCGTGTGTTCATAACGTTTTTTAACATATCGACGTTACGTAAATATGGGGATGACACGAACCACATTATTAATTTAGAACCGGACGAGATAGCGGATGATTTAACGTATGAGGAGATACGTGTTAAAATCTTGGATAAGAAGGATTATATTCGACACTCAAAGGTTATACCTCAAGGGTTAGAATTTGAAGTGAGGTCAAGGTATCCTCACCGTTGGCAAAGATAATTAGTGCGTCACGTAAATTTCGAGGGCGAAATTTCATAAGGAGGGGAGATTGTGAGACCCCAGATTTTTTTTAAATAAAGATTAAATTTTCTCGAAATATATTTTTGAATATTATGGTGTGGATTTGATATAATGTTATAGTTGTGGGTAATATTTACAAATTTTACAAAAGACGCAAGTTGTTATATAATATTCGATTGGTTGGGGAATATTCGTTTTAACGTGGAATATTCATACAACGACACAATCATTGGTGGACACCCACAATGTAATTATTGTTTGGACCGAGAAAACGATAAAAAAATACTTTATGAAAATAACGGCGAAGTTTTCTTTGTCAGAATAACCCCAAAATAGGTCCATTCCATCCAACCCATTAAAAGTCGCCAAATATATGGTACAGTAAAATAACTACAACTTTATTACAACAATTGTCGGCAAAATACAACAACACATATGTTTGTGAGTTTGGATGCAAATATATACCAAGCTCAGAAGTACGTCACAATGACACCTTACATAAAGGTATAGTCAAAAACTGTTTTAGAAATTAGAATCTTTGGGAAGTGCTCAAGAAACCTTCGTATACGTGGGAGGCCATGCTTTTGGTTATGGTAGATATCATATGCCACACGTAATTATCCTTGGTCAATCCAATAGACCCTAAAGAAAAACGAGAAGATTACTATCATATTCTTCCCAATGGTGAGTCTTTTCTCGACATATCATTATCTCCATTGTCTCTAATTGGGTATTATACTCCAAACAAACACCAAGATTATATAGGTAGTGCTTGTAAATATACTCGGCAAGTGGATGTGCACAACCATGTCTTATGATAACACGAGGTCTGTATGTCATTAGACATCTTGTATGATAGTGACAAAACACCCTTCCAAGTTAAATTCACCTCACCCTCAACATCTATGTACCACCACTCTATTTCCTCGCTTATCCCCGCTCTTCGACCCAAATACACACTTTATTACGAAAGGAATTGTGAAACAAAAGGGTGAGCACAACTAGCTCAATAAAGAATATTATGACTAAAGATAAATAAATTATCAATAGTCTTCATCAAGAATAAATCGTAGATTTAGAACATATGGTAGATGATAAAACTTTTCAACCATAGTTGCGGTGTGGAATGAAGCAATCCATTAGAAGAGTCGAATAGACTATAAAGTCTATTGTCTTCTCCATGTTAAAAATCCACCAACAATATTTTATCCCCGTAACATCAATCAACAGTTCCTTTCCACAATCATATGAATAACTCATAATCATAATTGTGATTCTAAATTCCTCTTCTCATCCAGGACGAAGATAATTTTCATCATTTGCCTTTACCTGAAACATCAAAGATCATGGTTATACCAAATCACAGCCTCGCTCATAATCATACTAATAAATTCATCTTTGCACCACGGGCCAAAGATATTCATCAACAGATTCATCTTTACACTCTGTGCTAAAGATATTCAACAACGGGACATCTTTGCATTCAAGCCAAAAAGATATTCATCAATAATTCATCTTTGCACTACAGGCTAAAGATATTCAACAACGGGACATCTTCGCATTACAAGCCAATGATATTCATCAATAATTCATCTTTGCACTACAGGATAAAGATATTCAACAACAGGTTATCTTTGCATTACGAGCAAAAGATATTCATCAATAATTCATCTTTGCACTACAGGCTAAAGATATTCAACATCAGGTCATCTTTGCATTACGAGCAAAAGATATTCATCAATAATTCATCTTTGCACTACAGGCTAAAGATATTCAACAACAAGTCATCTTTGCACAACGAGCCAAAGATATTCATATATCAAAGAAATACATAATCATTTCAGAAGTTATATAACAATAATTATAACCATGTTGATCAATCCACCTTTGCACTTAAGCTAAAAATATTCAATTGTAAATTCAATGGTCATGATCATACGATCAACAATTCAACTTTTGCACTACTGATCAAAGAGAACCTATGGTCACGATCATACCAATAATCTACCCATCTTTACACTCAAGTCAAAGAGAAATATCATCATTAGGGTTATAAGAATGTTATATAAAAATAATATAATCAAAACATGGTTTTAATTTCAAGAGTAAGATTCATAAATCAACGATAATTTGGTCAGAGAAGAAACCAATTTATTGTGAATAGACTCGTATTAAATGACATAGTCCCGTATAATGCGTAGTAAGTAACCTCGACACGAAAAGATAAAGTTTCATAATAAAATTTATATCCATATTTATAACACCTTAATCCAAATGTTATAAATCACTTAGAAATCTCATAATCTAATATTATTAATATTATAATAATATTTTAATCATTTCTCAAACTTATAAATAATTTAATCCAATTATTTACACTTTAATAATTAATGCATTTAATCATCTAAAATGCCAAACTCATAAGATTTCATCATCATTAACCAAAACCCTCATAAAAATCTGATATATCTCATATATGATTCTCAAGCTAATAAATCATATTTTCCAATTTTCTTACTTCACATAACATATTTAATTCATTTACTCATAACTAGAACATTTTCATGAAAAATACCAAATCGATTTAAAAATATTTCTTTCCGGGATTTAGCATAAAATAGTCCCATATTGAACATATATTTTCTCGAAATTTTAAAAATTCATTTACTATTTTTCATATGGCTAAAACTACCTAATATTTAAACATTTATCATAAATTGTACTTTTATCCAAAATTCCAAATTCAGAGAGTATAATCGATATTATATAGATGTACTCTCAATAAAAATTTCATCAATTTTGGAGTTAACCGCAAGGAGTTATAAATAGTTACTTTTAAAATAGTCTTTTCTCATAAAATCCATAACTCCTAATCTATACATCCAAAATACCTCAAAATAATCATAGTGGTGTAAAATTCAAGAATGATCAAAACATGGATACAATCAAAGCTAGTATCCGAATAGATATTTTAGGCGAAAAGAAAATTTTCATTTTTCGATTGAATAGTCTTAGATATTCGTGAATAAGGTCGATATCGTGAATAAAGGCCGTATCGTGAATAGTAACTCTCGACACCAAAAGATAGAAATTCCACAAAAAACATCTTCACTCTTCATGAATAGTACTCGTGAATAGTAACTCATGAATAGTAACTCATGAATAGTAACTTGTGAATAGTAACTTCGTGAATAGTAACCCCCGATATGAAAAAGTTCCAAATTTGATAAAAAGTTTCAACTAATATTTCAAAGATAATGATATTGAAGAAATAATATCATTACTGAAAAAATAATATCCCTTACTATCCCTTACCTCAAAAGAAAGCAAAGACTTCCGAATTGGATATCGGATATAATATTTGAAGGAAACTTGCACTGATGAATATCAACTCACCAAGTATCTAAATACTCACAAAATACACTCAATAATCTAGAGAGAAAAAGAGAGAAAATTTATGTTTCTGGTGTGATTTTCAATTCTAACTTAGCCCTCTATTTATAGGAAAATTTTAGCAGACTTGACTGCTGAACTCGATGGCTTTACTCGCTACTATTCCCCACCCACCACATTTGAAATAAAATTCAGCACATTTCTTCACCAACCACAAGTGGGGCCCACTCAATTCTAGAATTTTCCACCAAAATCATTTATAACCTAATTTCTGAATCAGTCACCTCTTAAAATTCATAACAAATCATTCGTTCATTTTTAACGGTTCAAAATTTGTGGACATATACTCAACTTATGTATGTATAACATATCCAAAAATTACAACGATCCAACGGTCGGATTAAAATTATAAATCACGCAATATATCGTAAAAATCTTCGATTTGATTTTTAATACCTCCATTCAAACAAAATTCGATAAAATACCTCAACATTAATTCCTTCATTTATAACCACATAAATAAATCCATCATTTATATCCACATCAAATAAATATTTCATTGTCATATAAATCAATAATTAATTATTCATAAATAATATTATAGAATCACAATAATGACAACCAGTGCGGTTCCAGGAAAGAGGGGGCTTTCAGATAAGGATTTCTCCTTCTTGGTAGCGCAATTAGGTGACCAAACCTCTCCTCGATGAACTTTCTAGACATTGCCAATAATGTTATCTAATAATATTATTCAAATAATATGAATTATTGATCCGATAATGGATCTTTAAAGTTGACAATTATTGAACAACAATAATATAAAATATCAACGCATCAATTATTGAATCAATAAAATAAAATATTGAGCAGTAATTCATCGTAACAATTATTGAGTAGTGCCTTCTTACGTAAGAATCAATAATTCAAAAAATAATGTAATACCTGTAGTGTGCTCTTGTCGCAACAACGCGTATTACTTTATTTTACCAACAGGGTATTCAACGATTGTTAATTCAGTAACGATTACGTCGTTATTTATAAAAACTTAATTTTGTCGTTTTTTTCATCCAAGCGGTTATTTACATTATGGGCCCATAAATAGGCTGGCTGCGTCGTATGCGAATATTCCCTACAGAAAGAATATTCCACGACCAAACGAATATTCCCAAACAATAATGAATACTTTATACCCGCGTATTTTGAAAAAAAAATTCATATATCACCCTTAACTTTAACTTTTATCAATTTAACCATTTACTGAAAAGAAAAATTGAATACTTTTATTTCATAAAATTCGGGGTCTTACATTTACCGTTAACTGTTGAAACACCCGGTGTTAAAAGTACAGTAATACGCATGGTTGCATAGTAGCACACGGTATTGATTATTGATGCTTACGTGAGAAGTCACTCAGTTATACTCAATTATTGCTACATTAATTGCTGCATCATATCAATCATATTATTGATTCAATTATTGTCACAAGATCATCTGCATAAAATGTTTTTTATTAAATCAATACTTGAGGCGACAAAGTTATTTATATTATAAATCGCAATATTTACTGATGTCAGAAGTTACATCGAGGAGAGGTTTGGTCACCTAATCAAGGCTACCAATAGGAGAAATCCTTATTGGAAAGCCCCCTCTTTCCTGGGAACGACCTGGTTGATAAATATTTTGAGTTGTAATATTAATAATGAATGTTGTTCGGAGTTTAATTTGGAGACGCGGACGTAATATTTGAGTCCGGAACGACGAAATTAGTAAAAATGGTCTATAAACACAAAATTTTCCAGGATTCACTATTTGGTCAAAAAGTCAATAGTTGATTTTTTTGGGAAAAGTCAAACTTCGAAATTTCAAAATTTATATTTTTGATAAAAATAGTTTCATTATGTTGGAATTGTTTGTGTTAGTGAAAATCGACATTTATTCCGATGATAATTGATGTATAGGGGTTATATTGATAATCGGGTAATTTATCGGATAAATTAGCAATTAATTGCTACTAATTCACATGCTTATATAACTATTTGTTCACATATGTGTACTATTGAATCACATTATTTACTATTAGGGGAGTTCAAAAAGATTGATAATACTTGCATGACTAAGTTAAAAATGGAGGTATAGATGGAGGTCTATATCTTTGTAATTCGTATTTTTCACATGATTATACTATTGATTCACATGATTGAACTATTGATTCACATTATTTACTATTAGGGGAGTTGGTGCAAGATTGATAATACTTGCAGGACTAAATTAAAATGAAAGAAAAGTTGGAGGTATTATCTTTGTAATTTTCGAGCCCCAAAACGTGTAATTATCGAAACTATATTTTCCTATAAATAGAAGCTCATTCTTCCTTCATTTCTCACCAATTCATAAAAGCTTTAGAGCGATTATTATATAGAGAAATTATAGAGAGAAAGAAGAAGAGAAATCGCTACCTCACTATTCCAAAGATCCAGTTTTTTTTTCTACGGTAGGGAGTATTATTTGTTGTACTTTAGGGAGTATTATTTCTTTCTTATCCATGAAGAGAACTTCGTTATTCCATTCTTTATTATTTTGTTGGAATAACTTTGATCACGCGGATACCCTATACTTGGTGAAATTCTTACATTGTTCCATTCTTTATCATTCTGTTGGAACATCCCGTCATGCGTTCTACGTCGGACTGGTTTAAATCTTTATTATTCTCGTTGGAATATCTTGTGCTGTATGCGTTTTCTGGCGGGACCGATTCCGCCTTTATTATTCTCATTGGAATA
The DNA here is from genome assembly GCA_020205615.1 of Panax quinquefolius. Classification (NCBI taxonomy): domain Eukaryota; kingdom Viridiplantae; phylum Streptophyta; class Magnoliopsida; order Apiales; family Araliaceae; genus Panax; species Panax quinquefolius. The sequence goes on along the minus strand of CM035151.1, from coordinate 78,851,772 downwards.
TCATGCCTACACGTTTCTACACGGGACCGATTCCAGATTATTTATTATTTTGTTGGAATAACTCGCTCATGCGATTACTATCGCATGCCGGTGATTTCTTTTGTTATTCCATTCCTTATTATACTCGGTTGGTTAAAGTTTTGACTTCTATACTCCATGAAATTAGTGGAATATCCTTGATATTTGCGCTTCATCTAGTATCTTTTCATGAAAATATTCTTACGAGCATTCTTGAATTTTACTCTACAAAGCAAAGATCATGTTGACAATTTGGGACGTTATTAGTTCTCGGATAAAATAATTCTTGAACTTGTTTTATTGAATTCTTATATCATTGTCATCATCCTCATGTTTATATTTTGTTGAAAGTCATACGTGGCCTATAGTGCATAGATGGACTTGGTATGATTATGACGAGGATTATTCGGTGTAATCATGGCCGTAATGTTACAAATGATGTGGTAAAAGTCCTCATTGGCCCGTAGTGCATTGATGGACGATTGTTGGCATGATCATGACCATTATTGAATACACAAATATTCTTGGCGCGTAGTGCATGGATAATTGGGGTCGTGATACTAAAGAATATCCTTGGTCGTTATGCAGGGGTGATTCGATGATGTGGATTATTTATTAAGCTGAGTCCCAGCGATAAAAGTGATGAAAAACCTTTTAAATCATAAAAGATAGTAGATTTTATTCTCTACTTGACTCTTTTAATGGATTGCTTGTTCGCTCGCAGATTAAACTTGATGGTTGTTATATTGTATCGGTTTAACACTATTGAAGGCTAACGATAATATATTTCGCATTATCTTAGTCATAATATTTCCTCTTAGGCTAGTTGAGCTCACCCTTTTACTTTTATTGTTCTCTTCGTGAAATGAGAACGTGAAAGAGGACTAGTCGAGAGCGGGTGACGAACCAGATGATAGCATTAGTAGTCCTCACTATTCTGTGAAATAGTGTGACGGGCCTAAGATATTCATCAACAAGTCATCTTTGCACTACAGGCCAAAGATATTCAACAACAGGTCATCTTTGCATTACGAGCCAAAGATATTCCTCAACAGTTCATATTTGCATTACAGGCCAAATATATTCATCAACAGTTCATATTTGCACTACAGGCCAAATATATTCATATCTCAAAGAAATATATAATCATTTCAAAATCTATATAAACCATAATTATAACCATGTTGATCAATTCACCTTTGCACTTAAGCTAAAAATATTCAATTGTAAATTCAATGGTCATGATCATCACTAGTCACAATTCATCTCTGCAGACTCATCGCCAAAGAGAACCCGTAGTCGTAGATCATATACCAATAATCTACCCATCTTTACACTCAAGTCAAAGAGAAATTTCTTCACCAGGATTATAAAAATGTTATATATGATAATAAAAATAATATGATCAACAACTGTATTTAATTTCAAGAGTAAGATTCATAAATTAACGATAATTTGGTTAGAAAAAGAGACCAATTTTTGTCGTGAATAGTACCCGTGAATAGTAACTCGTGAATAGTAACTCGTGAATAGTAACTCGTGAATAGTAACTCATAAATAGTAACTCATGAATAGTAACTAGTGAATAGTAACTCATGAATAGTAATTTGTGAATAGTAACTCGTGAATAGTACTCAAGATTATTATATATATAATCAAGATATCGTAAATAATGTCATATACGTAAATAGTGCCATATACATGAATAGTGCCATATACGTGAATAGTAACCCCGACTCAAAAAGGTAAAAATTCCACAATAAGATCCATACCAATATGTCAGTATAATGATATTGAAAGAATAACATCATTATGAAAAATATAACATCCCTTAATATCCCTTACTATCCCTTACCATCCCTTACTATCCCTTACAATCCCTTATAATCCCTTACCTCAAAAGAGCAGCACTTCTGACTGGATATCGGATATGACGCTGAAGGAAACTTGCACTGATGAATAGCAACTCACCAACTATCTAAATACTCACAAAATACACTCGATAATCTAGAGAGAAAAAGAGAGAAAACTTACGTTTCTGGTGTGATTTTCAATTCTAACTTAGCCCTCTATTTATAGGAAAATGTTAGGTCGCCGAAGCAGACTTGACCTGCTACTTGATGGCTTTACCTGCTACTATTCCACCCACTAAAAATCAGCCATCTTTCCCAACAACCAAAAGTGGGGCCCACCCATTTCTAGAATTTTTCACCAAAATCATTTATAAACCTAATTTTCGAATCAGTCACCTCTTAAAATTCATAACAAATTATACGCTCATTTTTAACGGTTCAAAATTTGTGGACATATACTCAACTTATATATGTATAACATATCCAAAAATTACAACGATCCAACGGTCGGATTAAATATTATAACTCACACAATAAAAAAGTAATAATAATCGATTTGATCTTTTAATACCTCAATCCGACAAAATACTGATAAAACACCTCAACATTAATTCCTTCATTTATAACCACATAAATAAATCCATCATTTATATCCACATCAAATAAATATTTCCTTATCATATGAATCAATAATTAATTATTCACAAATAATATTAAAGAATCGATTATAATGACAACCGGTTCCTCCTCAGAAAAAGGGGCTTAGATAAGGATTTCTCTTCATTGGCGCAATTAGGTGACCAAACCTCTCATTGATGTAACTTTCTAGACATTTCCAATAATGCTATCTAATAATATTATTCAAATAATATGAATTATTGATCGATAATGAGATCTTGTGCAAATGACAATTATTGAAACAACAATAATATAAAATATCAACGTAGCAATTATTGAACCAATAAAAATAAAATTTTGAACAATAATTACTGTAACAATTATTGAGTAGTGCCTTCTTACGTAAGAATCAATAATTTCAAAAAATATCGCGTCTGGTACCGCGCAGCCATCGCAAGTTATTCACGCGACATCGTATTTTAACCACCGTGTATTCTAACGATTGTTAACAGTAATAACTACGCCAAGTTATTTATAAAAACTCAAATTTGTCGCGTTTTCTTTCATCAAGACAGTTATTACGTTATGGGGCCCACAAATGGTCGCTAACGGCCAGTGCATTAATATTCCCAGAAACAACAAGAATATTCCACGACCAAACGAATATTCCCAGATAACAATAATTATTTTATAGCCACTTGCTTATTTTGAAAAAAAATTCACATAGCACCCTTAACTTTGCTTTTTATCAATTTAACTATTTACTGAATAGTAATTATAAGAAAAATTGAATACTTTTATTTCATAATATTCGGGGTCTTACACTTTCCCTTTAGAGAAAGTTTAAACTGGATAAACAAATATTGTTAGGATGACGAAAAAAATGACTTATAAAATGATGTAGCTAAATGGTAATTATTTGATGATCTATCATACATAAGTGGAGCTAATGCTAATCAACCACATTATTTTATATTTATATTTTGTAACCATTCGATTTGATCACTAAAGAAAAGATTTATATTTTGTAAAAGATTTATCATACAAATAAAAGATTTTATATTTTGTAACCATTCGTTTTATATTTATATTTTGTAACCACATTCGTTGATAGGTTGAAAAATACTCATTTATCTAGACTTAGAGATGTCTCTACATATAAAAATATATATATATATATATATATATATATATATATATATATATATATATATGTAATTCTTTGTAGATAATCTATCTATATTGAATTGTAATAATTTTAGGTTAATGGAGATAAACACTTTTCTTTTCTTAATTTTTAATTTTTCTTATATTTTAAAACATAGGAGTAAAAGATTACTTCTAGTAAGACTTAACTTTCGATATATATAATTAAAAGTTATTAAGGTAGGGGGGAAATTAAATTTAATGCACTCTTTGATAAATCTCATATAAATTTTAAAAATTAGTCAAATAGTGATTATCTAAAAATGACAAAAATAAATTAATAAATAAATTATTATTATTATTAAAACTGGAATTAAGGGTTCAATCCCATTCCCATACTCTAAACAGGTAAGTGACTTTATAATAAAAAAAGTCTTGTAGCTTAGTTGATTTAAGCATTTGTGTTAAGGAGTGTGGGAGGTCTAGAGTTCAATTCTCAAGGAGAACATTATTTTATTTATTTTAAAAAGCCTGCGGGCCGGGCCATAACAGGCGGGCCAAAATGGACCAAGTTTTTATGGGCTAAAAAAGTTAAGCCCAAAGCCCAATTTTACTTGCCCGGCACCGGTTCTACTTCACGCGCCTAAAGCAATTTTGTTAGGTCTACTTAAGAAGAAAAATGGAACAAAAAAAAAAAGGGTGAGCTCAACTAGCCCAGTAAAGAATATTATGACTAAGATAATATACAATAAATTATCATTAGTCTTCAACAGGGAAAAATCTGATAGAATATAATTGACAACAAGTTTTAGATCAACAACTGCAGCGGAAACAACAATCCATTAGAAGAGTCAAGTAGAGAATGAATTCTACTATCTTTTTAGATTTAAAAGTCCATAATCAATATTTTATCCGTGTAATATCAATCAATATACATCTTGAATCATATATTTATCTTTGCACTACAGGCCAAAGATATTCATTTGTATTACCAGTTGATCATGTTCATCTTAATACCTGTTCATCTTTGCACTACAACCAAAGATATTCATGAGTTAATCATTCATTTTTGCACTACATGCCAAAAATATTTAGTAATATCATCATTTAGGACTGAGGATGATGAAAAATATCTTAAAGAAAATGAATCCAGTGAGATCAAAGATCAAAGATCAAAGATTAGGGATTCGTACTTTAGTTTATCCAAGTTCAAAAATACCTAATAATAATCAATTATGGAGAAAAATTCAAGAATAAAGATCAAAACATGGATACAATCAAATATAGTAACCACAATAGACAACTTGGACAAAGAAAGAAAGAAAAAATTATTTTTCTGTGAATAGTGTCGTATTCGTGAATAGTGTCGTATTCGTGAATAGTGCCGTATACGTGAATAGTAACCCCGACATGAAAAAGATAGAAATTTCACAATAAAATCCATACCAATATTTTGGTATAATGATATTGAAAGAATAACATCATTATGAAGAAAATAACATCCCTTACCTCAAAAGAATAGTACTTTCGGCTGAAATATCAGCTATAAGGCTAAAAGAAACTTGCACTGAATAGCAACTCACAAAGTATCTAAATACTCACAAAATACGCTCGATAATATAGAAAGAGAAAGCTTATGATTCTGGTGTGATTTTCAATTCTAACTAAGCACCCTATTTATAGAAAAATGCTTAGAACGTCAAAGCAGACTAACATGCTACCTGATGGCGTTGGAAATCAGGAGATTAGAATCAACCTTGATATTCTCGGTTGTTTAGGCCATATAGCCATTACCCGTATACTTAAGTAATTTCAAAACAGATTGTGTCAAATGATTTTATAAACAATCTGTTAAGTGATCATATAGTCGTTGGGAATTGATGTCCAATGGGAAAACAAAATAATCACTTGATGGACTTAAACATAAAATCAGTTTACCCATTAAGCATGATTGATCTATTTATAAAAGCCAAGGCTCCACCTATTTATAATATAAATCTTTATAATCATTGAGGATCAAGAAGGATAATCACTATACTGATTATTATGGTGCTTAATCAACTATGAGATATTTAAGGCAATTAATTTAATTGATTCAAGCCATTATCTATTAAAATCAATTTCCTCAAGATTTTAGTGAATCTTTGTTACCATTAATCATGATATACATTCAACTTTAAAAGCTTTAATTATGGAATCATTTTAAGCACCTTTAAATATGAAATAATGATATCAATTAGATTTACATTTACTAAATGGATGGCAATTAAAATTTCATCATTTAAAAATACTTCCATATTAATTTTATATGTCCGATTAATTTGTTCCATAATAAATTAATCACTTTCATAATTATTTTCATTTAATGCATATATTTCCATATTTAATTTGAAATCCCAATTAATTTATATGTTACTTTCATGATTATGGAAACATAATAATAGATAATCCATATCCTAATATTTATGGAAACAATCTTTGTTAGAAAAATGAAATATAATGATATTTTTAAAACTCATTTATTAACCAACTCCATCAATTATGGGAAGTATCAATATTTAAAAATATTCCCATTTTTATTTTGAAATCCCAATTTATTTAGATTTACCCTCACTAATTAGCTTTCGAAAAATTATTGATCCATGCTAATTGATTCTAAAGATATGAATATTTATTTGCTTAATCAATTTTATGGAAAGTTCAATCAATTAATAAATCATGGAAAAATTAATGAATAACTCAATCCTAAGATATATGGTATAGATTTATATAAAGAATCAAAATCTATTTTAAATTAATTCCTTTAATTATGGGAAGGCTTCAAAATTAGCTTTTCAAAAATTACTCCAATTTAATTAATATTTGATCATTATTAATTTTGAAAGCTTAATTAAATATTTTCATAATTAATCATTTTAATTTATTCCACAATTAATTAATGATGCAATGCAATGCAAATTCTAGAGCCTTGATTGAGAAATAATTAAAGCTAGGATCTTACATTTATTTCCTAATGACTCAAGCAATTCTTCAAGCCTTCATGTCTTCAATCCTTTAATAAATCAAAGCTTCAAGAATTCTTTTGATATCCTGTAAATGCATGAGTAAACATTTTAGTACAATAGGAAAGTCATCATCAAAACCTAAGGTTGGAATATGACCAAGTCAACATTTTCCCCCTTTTTGATGATGACAATATAATAATTATGGCTCCCCCTAAAACCATGCATATATTAAAATATTCTTGACAAGAGATATTCAATATGAACTCATCATGTACCTCAATCTGTTTCAACATGATTAGACAAAACATATCATAAGTGCTCTCCCCCTTTGTCATCAATAAAAAAAAATAACATATGATTTTTGTCCCCCTCTGTCATTAATAAAAAAAAAAGAAAGGACATTGAAAAATGATGTATACCCGTAGAAAGAATCATGGTTGCTTTTAAGGACTAAAAATGGTTGGCAAATATGAGTAAGAATCTTTTCTGTTAATCCAAGTGATTAAAAGATTTAAATATTTTCTTCATAAAGTAAGCTAACCACATATGTAAGATCCCAACTTATTATTAATGAAATTTAATTTTCTCTATTTTAAAATAGTAAGGGTTGATTTGATTAATGTGGATAGTTATGGGTAAAATACGCAAATATTTTAAAATAAGCAAGTGGTTATAAAATATTCATTGTTGTCGGGGAATATTTGTTTGGTCGTGGAATATTCTTGTTGTCGGGGAATATTAAATGACGACAGTAGCGATCTTTGTGGGCCCCATAACTAAAGCGATTAGATGAAGAAAAGCGACAAATATAAGTTGTTTAAAAATAACGACGTAGTTATATTGCTATTATCTTGTTAAAATACTCTAAATTGGTTAAAACACGGTATATTGCGGTATTGCACCAATTATTGATTCTTACGTGAAGACACTACTAATAATTGTTACGGTGAATTCTTATTCAGTATTTTATTTTATTGATTCAATAATTGATGCGTTGATATTTTATATTCTTCGTTGTTTCAATAATTGCCACTACACAAGTATTTTCATTATCAAAACAATAATTCATATTATCTCGAATAATGTTATTAGATAACATTATTGGCAATGTCTAGAAAGTTACGTCAAGGAGAGGTTTGGTCACCTAATCAAGGCCAAGATGAGGAGAAATTCTTATTGGAAAGCCCTCTTTCCTGAAGCGCACGGTTGTCAATATTGTGATTACGTAATATTATTTGTGAATAATTAATTATTGATTCATATGATGAGAGAAAATATTGATTTTATGTGGATATAGATGGAGAAAATTTTAATGTGACAATTGTTGAAAATTAAAATTTTATCTTTTTACGATAAAATAATTCATTTAAATATATTATTATATTTTAATAATATAATAATGATGATATTTTTACGATGAATGTGGGATATATGAGTATATGTGGAGGAGGAGTATTTTTGTTACCAAAAATATTTAAAGCATGTTTTATGTGTCGGTGGACCCCATTTCTTGGTGAAATTTGATTATAGCTTTGTAAAATCGCTTGGTTTGTAGATTTCGGTCAATGTTTATTTGGAATTTGGAAAAACTTTCTTCTGTAAAGTTGTAGAGAATTGAATTTCCTATAAAAAAGCGTGAGATTTGAATTTTCTGACAAAAGGGCTATTTATTATGAATTATTGAAGTTCTGAAGCTCCAAAATAATTAATTTTTGAAGTTTTAAATATTTTTTTTAAAAAAATGTTTTTGCATGTATGTGAGGCATGTGTTCAATTGCTGAATTTCAGATTCAAAGGTGTGCGTGAAGATTATATATATATATATATTAATATTTTAATAAATTTTCTACTTGGTGTTCTAAAGCATTTTCCTATAAATAGGGTGCTTAGGTTAGAATTGAAAATCACACCGAAATGAAGTTTTCTCTCTATATTATCGAGCGTATTCATGTGAGTATTTTGAGTATATTTTGAGTATTGCTATACTGAAGTCTGAGTCATCAGCTTTATATCAGGTTTTTAATTTAGAAGTATTGTCTTTCTGAGGTAAGGGATATTATTTTTTTTTCGTAATGATATTATTTCTTCAATATCATTGTCTTTGGAATATTGATCTGAAGTTTTTATCAAATTTGGAATTTTTGGTGTTGGAGTTACTATTCACATGATACTGGCACTATTTACGTATCGACCTTTATTATTCACAAATCTGGCCTTTATTCATTGAAAAAATGAAAATTTTCCTTTTCGTCTAAAATATCTATTGTGGATACTAGCTTTGATTGTATCCATGTTTTGATCATTCTTGAATTTTACATCACTATGATTATTTTTGAGGTATTTTTGGACATGGATAAAACAAAGTACGAATCCTTAATCCTTGTCATTTTGTTTCACTGGATTCGTTTCTTTAAAAATATTTTTCATCATCCTCAGTCTTAAATGATGATATTATTGAATATCTTTGGCCGTAAAAGTGCAAAGATGAATGATTTCGATGAATATCTTTGGCCGTAGTGCAAAAGATGAACATGTGTTTAGATGAACATGACTAATCGATGAATATCTTTGGCTGTAGTGTAAAGATGAATATTTGATTCGAGATATATATTGATTGATGTTACTGAGGGGATAAAAGATAGAGCGATGAACTTTTAAATTCATACATAAAAGATAGTAGTTTGCATTCTCTACTTAACTCTTCTAATGAATTATTATTTCACTGCGAATATTGATTTAAAACTTGTTGTCTATTGTATTCTATTAGATTTTTTCCCTGTTGAAGACTAATGATAATTTGTTGTATATTATCTTAGTCATAATATTCTTTTTGGGCTAGTTGAGCTCACCCTTTTCCTTTTGTTCCATTTTTCTTCTCAAGAGGCGAGAATATAGCGAAAGACGAATTAGTCTGGGGTATGGAATGAAGGTTCTAGAGAGAGTTGTTTAGTAGTCCTCACCATTTTTGTAAAATAATGTATCAATAAATGTGATGAGGAATACTCCCCCCGTTCCAAATTAATTGCTCAGTTTTGACTTTTTAAAGTCAAATTGACCATTTTTAAAACTAATCTTTTTATTATTTTTACTAAAATATAGGTGAACAGATTATAACCAAAAGAAAGTATATACAATTTATTACTAATCCCAATTTTTATAATTTTAGAAATATATTTATATATGCTTAATTATTAATTCTAAAAATAATCAATTTGACTTTAAAAAGTCAAAACTGAGAAATTAATTTGGGACGGAGGGAGTAGTTAAGTTTTCTTCCCCTTGGACAAATTTAGCCAAAGATGATTTTAGTGAGTCTGTTTCTTTTTGTAGTTCATTCGTTGAAGGATTTTTAGTATGAGAATCATCATTAAAAGAATCAATACAAACATCTCTCATTGTTATTTCTTTGTTTAATTTTTCTACTTCTTTATTTAAATCATTAACCTTGTTGGAAAGAAATTTGTTATGATTTTCTAAAAAATCATTTTTAGCAATTAAAATATTTTCTTCTTGTGATGATGTATCTTGTTTAACTTCTTTCTTTTCATTAATTAATATATCAACCTCATTAATTAAAGTATTTACTAAATCTTTTAAGTATACATTCTTTTCTCTTAGTTTTTCATTTTCATGTTTCAAAGGATTATACTCAGAAATGGTTACCACACTCGATTCATCACTTGATTCATTGCCAACTCCCATGAAGCATACTTGGGCTATTTCTTCGTTTGCATCAACTTCCACTTCGGACTCATCACCACTCCAAGTAATAAATGCTTTGTTCCTTTTGTTATCCTTGTAGCTTGGTTTGCTTTTGTTCGTTATTTTGAAGCAATCCTTTTTGAAATGGCCTGGGCGTCCGCATTCAAAGCAAGTGTCTTCATTTTCTTTCCCTTGAATTTGTTTAAAGTGATTACATTCATTCTCTTAATATTTTTTTGTAACAACCCTTTGAGCCTTTTTGCAATTTCCTCATCCGAATCATCCCCTAGCTCCTCTTCATCACCTGCAATAAGAGCTAGAACCTTCTTTCGAGGAGTATCCTCCTCATCATCATATCTCCTTAATTGATGTTCAAATTCTTCTAATTCACCAAATAGAGTTAATGTATTCATAGATGAAATATTAGGAAAATCTTGAAGAGATGTAACTTTAGAAGCAAACCTCTTGGGCATAGCCCGAAGTAACTTACTGTTGATCTCTGTAACGACCCCAAAATTCATACAATAATATTCTCCTTCTCGATCGTTAACAATACAACTTTAATTTATCTTTACATCATTATTCGATATTAAAATCACTACAAACGCGGAATATATAAAACTTTTATACATTTCCTTCTTTATTGCCCTAAATCGCAACCTTTACATTATATCTCTTCGATTCAAATTTATATCATGAATCGTTACAACAAAATGACTATACAAAGTCTTACATCATAAATAGATATCCATATACACCGGATAACTCAACTTACAATTCAACAACATGTTACATTCAAAATATTAAATACATTTCCCATAAAACATAAGTAATCTTTGTGAATATGGATCACTATAATTCACGTAGCACATATCCTTACCTTAAATCTTTAACCTGCAAAAATGGTTATTTTCAAGAGTGACAGCCCAACAAAATCTAACAGTTTTTATGCATCACATAACACATAATAATATGATAAACATACATATCATAATAATTAAAGTAACATGGCATACATGCTTTTAATTCACATAGCAAATATAAAGATTGAGTTTCTTACTCAATCCTCCTTATTTAACCAAAACAATGCAGTCATAAATTGACTTTAACATTTTATGATTTCAACATGTATAACATATCATACAATTTAAAACAGTTCATCAAGTCCACGTAGAAAATAGGAACCGAAAGACTTGCCTTGATCGTTGTTTACCAATAACAATTTAACAATTTACAGATATCTGCACTTCACGTGCCCTACACAATTATATAATCATTCACATTAACTATTAGTCACATAGCAACGCATAGTAGTTGTAATGTAAATTTTACTCTACGTCTCATAACCCTTCCTATCATAAATACACAATGTTCAACTTAATTGTGTTAACTTTCAACTTATATCTCATTGTATTTCATATTCACAGTTCATTCAAGTGCTTAAGTCTTGCTAGGACTAATTATTGGTTTTATATTAAATCCATTACATATCATATAATATTCATTTCAATTGAATTGAAATACTTTTTAAGTTCATTAACACTGCACGACGTTCGACGTTCATTAAATCGCCACGCCATGGATTCATCTCTTGTGTGTGCTTAGTATACTTATACAACTTATCTAATACATCATTTATTAATGTTAAGCATCATTATATTTACTATTATTCATGTTTTATAACTTAAAATAACATATTTTATCGTCAGAAGCACTATACTAGCATATGTGCATGCCTGACGCCCTCCGATTGCCCCCGAAAACACAAATAGTCCTAGTGATGATCATTTTGACTACTGTTACAGACCTCAAATTGAAAACCTTAAAGAACGAAAGTTGTAGGTCTATTCGTCCTCGTTTCGGATCATCTTGAATCACCTCAATCAGAGTTTGTATAAAAAAGTTATGGTTGTTTTACTATAGGAGGTCAAAAGCGTCAGGCTAGGACTACAATACAATTATTTGGCGTGAGGACTAAGACTGTTAACTGATTAGTAAAGAATTACGAAATTGTACTGGGCACAAATTTCAGCGCTTCACGCAAGTGAATTTCTGGTTGCGGCTCCATTTTTTACTGGCCCAAAAATACGAAACTTCTTGAGAATCCAACCATCGGAGAACAGAACAACTAATTTCTATCTATTTAACACTGCTAACACCTAAATTAACATGCTTATTACTTACAAATTTACACATACACGTTACTAAGCATACTTATACAAATTTAGCACAACTTAAACAATAATTTAAGAGAAGTTAAATTCTTGAAACACTATTTTTAAAGAAAACTCCATTGTTGACGTTGTTTAACAAGGTTTAACACTGTAAACCACAATTATCCATCGAATTCATTCCTTTGAACTACATTCTCATTTAGTTCTTACCCAATTAATCATACATAAGGTTCAATTTCACAATTAGCAAACAATCACATACTAATTTTGTTATACTCCAAAACATGTTCAAGTGCATGTAATCACTGTAAAAACCATTTCTCTTTCTTTTAAACCCAATTAACATAATAATCCTTGTTTAAATAATTGTTCTAACATCATGAATCCACATAATCACCATAGTTCAGTTATATAACTAAATTTACAGAAATTTTGTAAAAACTTTATACACGGTGGGTGAACTTCAAGAACACGAACACAGAGAATGTAAAACATATATTTGAAGATTTTAAAACATACCTTTTGTTGTTTAAGAAATTCTTTCACTTCACTGAAAATTGCTTGAAATGGAATCACAGTCTTTTCTCTCTCAAACTCTCTCAATTTTCTGAGAACTCTTTTCTTCTTTGAAAACCCTTTTCTTTTCTTCTCTTTTTCCTTTCTTAGGCTTAACCCAAAATACATTATACGTAAAAACTAAAACCAACGTTAACTTTTCAAACGCTTAGAAACTGACGACTATATTAACTACTGCTAATAAGTTATCGGATACCAATATATATATATATATATATATATATATATATATTATTTATATTTTATTTATTTAATTTATATTATTAATAAATCAAATTTAAAAATTCAAAAGCCATAAGGCTCCGTTTGGCAAAACTCTTTAAAATTAAAGACTTAATATATTTAAGCCTTGTTTGACAAACTAAATCAAAAGTACTACTTTAATTTATTTTAATAACTACTTATAATATAGTTATTTGTCACACTTCTAATTAATTAAGTTTTCATACTTAATTAATTAATTCTAATAACAATTTATCAATTAAATCATTAAATCACAAAACTCAATACAAATAATTACCCATCAAAAATGAAATATCAATATAATCATTCATTTAATCAATATAAACTCTCTAATTTAATTATTAAATTAATCTAGAATATTATTTCCTATCCTCGAATTTCCTTAACTCATTAATTATTTATTATACAAATAATTAACCAAATTAAATCGAATCAATTAAACAAATATTTATTCAACGATACACACCTCCATTAAATATTTATATAATTCAATAAATATTTAAATATTATAATTAAAAATTTGGATTGTTACAATCTCACTTTGCGGAATTGATTTATCAAGAAGCTTCATGGAATTCATTAGTACTAGGAACCTTGCTTGTGCCTCGTTGATAGTTTCATCTTTCTCAAGCTTGAACATTTCATAATCATGCATGAGCATACTGAGCTTGACTTCTCTTACTTTCGATGTACCTTCATGGCTTACTTTTAAAGTATCTCAAATCTCCTTAGCTGTGTTGCATGAGGAAACTTTGTCACTTTCGGATTGCACCAATCCATTAAGGAGTGTGTTCATTGCTTTTGAATCATAGGAGATCATGTGAGTTTTGGTTGAGTCCATTTCCATTAAGGTCTTTGGAGTACCATCTTTTTTTCTTGGAATAATAGGACCATTCTCCACGACCCACCATTCCCAAGGGTCTCTTTTAAGAAATATCGGCATTCGAAACTTCCATAAGTTGTAATTTTTAGCTCCATGAAGTAGTGGATGTCTAACAGTTGATTGACCTTCTTGAATGATGTTCCCAAGTTGTGTCATGCTAGATTCTTTCCCTACAAGTCACCTTTAAGACCAAGATAAGTAGAGCCAAGCTTTGATACCAAATGAAATTTAAGTAGGCACACTTAGAAGGGGGGTTGAATAAGTGTGGGAACAAACGGTGTCAAACTTTTGATTCAATAAAAATTCTTTTGGATATTCAATGCAGGAGGCTGGATTCTAAATCATTATAGATTAAAATGTTAAGACAAGATGTTGAGTTGATGTGAGACTTTCTAAAACACTTAATTTAGAGACTTAGCCTTTTTCAGAATGTGATTATGTGAAAACAATTTGCTAAATTAGTTTTGTAAATTTATAGATATAGAATATAGCCTGCTGGATAGTTAACAGAATGATGAGATAATTTAGCACAATAAGCAATCACATGAACACAAGGAATTTTTACGTGGTTCAACCCCTATCCTCTATTCTAGTGGCCTAATCCACTTCTAATACCAAATAGTATTGGAGGCTCTTTTTATTAATTAACTTTGTTTACACTTAACCCCCTTTATAAGACAAGTTTCACAACCTTTGAGTACTTATACTCCCCGAGCACCTTTGCTCCCCGTGCACCTATGCACCCTTAAGCACCTATGCTTCCTTGAAATTGCTTGCAAAACCCCTAATCCAACCCGTATTAGAAACCTTAGACTAACAACTTAGTTTACCACATGTTTAGAGAATTGATCAAAGATATGACAACAAAATAAACTATGATCAAAGCAATAATTATATCAATAATTCAAGGCTTAACTAATATGCAATGATCAATGATGAAAGGATATTACCCGTAACACTTCAAGAACAAAAGCTAAAAATAGTCAGAAATTCTTTTGCACAATCAGCTATGATTTCTTCATAATATATCTTGATCGTTTGAAGAACGTATGAAGAAAACTATTTTGAAAATCAATATTATAAAGTAGCAACTTCTATTTATATGTAATATAGATTTTCTATAGTTCGGTGGTTGATATTTAACGATTCCAACCCCTTTTATAGATGATGGCCTTTTAGTATTTCTCTTGCCCGTTAGAAATCAGGAGATTAGAATCAACCTTGATATTCTCGGTTGTTTAGGCCATATAGCCGTTACCCGTATACTTAAGTAATTTCAAAACAGATTTTGTCAAATGATTTTATAAACAATCCGCTAAGTGATCATATAGTCGTTGGGAATTGATGTCCAATGGGAAAACAAAATAGTCACTTGATGGACTTAAACATAAAATCAGTTTACCCATTAAGCATGATTGATTTATTTATAAAAGCCAAGGCTCCACCTATTTATAATATAAATCTTTATAATCATTGAGGATTAAGAAGGATAATCACTATACTGATTATTATGGTGCTTAATCAACTATGAGATATTTAAGGCAATTAATTTAATTGATTCAAGCCATGTATCTGTTAAAATCAATTTCCTCAAGATTTTAGTGAATCTTTGTTACCATTAATCATGATATACATTCAACAGTTTTAAAAAAAAATCCAATCATGGTAATTAATTAATTTAACAATTTCAATTATGGATTTAGTTAAATCAATTTAGCAGCTTTAATTATGGAATCAATTTAAGCACCTTTAAATATGAAATCTGAGATATCAATTAGATTTACATTTACTAAATGGATGGCAATTAAGATTTCATCATTTAAAAATACTTCCATATTAATTTTATATGCTGGATTAATTTGTTCCATAATAAATTAATCACTTTCATAATTATTTTCATTTAATGCATGTATTTCCATATTTAATTTGAAAGCCCAATTAATTTATATGTTACTTTCATGATTATGGAAACATAATAATAGATAATCCATATCCTAATATTTATGGAAACAATCTTTGTTAGAAAAATGAAATATAATGATATTTTTAAAACTCATTTACTAACCAACTCCATCAATTATGGGAAGTATCAATATTTAAAAATATTCCCATTTTTATTTTGAAATCCCAATTTATTTAGATTTACCCTCACTAATTAGCTTTCTAAAAATTACTCCAATTAATTGATCCATGCTAATTAATTCTAAAGATATAAATATTTATTTGCTTAATCAATTTTATGGAAAGTTCAATCAATTAATAAATCATGGAAAAAATAATGAATAACTCAGTTGTGAGGCCCCCAAAATAGGTATACATCACCCATTCTGAGTAGCCAAAATACATGGTACAGAAAGAACTACAACTACATTAATACAATTGTCGTGCAAAATACGACAACACATAAACTGTGAGTTTAAATACAAATATTGTCTTCTAGACAATATTCACACTCAAATAAGTCCTCATTACAATTATTGATACACTGTTTTATAAAATAGTGAGGACTACTAAAACAATCTGTCTTGAACCATCACTCCACACCCTCGACTAGTTCATCGCGTATATTCTCGTTTCACGAGAAGAAAAATGGAACAAAAAAAGAAAAGGGTGAGCTCAACTAGCCCAGTAAAGAATATTATGACTAAGATAATGTACAACAAATTATCCTTAGTCTTCAACAGGGAAAAATCTGATAGAATACAATAGACAACAAGTTTTAGATCAACAACTACAGCGGAAACAACAATTCATTAGAAGAGTTAAATTGAGAATGAAATCTACTATCACCTATGAATTTAAAAGTTCATCATCGATATTTTATCCCTGTAACATCAATCAATATACATCTTGAATCAAATAGTCATCTTTGCACTACGGGCCAAAGATATTTATTAGTTGGTCATGTTCATCTCAACACCTGTTCATCTTTGCACTATGGGCCAAAGATATTCATCAGTTGGTCATGTTCATCTAAACACTTGTTCATCTTTGCACTACGGGCCAAAGATATTCATTATAAAATCATTCATCTTTGCACTATAGGCCAAAGATATTCAGTTATATCATCATTTAGGACTGGGGATGATGAAAAATATTTTAAAGAAAACGAATCAAGTGAAACAAAATAACCAATATTAAGGATTCATACTTTACACAATCCAAGTTCAAAAATACTTCATAAATAATCAGAGTGGAGTAAAATTCAAGAATGAAGACCAAAACATAGATCCAATCCAAGATAGGAATCATAACAGACGATCTTGGACACTAAAAAGAAAATTTAATTTTTCTGTGAATAGTGTAAATGATTCGTGAATAGTCTTGTATCACGTGAATAGTAACTCCGACACCAAAAGATAGAAATTTCACAATAAACATCATCATGCTTCGTGAATAGTACTCGTGAATAGTAGTAACTCATGAATAGTAACTCATGAATAGTAACTCATGAATAGTAATTCTGACATGAAAAAGTTCCAAATTTGACAAAAAGTTCCAACCAATATTTCGGCATAATGATATTGAAGAAATAATATCATTTTCGAATAAAATAACATCCCTTACCTCAAAAGGATAGTACTTACGATTTGGAATCTTTGGATATAGTCTTTGAAAGAACTTGCACCGTATAGCAATACTCAAAGTACTAAAATACTCTCAAAAAAATCGCTCGATATATAGAGAGAAAGAGAGAAATCTTTAGTTTCTGGTGTGATTTTCAATTCTAACCTAAGCACCCTATTTATAGGAAAATGCTTAGAACACCAAAGTAGAAAATTTAATATAATTATAATATATTTATAAAATTGTCAAGCCCACCTTAGACCAACTGATATCAGCCCATTCTTATCACATGTTGGGTCCACTAAATTGTAAAAAACGTTTTTCATAAAATAAATAGTTAAAACTTCCAAAAATTAATTATTTCGGAACTTTGGAACTTCAATAATTCATAATAAATAGCCCTTTTATCAGAAAATTCGAATCTCGCGTGTTTTTATAGGAAATTCAATTCTCTACAACTTTTTAGAAGAAAGTTTTCCCAAATTCCAAACAAAAATTGACCGAAATCCATAAACGGACGATTTTACAAGCTATAATCAAATTTTAGTCAAGAAATGGGGTCCATCGATACACAAAACATGTGTTAATCATTTAATGCAAGAAAATACTCTTTCTCCTCATATACTCATATATCCCACATTCATTGTAAAAATATCACAATTATTATATAATATAATAAAATATTATTTTATCCGAAAAGATAAAATATCAATTTTTTAACAATTGTCACTTTAAAAATTTTCTCAATCTATATCCACATAAAATCAATATTTTCTTATCATATAAATTAATAATTAATTATTCACAAATAATATTATAGAATCACGATCGACAACCGGCCGTTCCAAAGAAAGAAGAGGGGCTTTCAATAAGAATTTCTCCTTATTGGCGCTTGATTAGGTGACCAAACCTCTCCTTAGATGTAACTTTCTAGACATTGCCAATAATGTTTTCTAATAATATTATTAGGATAATATGAATTATTGCTTCGATAATGGAGAATACTGTGTAGTGACAATTATTTAAATAACAATAATATAAAATATCAACGTAGCAATTATTGAATCTATAAAATAAAATATTGAGCAAAGAACTCATCGTAATAATTATTGAGTAGTGCCTTCTTACGTAAGGATCATTAATTCAACAATCTGTAATACCGCTGGTGCTACTCTTATGCAACCACGCTTATTCGTATTTTAACCACCGTAAGACCCAGAAATTTTTAAATAAAAGGAATTTCCTTTATTTATTATTTTGAAATAGTAAGGGTTGATTTGATTAATGTGGATAGTTAAGGGTTAAATATGCAAATATTTCAAATTAAGCAAGTGGTTATAAAATATTCATTATCGTCGGGGAATATTCGTTTGGTCGTGGAATATTAAATCTGATCGGAGAATATTAAATGCGACAGTAGCGACCCATGTGTGAGCCCATAACGGAAAGTGATTGGATGAAGAAAACGACAAATATAAGTTGTTTTTAAATAACAGGCGTAGTTATTACCGATTATCTTGTTGGAATACCCGGTGGTTAAAACACACTAATCGCGTTGTTGAGCGAAGAAGAAGACTTGGTATTGCACCAATTATTGATTCTTACGAAGAAGGCACTACTCAATAATGGTTACGATAATTACTTTATTCAAAGATTTTATTGAGTTAATAATTCTTTGCGTCGATATTTTATATCTTTGTTGTTTCAATAATTGTCATTACACGGTATCTTTCATTATCGAAGCAATAATTCATATTATCTGAATAATATTATTAGATAACATTATTGACAATGTCTAGAAAGTTCTGTCTAAAGAGAGGTTTGGTCACCTAATTGCGCGCCAGTAAGAAGAAATTCTTATTGGAAAGCCCCTCTTTCCAGGAACCGCTTGGTTGTCAATATTGTGATTCGTAATATTATTTGTGAATAATTAATTATTGATTTATATGATGAGGAAAATATTGATTTTATGTGGATATAGATGGAGAAAATTTTTAAAATGACAATTGTTGAAAATTAATATTTTATCTTTTTACGATAAAATAATTCATTTAAATATATTATTTTAATAATATATTAACGGTGATATTTTTACAACGAATGTGGGATATATGAGTATACGAGGAGGAAGAGTATTTTGTTGCAATAATAGTTTAAAACATGTTAAACATGCTCAGTGGACCCCATTTATTGATGAAATTTGATTATACTGTAAAATTGCCCGTTTGTGGATTTGACCAATTTCGATTGGAATTTGGAAAAACTTTCTTCCGCAAAGTTGTAGAGAATTGAATTTCCTATAAAACTCACGAGATTCAATTTTCCGATGAAAGGGCTATTTATTATGAATTATGAAGTTCAAGTTCAAATAATTGATTTTTGGAAGTTTAAAATATTTAAAATAGGAAAAACGTTTTTGGAATGTTTAGGTGGCCTCATTTAACATGTGTAGGAGCTGAATTCAATTGGCAAAAGTGTGCGTATGAGGTTTTGGAAAATAAATATTAATATTATATTAAATTTTTCGCTTTGGTGTTCTAAGAAATTTCCTATAAATAGGTGCTTAAGTTAGAATTGAAAATCACTTTTAAATCAAGTTTTTCTCTCATATTATCGAGCGTATTCTTGTGAGTATTTTGAGTATACTTTGAGTATTGCTATACTGATGCAAGTCAAGTCATAGCCTATATAGGTGTTTCATTTAGAAATCTTGATCTTCGAGGTAAGGGATATTATTTTTTCAGTAATGATATTATTTCTTCAATATCATTATAATCGAAAATGTTGATCAAGTTTTTATCAAATTTGGAACTTTTTCATGTCTGGGGTTACTATTCATGGGTTACTATTCATGAGATACTATTCACGAAGTTACTATTCACGAGTTATTATTCACGAGTTACTATTCACGCAGTACTATTCATGAAGCGTGAAGATGTTTTGTGGAATTTCTATCTTTTGGTGCTTGAGTTACTATTTACGATATACTAAGACTATTCACGATACTAAGACTATTCACGATATCTGATCTTATTCAGAAAAATAAAATTTCTTCTTTTCGTCCAAAACATCTATTCTCGGATACTAACTCGATTGTATCCATGTTTTGATCATTCTGAATTTTACACCACTATGATTATTTTTGAGGTATTTTTGGGCGTGGATAAAACCAAGTACTGAATCCTTAATCCTTAATCCTTGTCATTTTGTTTCATCGGATTCGTTTCTTTAAAAATATTTTCATCATCCTCGGTCTTAAATGATGATATTATTGAATATCTTTGGCTGTGAGTAGGCAAAAGATGAATGATTTTTCAAGAATATCTTTGGCTGTAGTGCAAAGATGATGAACAGTGTTGAGATGAACATGACCGATTGATTAATATCTTTGGCCTCAGTAGTGCAAAGATGAGCAGTGTTTAAATGAACATGACCCGGTGATGAATATCTTTGGCCCGAGTGCAAAGATGAATATTTGATTCTGAGATGCATATTGATTGATGTTCTGAGGATAAAATATTGATGATGGACCGTTAAATTCATAGATTATAGTAGATTTCATTCTCTACGTAACTCTTCTATGAATTATTATTTCCGCTGCGAATATTGATCTGAAACTTGTTGTCTATTGTATTCTATCAGATTTTTCCCTGTTGAAGACTAACGATAATTTGTTGTATATTATCTTAGTCATAATATTCTTTATTGGGCTAGTTGAGCTCACCCTTTTCCTTGTTGTTCCATTTTTCTTCTCAGGAGGCGAGAATGTAGCGAGTACTAGTCGGGGTATGGAATGAAGGTTCTAGAGAGAGTTGTTTAGTAGTCCCTCACCATTTTGTAAAATAATGAATCAATAATTATGATGGGATTTATTTGCGTGTGGATATTGTCTAGAAGACAATATTATATTTAAACTCATGATATATATTGTCGTATTTCACACGACATTTGTATTATTGAAGTTGTAGTTTGCTTCTTGTACCATGTATTTGGCACTTTCGGAATGGGTGTTGTGTATACCTATTTTGGGGCGCCATGATTGGTATCGAGCTTAGGGATATGATCTCTGGCGGAGATCGGGGAATTGAACTAGGAGGGAGGCGAGTAAATCTTTCCGTTAGTGTGTCCTACCTAAGCTTATTTGTTAGTTGGTTAGTATATAGGGATATTATGTGATATATTGATTTCTTAATTAACCTTTATTTTATGACGGTATTTGAGAATGTCTAATCGAGAATATTAATGATGGAGTAAATGAGACCGTGGAGATGCTGTACTCACCAACGAGGAGAACGTGCAACAGTCGATAATGTTCCTCCTGTGAACAACACCATGGCGAGATGATGAACGAGGGATGTTTAGAAGCTTTTTGCAGTTCATGCAAAATCGACGTGGGAGACTCGTGTTCAAAATACTGAGGAGGAAATGATAGCAATTCACGGGTGGTCACGACCCAAGCGATTCAAAGTTGGGACCACGAATTGCGGGGAAAGCGGATCCGATTAAAAGGCGGAGGCGTGGGTCAAAACAAATTACCAAGATATTTGATGTCTTGGGATGCACGGAGAACAGAAAGTTCCATTCGCCACCTTTATGTTCCGTGGCGAGGCAGACATTGGTGTGGAAATCGTGAAGCGTACCCATCCATTTGCACTCGGCATGTCATGGGAGAGCGTTTGAATGATTCAATGACAAGTACTTCCACGAAAGTATTCGTCATATGAATGAAGTGGAGTTTATTAGACTAGAGCGTAAGAATAACATAGCGGTGTCCCAAAGACGAGGCGAAGTTCGCGGAGTTATCGAGTTGCACCTCATTTGGTGGAGAATGAGGAGCATTATGACGCGGATGTTTCGAGAGGTTTGAAACCCGACATACGTCAAGATCTCATTTCTCATAAATTTTCTCTCTATTCAGATGTTGTCAAGCAGGGCTCGGTTGTTAGAAGCGAGATAACGAAGTACGTTCAACCGAGGGGACCATAACTAGGATCATCAAGATAATACCATCATCGAATAACGATAACCGGCGGAGAAAGAAGAATCTGAGACAAAGCGGTAACCACTCTGGTGGTAATCGTGGCCTTGAAAATAGAAGAAGCGAGTCGGGAGGAGATTTTAAAGAGGAGATTCAACAACGACCGTATGTGAAGCGTCGGTACCAAGAGCAACTAGTTTTAAGGGAGGAGAAGCGACCACCGATATATATATGCTACAAATGCGGAAAAGAGGGACATATCGGTCCAAAGCGCCCACAACAGTTTAAGGTATGCTATAATTGTGGAAAAGAAGGACATATCGCTCGAGATTATGCGATATCGAAACCAATCCATGTGGGAATGGTGACTCAAAAGGATGTCGAGAAAAGTCAAAGTCAGCGGTTCTTGGAAGAAGCGTTTGTCGTGTGCCAGGTCAAAATGCAAGGAACCCGAACGAAGTTATACAGGTTAGTTAATTATAAATTCATGCTGAAGTATATACCTTACTAGATATTGGTTCTACCCATTCTTTTATCTCTCTTCTTTGCGCTCAACGTTTGAACTTGACTACGGAGAAATTAAACTTTGACCTATCTGTGGAGACTCCATTAGGAGAAACTTTCATTACATCCGTTGTTTAAAAATCTTGCTTGATTCAAGTTGGCACTATCACATTACCTGTTAACCTTATTTTTATAGAGATATTTGCTTTTGATGTGATTTTAAGGTTAACTACTCATCATGCCAAATTGATTGCTTTTGTAAGGTTGTTAGTTTTCATATTCCTAAGCAACATGTTATTCGAATTCAAGCAATCAAACCATTGTAGTCAAACATTTTCATATCAAGCCATGAAGTCATTCGTTTATTACGGATGTCAAGTTTTCTTAGTCCATGTTATGGATTTGAATAAAGACACGTCAGATTTGAATAATATTCCTGTTGTTATTGATTTTTCTGACGTATTTCTGAAGAATTTCTTGGCTTACTCCCAAAGCTTCGATATTAAATTTTGTATCGACTTTGAACCCTAAGACAAAACTCATTTCTAAAATCTCATATCGAATGGCTCTATTGAACTTCGAGGAGTTAAAAATTCAACTATAGAATTTGGTACCGAGCCTTTATTTTGTGACTTCCTTTGTGGAATTCACCTAAGCCGAACTCTCTGTAGGGACGTCTATATTCGATGCGATAGTAAAGCGATAGGTGTCATTGTGACGTCTTATCCAAGATTGGGATATGAGTCACGATTGAGAGCAACCTAAGTCGATGAATCGAAATACGTAGCTTTCTAGGCTTAGTTGGTTATTATCGGAGATTCGTTGAAGGATATTCTCGAATCGCTATTCCATTAACGCATGGTGACTCGTAGAGATACAAAATTCGAATGGAGCAAGAAATGCGGGAAGAGCTTGAAGAACTCAAGAGGAGACTCATTTCAAAGACATGTTACGATCATGCCATCCCGGAAAAGCGAGCGTGGTAGGCGACGCGGTGAGTAGAAGATTATATGCGAGGAACGAAAGTGCGATGATGTCAAGTATACGACAGAGCCAACTTTAATAGAAAAAGTTAAGGTTGCTCAAGCCAGGCGGCCGGAGTTGATCGTATGAAGAAAGAAAGTACAAGAAGGAGCTATTCCTAAGCGAGAATTGATACTTGAGTCCACTCTAGACTTTGTGTTCCTAACGACTCGATTTGAAGTACAAGATTATGATGGAGGCACACAATACGCCATTTGCAATCCATCTGGAAGTACTAAAATGTATCGTGATCTTGACATACATTTTGGTGGAACAATATGAAGAGAGAGATTGCAAAGTTTATCTCGATGTGTTTAACTTGCTTAACGTGTAAAGGCGGAGCATCTTGTACCTAAGGGTCCGTTGCAACCACTTGAGATTTAGGAATGGAAGTGGGAACACATTACTATGGATTTCGATTACGGGTCTTCCCTACGGTTTCTCAAGGCATCAATGCTATTTGGGTTATTGTTGATAGATTAACCAAGTCCGCTCATTTCTTGCCGATATCTGGGAGACTTATTCCTTGAACGTCTTTCTCGTATATGCACGTAAATGAGATTATGAGGTTGCATGGTATACTGTATCCATAGTTTCGGATCGTGACCCAAGATTCACTTCAAGATTTTGGGTTAGCTTGCAAAAAGCTATGGGCGCGGATTTACGATTGGTTTGGCATACCATCCTTAAGCGGATGGGCAATCGAAGGACTACTCAAACTCTTGAAGATATATTAAAACTCGTGTCCTAGATTTCAAAGGAAGTTGGGATAAGTACTTGCCATTGGTGGAATTCTCATACAACAATAGTTATTAAACAAATATAGGCATGGTTCCATTGAAGCATTATATGGACGAAAATGTCGTTCTCGATATGTTGGGATGAGGTGGGTGAAGCAACATTGTTGGGACCGAGGAGTTAATACGTATGACTAATGATTCGACAACGTATACAAAGCGGCACAAGATCGACAAAAGAGTTATGCGGATCTTCATTGAAAGGGCGTGGAATTTAATGTAGGGGATCATGTATTGTTGCGAGTTGCTCCATGGAAGGGTGTTACAAGATTTGGGAAGAGGAAAGCTCAATCCATGATTTATTGGTCCATTTCAAATTCTTGACCAAGTAGGAAATGTAGCCTATAGACTTGCGTTACCTCGAGTATGTCTCGTGTTCATAATGTGTTTCACATGCTCGTACTTCGTAAATATGTGAAAACCCGAACCACGTTATTGAGTTAGAATCGGACGAGATAATAGAAGACTTAACGTGTGAGGAGGTACTGTCAAGATTTTGGATAGGAAGGAGCATGTCCTACGTGTGAAAGGTCATACCACAAGTTAAAGTTTTGTGGAGGAATCATGCTATAGAGGAAATGACACGGGAATTGGAAGCGGAAATGAAAGCAAGGTATCCTCACCTTTTCAAAACACCAGGTACGTACGTCAATTTCGAGGATGAAATTTCATAAGGAGGGGAGGTTGTAAGACCGCGAAATTTTTAAATAAAAGGAATTTCCTTTATTTATTATTTTGAAATAGTAAGGGTTGATTTGATTAATGTGGATAGTTAAGGGTTAAATATGCAAATATTTCAAATTAAGCAAGTGGTTATAAAATATTCATTGTTGTCGGGAATATTCGTTTGGTCGTGGAATATTCAGATTTCGTCGGGGAATTTTAAATGCTGACAGTATGACCATGTGTGGGCCCCATAACGAAAAGTGATTGGATGAAGAAAATGACAAATATAAGTTGTTTTTAAATAACGGCGTAGTTATTACCAGAATTATCTTGTTGGAATACCCAAAGTGGTTAAAACACACTAATCAGCGTTGTTGAGCAAAGTAGCACTTGGTATTGCACCAATTATTGATTCTTACGTAAGAAGGCACTACTTACTCAATAATGGTTACGATAATTCTTATTCGATATTTTATTGAGTTAATAATTCTTTGCGTTGATATTTTATATTCTTTGTTGTTTGATAATTGTCATTACACGGTATCTTTCATTATCGAAGCAATAATTCATATTATCCGAATAATATTATTAGATAACATTATTGGCAATGTCTAGAAAGTTACATCTAAGGAGAGGTTTTGGTCACCTAATTTGCGGCGCAAGAAGAAGAAATTCTTATTGGAAAGCCCCTCTTTCTGAGAAGCGCACGGTTGTCAATATTGTGATTCTGTAATATTATTTGTGAATAATTAATTATTGATTTATATGATGAGGAAAATATTGATTTTATGTGGATATAGATGGAGAAAATTTTTAAAATGACAATTGTTGAAAATTAATATTTTATCTTTTACGATAAAATAATTCATTTAAATATATTATTTTAATAATATATTAACGGTGATATTTTTACAACGAATGTGGGATATATGAGTATCGAGGAGGAAGAGTATTTTTGTTGCAATAAATGTTTAAAACATGTTAAACATGTCGGTGGACCCCATTTATTAATTGAAATTTGATTATAGCTTTGTAAAATTGCCCGTTTGTGGATTTTGATCAATTTCGATTGGAATTTGGAAAAACTTTCTTACGCAAAGTTGTAGAGAATTGAACTTCCTATAAAAACTCGCGTGATTTGAATTTTCTGATGAAAGGGCTATTTATTATGAATTATTGAAGTTCAAGCTCAAAATAATTGATTTTGGAAGTTTAAAATATTTAAAATAGGAAAAACGTTTTTGGAATGTTTAGGTGGCCTCATTTAACATGTGTAGGAGCTGAATTCAGTTGGCAAGTGTGCGTATGAGGTTTTGGAAAATAAATATTAATATTATATTAAATTTTACGCTTTGGTGTTCTAAGCGATTTCTATAAATAGGGTCTTAGGTTAGAATTGAAAATCACACGAAGCCCGAAGTTTTTCTCTCTCTATATTATCGAGCGTATTCTTGTGAGTATTTTGAGTATACTTTGAGTATTGCTATATCTGATTGCAAGTCCAAGTCATAGCCTATATCCTGGTGTTCAATTTAGAAGTCTTGATCTTTCGAGGTAAGGGATATTATTTTTTTCGTAATGATATTATTTCTTCAATATCATTATCTTTGAAATGTTGATCTGAAGTTTTATCAAATTTGGAACTTTTTCATATCGGGGTTACTATTCATGGGTTACTATTCATGAGTTCTTATTCACGAGATTCTTATTCAGCGGAGTTCTTATTCACGAGTTCTTATTCACGAGTACTATTCATGAAGCGTGAAGATGTTTTTGTGGAATTTCTATCTTTTGGTGTCGAGTTACTATTTACGATATCTGAAGACTATTCACGATATCTGACACTATTCACATGATACTGGATTATTCATAGAAAAATAAAATTTCTTCTTTTCATCAAAACATCTATACGGATACTAACTCGATTGTATCCATGTTTTGATCATTCTTGAATTTTACACCACTATGATTATTTTTGAGGTATTTTTGGGCGTGGATGGAAAACCAAGTACGAATCCTTAATCCTTAATCCTTGTCATTTTGTTTCTTTGGATTCGTTTCTTTTAAAAATATTTTTCATCATCCTCGGTCTTAAATGATGATATTATTGAATATCTTTGGCACAGTAGTGCAAAGATGAATGATTTCTGAAGAATATCTTTGGCACAGTAGTGCAAAAGATGAGCAGTGTTGAGATGAACACGACCGATTGATTAATATCTTTGGCTGTAGTGCAAAGATGAGCAGTGTTTAAATGAACATGACCCGGTGATGAATATCTTTGGCTGTAGTGCAAAGATGAATATTTGATTCGGAGATGCATATTGATTGATGTTACGAGGATAAAATATTGATGATGGTATTAAATTCATAGATTATAGTAGATTTCATTCTCACGTAACTCTTCTATGAATTATTATTTCAGCTGCGAATATTGATCCGAAACTTGTTGTACATTGTATTCTATCAGATTTTTCCTGTTGAAGACTAACGATAATTTGTTGTATATTATCTTAGTCATAATATTCTTTCTTGGGCTAGTTGAGCTCACCCTTTTCCTTGTTGTTCCATTTTTCTTCTCGGGAGGCGAGAATGTAGCGAGTACTTAGTCGAGGTATGGAATGAAGGTTCTAGAGAGAGTTGTTTAGTAGTCCTCACCATTTTTGTAAAATAATGAATCAATAATTATGATGGGGATTTATTTGCGTGTGGTGGATTGTCTAGAAGACAATATTATATTTAAACTCACATTATATATTGTCGTATTTCACACGACATTTGTATTATTGAAGTTGTAGTTTGCTTCTTGTACCATGTATTTGGCGACTCGAGAATGGGTGTTGTGTATACCTATTTTGGGGCGTCACACACAAGTATTATTCAATGGTCTTAATCGGTAACAACTACTGTAGTTATTTATAAAAACTCAAACTTTGTCGTTTTCTACATCAAGCGGTTATTACATTATGGGCCCATAATTGGCTACTCCGTAAATCACGAATATTACCCGACAACAAGAATATTCTACGACCAAAATAATATTCTCCGACAACAGTGAATATTTTATAACCACTTCCGTATTTTGAAAAAATTCATATATCACCCTTAACTTTAACCTTTTATCAATTTAACTATTTACTAAATAGGAAAATTGAATACTTTTATTTCATAAAATTCGGGGTCTTACAATCTCCCCTCCTTATGAAATTTTGTCCCCGAAATTTACGTACGTAGGACATGCTCCTTCCTATGCAAGATCTTGACTGGTACCTCCTCGTACGTTAAAACTTCTGCTATCTTATCTGGTTCTAACTCAATAATGTGGTTCGGGTCGTCCACATATTTACGTAACATCGATACGTGAAAAACGTTATGAACACGCGTCATACTTGGCTGTAAAGCGAGTCTATAGGCCATAGTTCCTATTCAATCGAGGATTTCAAATAGACTAATAAATCAAAGGTTGAGCTTTCCTCACATCGCCGATTCTCGCTTTTGGAATAACGACTTCTTGCATCTTCTTCTTCATATTCATCAACTCTAGGTCTGTAGCTTGGGCAACTTTAAATTTATCGATTAAAGTCAATTCTAATCGTATATTTACTATCTTCACGTAGGTTCGAATATTCGCACTTGTAAACGCATACGATCTTCTGCTCAACGCGTCAGTTACCACGTTCGCTTTTCCTACAATGGTATTGAACGGTATAATCGTAATCTTCAACAGCTCGAGCCAACGTCTTTGGCGCATGATACTATCGTTTTATGTGAAGAAATATTTAAGGGTCGAAGAAATAGGTTTTGTACTGGGGTCAATACAAAATTCGATTTCACGTTCTAGGGGTAGGCTAAGAAGTCTTCAAGAATACATCAGGAAATTTATTAACAATAGAAATGTCATTCAAAACTGTGACTCTCATCCAAGACTTTGATAGCACATGTAATGAAGGTTTCTCCTAACGGAGTTTCAACCGATAAGTCAAAGTCTAATCTCTCCGGAGTCAAATTTAAACGTTGAGCGCAAACACGAGAGATAAAAGAATGGGTAGAACCGATATCGAGTAAAGTATAAACTTTGCAAAAATTTATAATTAACTAACCCGTGATAACTTCGTTCGATTCTTCGTCAGGGTAATTCAAAACTCGATGCTGGATTCTCCCAATTGCTGTCGAAAAAGAGAAATAAATATCATCTATTTTAGTTTTCTTAGACCGGACTTCTCTTTCCACAATATCAACGCGTCGTGCGGCTTTTACCCCTGCATCTTTCATTCTCACTCGTTCAGTTGTTTCTTCTTTCAGTTGCTCCTTGACATTTGAATTCTCAGATTCCAGCTTTAATATCGTATACTCTGCCAAAGAGTGCTTCTGTTCAACCATCGCACACTGGGTAATACAATTTTGAATTGTTGCATCCCTTTGTTCCACGACCGCCTGTCATTCTTCAGCCTGCTCTTCTAACTCATGAATACAATTTTGCAATTCTAAATTTTGATTATAAAATTCTTCTAATAAATTCTCCTCAGGTTCCTCTTCTTCCTCTTCTTCCTCACTCTCAGCTGCCATTTTTAAATACTCCATAAAACAAGGGTTAATTAAACAATTTAACAAATCACATAATACCCCTATATTATGACCGACCAATAAATAAGCTTAGGTAGGACACACTAGCGAAGGATTTACTCGTCTCTCCCCTCCTAGTTCTATTCCCCGATCTCCGCCAGAGATCATATCCCTAAGCTCTGATACCAACCGTGGCGCCCCAAAATAGGTATACATCACCCATTCTCGAGTCGCCAAATACGTGGTGCGTAAACAACTACAACTACATTAATACAATTGTTGTCGTGCAAAATACAATAAACACATAAACCTGTGAGTTTAAATACAAATATTGTCTTCTAGACAATATTCACACTCAAATAAGTCCTCATTACAATTATTGATACACTATTTTACAAAATAGTGAGGACTACTAAAACAACCTGTCTTGAACCATCACTCCACACCGACTAGTTCCCGCTTATATTCTCGTTTCACGAGAAGATAAAATGGAACAAAAAAGAAAAGGGTGAGCTCAACTAGCCCAATAAAGAATATTATGACTAAGATAATGTACAACAAATTATCCTTAGTCTTCAACAGGGAAAAATCTGATAGAATACAATAGACAACAAGTTTTAGATCAACAACTGCAGCGGAAACAACAATTCATTAGAAGAGTTAAGTAGAGAATGAAATCTACTATCACCTATGAATTTAAAAGTTCATCATCGATATTTTATCCCTGTAACATCAATCAATATACATCTTGAATCAAATAGTCATCTTTGCACTACGGGCCAAAGATATTCATCAGTTGGTCATGTTCATCTAAATACCTGTTCATCTTTGCACTACGGGCCAAAGATATTCATTATAAAATCATTCATCTTTGCACTATAGGCCAAAGATATTCAGTTATATCATCATTTAGGACTGAGGATGATGAAAAATATTTTAAAGAAAACGAATCAAGTGAAACAAAATAACAAATATTAAAGATTCGTACTTTACACAATCCAAGTTCAAAAATACTTCATAAATAATCAGAGTGGAGTAAAATTCAAGAATGAAGACCAAAACATAGATCCAATCCAAGATAGGAATAATAACAGACGATCTTGGACACATAAAATGTGAGACCCCGAATTTTATGAAATAAAAGTATTTAATTTTTCTATTTTAGTAAATGGTTAAATTGATAAAAGGTTAAAGTTAAGGGTGATATGTGAATTTTTTTAAGTAGACAAGTTGTCATAAAATACCC
The DNA here is from genome assembly GCA_020205615.1 of Panax quinquefolius. Classification (NCBI taxonomy): domain Eukaryota; kingdom Viridiplantae; phylum Streptophyta; class Magnoliopsida; order Apiales; family Araliaceae; genus Panax; species Panax quinquefolius. Next base: position 78,820,210 of record CM035151.1, on the reverse strand, counting down.
GGTTACTATTCACTCTAGTATTATTCACTTGAGTATTTGGGACACTTTTTGTGTCAGAGTACTATTCACGAGTTACTATTCATGAGTTACTATTCACGAGTTACTATTCACGAGTTACTATTCACGAGTTACTATTCACGAGTTACTATTCACGAGTTACTATTCATGAGTTACTATTCACGAGTTACTATTCACGGGATACTATTCACCCGAACAAAATATATTTCTTTTCGGTCCAAATTATTTTTGGGTACAATATTATTCCATGAAGAGAGGTACTAATTTTTCAGACCGTTGGTTGAAATTATAACAGAAAAGATTTTTATATAAAACAGAATACTTTTATAAAGTTATTCTATAAATAGAATATATTATATTCTATTATGCATAGTGTTTTACATAGTAAAATCTTTTTATATAAAATGTAATACTTTTATAAAGTTATTCTATAAATAGAATACATTATATTCTATTCATGCATAGTATTTTGTATAGTAAAATCTTTTTATATAAACATAATACTTTATTAAAGTTATTCTATAAATAGAATATATTATATTTTATTATCATAGTATTTGCATAGTGCTTTGCATAGTGTTTATAGTAAAAATCTTTTTATATAAAATAGAATATATTTTATTTTATTTAAAAGATTTTGCTTTAAATATGGACCGTCCGATTAAAGTAAATCAATGACGGACTAGTTCATGGGTTGAGTTCTTATTCATTCCATTCTTCTATAAATAGAAGCTCATTCTTTCATTATTTCTTACGAATTAATTCAATTGAAACTCAGAGAGAGAAACTATAGAGAGAATTCTTCTTCTATAATCTTGAGCGTATTTCTTTAGAGTTTAAGAAAACTTTGAGAGTAGTGCAAGTTTTCTTCGAGTATATCCTCGCCCTACTAGTCGGAATACTCTTATTTGAAAGGTAAAGGGATATTGTTATAGTAAGCGATATTATTTGTTGTACTATAAGGGGTGTTATTCTTTCTTATTCATGAAGAGAACTTCTGTTATTTCATTCTTTATTATTACATCATAATAACTCAGATACGCTGATTCTAGTATACTGGTGAAGTCCATTGTTATTCCATTATTTATTATTACGATGGAATAACTCAGATGTATCTGTGATTTACCCAATACTTGGTGATCTTCTTTTATTATTCGCATTTATTATTACATTTGGAATAACTTTGATGCTATGTTTTTACCTATACTTGGTGGAATGACACGTATATGAGGTTTACCAATACTTGGTGATCTTCTTTTATTATTCGCATTTATTATTACGTTAGAATATCCCGTCATGCATTTATCTGCCTGGGACTGGTTCCATTACTTATTATTCAGTATTTACGATTACATTTGGAATATCACATGCGTGTGTTTTACACCGACCGGTTAAAATCTTTATTATTCGTATTTATTATTCTATTGAGAATAAACCATGCATGCGGTTTCTATCGCATGCATGGTGAATCTTCATTATTCCATTCTTTATTATTCATTGGAATAACACATACATGGATTACCACATGCATGGTGAATGATCCTTTATATTCATTTCTTATTAAATTGTAGAAATAATCATGCAAGTGGATTCTGCATGGCGGTGAAAATCCATTCTTGAGTTTCATATATTCTTTATTATATTGTTGGTTATTAGTTTTCTGGTTGTATGTCTTTGACCCATAGTGAAACGATGATATGTTGTTGAATAACTTTGGCTTATGTGCAAAGATGAATTGTTAATTGATAGCTTTTGGCGTAGTGCAAAAGATGGACGGTGTATGACATGATCATGACCTTTGGTGATACTAATGAATATCCTTGGTCAGTAGTGCGAGGATGATTCGATGATGGGAATTATTTATTTATTTGAGTCTCGGTGATGGCTTTTATAGTTGAACATCTTTGTACGTAGTGCAAAAGGTGAACAATGATTGGTATGATCATTGTTATTACATCTGAATATCTTTAGCCTTTGGGGTAAGGATATTGAGTAAACGTTCTATTAAGTCTTTATGGCAAGAAGGAATTGTTAATTCACATTATTATAAATATGAATTGTGAATTTAACTAACATCTTTGGTGGTTCAGGTGAAGACACGTGATGAAAGTTCTATTTGTCTTGAGTATAACAAAGAAGCTGTTGATGAGTATTACAGAATAAAATATCAACGATGGACTTTTAATTTAGAGGAGGCGATGAGACATTATGTTCCACTTGACTCTTAATGGATTGTTAATTCATTACGCAATTATGGTTGAAAAGTTTTATTATCTACCATATGTTCTAAATCTCTTATTTATTATTGATGAAAACTATTGATAATGTAGTTATCTTTAGTCATGATATTCTTTACTGGGCTAGTTATGCTCACCCTTTCTCTCACTGTTCTCTTTAGGAAATGAGAATGTAGTTGGGTCGAGCGGGGATAACAGGGAAATAGTGTGATGGTCCGAGACTGTCGAAGTTTCTCAATACATTATAAAATGGCATGACATGCAACCGATAATTGTATTGAGGACCTAAGATGTGTGTGTTGTATTTTATACGTCACTTAATAATTGATTTTAGCGAACAACAATAGGGTGATAAGAGCCCGACTTTGAAAGCGTCAAAAGTGTACCCCATTAAAATGAACATGATAGTTATCTTCTCGTTCTTCTTTGGGGTCTTAAAATATTTGCTGCTGTATTTTATATGGCATTATAACAATTTGAGTTTGGATACTGTCTACGAGACAATAGTGTATTAAAACTCAAAGTTAAGCTATCGCGGTCGTATTCTATCTGATATTCAAATGTATGTATAAATGAAGTTTGTATTTGATTTTTATAATGTGATATCTGGCGACTCAAGATGGGTGATGTATACCTATTTTGGGGCGTCACAATTGGTATCGAGCTTAGGGATATGGTCATTTGGCGGAGATAAGAGTCTAGAACTAGGAGGAGAGAGCAGAGTTATATACTTCGCTAGTGTGTGACTTACCCTAATTTGAAATTGTTTACTTGATAAATTGACAAATTGTGATATGTTAATTAACCTTTGTTTTGAAGCTATATTCTAGAATGATATCCTAAAATACGAGGAGATGAGAAATGGGAAAATCATGATAGCGAGAAAATTAAGGGAAAGTGCTGATATAAAAAGAAAGCAAGGTATTCTCATCTCTTCAAATATCGGTATATGACGTAAATTTAGGGCTGAAATTTCATAAGGAGAGGAGATTATGAGACCCGAATTTTATGAAATAAAAGTATTCAATTTTTCTATTTTAGTAAATGGTTAAATTGATAAAAGGTTAAAGTTAAGGGTGATATGTGAATTTTTTAAGTAGACAAGTTGTCATAAAACCCGGTTATTATTCATGAGTTCTTATTCACTAGTTACTATTCACGAGTTACTATTCATGAGTTCTTATTCACGAATTCGAGTTTCATTCACGAGTTACTTATTCACGAGTTACTTATTTAGGGATACTATTCACTGAACAAAATATATTTCTTTTCGGTCAAATCATTTTTGGGTACAATATTATTCCATGAAGAGATGTACTATTTTTTTTAGATTGTTGGTTGAAATTATAATGAGAAAAGCTTTTTATATAAAAGCAGAATACTTTTATAAAGTTATTCTATAAATAAAATATATTATATTCTATTGTGCATAATGTTTTGTATAGTAAAATCTTTTTATATAAAACAGAATACTTTATTAAAGTTATTCTATAAATAGAATATATTATATTTTATTACGATAGTATTTGCATAAAGGCTGCGATAGTGTTTGTATAGTAAAAATCTTTTTATATAAAATAGAATATATTTTATTTTATTTAAAAGATTTTGCTTTAAATATGGACCGTCCGATTAAAGTAAATCAATCTGGACCGTTCATGGGTTGGTTACTATTCATTCCATTCTTCTATAAATAGAAGCTCATTCTTTCATTATTTCTTACGAATTCACTGAAACTTTAGAGAGAGAAACTATAGAGAGAATTCTTCTTCTATAATCTTGAGCGTATTTCTTTAGAGTTTAAGAAAACTTTGAGAGTAGTCTGAAGTTTTCTTGAGTATATCCTCGCCTACTAGTCGGAATACTCTTATTTGAAAGGTAAAGGGATATTGTTATAGTAGCGATATTATTTGTTGTATTGTAAGGGTGTTATTCTTTCTTATTCATGAAGAGAACTTCATTATTTCATTCTTTATTATTCATGTTTAATAACTCTTGTATCTGCGGATTATCAGATATTGGTGAAGTCCATTGTTATTCCATTATTTATTATTCTATTGGAATAACTTGTACGCGGTTTACCCAATACTTGGTGATCTTCTTTTATTATTCTGCATTTATTATTCTGTTAGAATAACCTGTATGCGCGGTTTACCCTATACTTGGTGGAATGACCTGTATATGAGGTTTACCCAATACTTGGTGATCTTCTTTTATTATTCTGCATTTATTATTCTGTTGGAATATCCTATCGTCTATATCTAATTTTTGATTCCATTACTTATTATTCCGTAGTATTTACGATTTCATTGGAATATCACGCTCGTGTGTTTTACACCTAATTCGGTTCCGCTTTTTTTATTATTCGTATTTATTATTTTGTTGAGAATAACTTTGTTTGTGCGGTTTTATCGCATGCATGGTGAATCCTTCATTATTCCATTCTTTATTATTACATTGGAATAACTCGCCTATATGGATTACCACACGCATGGTGAATGATCCTTATATTCATTTCTTATTAAATTGTAGAAATAATGCATCAAGTGGATTCTTTGTATGGCGGTGAAAATTCATTTGCAGTTTCATATATTCTTTATTATATTGTTGGTTATTAGTTTTACAATTGTATGTCTTTGACCCATAGTGAAACGATGATATGTTGTTGAATAACTTTGGCTTACATGCAAAGATGAATTGTTAATTGATAGCTTTGGCCCGTAGTGCAAAGATGGACATGTGTATGACATGATCGCTTAATTAATTGGTGATACTAATGAATATCCTTGGCCATAGTGTAGGGATGATTCGATGATGGGAATTATTTATTTAATTTGAGTCTCGTGATGGCTTTTATAGTTGAACATCTTTGCACGTAGTGTAAAAGGTAGACAACTGATTGGTATGATCATTGTTATTACATCCGAATATCTTTTAGCCTTTGGGGTAAGGATATTGAGTAAACGATTCTATTAAGCCTTTATGGCAAGAAGGAATTGTTTATTCACATTATTATAAATATGAATTGTGAATTTAACTAACTTCTTTGGTGGTTGGTGAAACACGTGATGAAAGTTCTATTTGTCTTGAGTATAACAAAGAAGCTGTTGATGAGTATTACAGAATAAAATATTAATGATGGACTTTTAATTTAGGAGCGATGAGACATTATGTTCTACTTGACTCTTCTAATGGATTATTAATTCACCGCAATTATGGTTGAAAAGTTTTATTATCTACCATATGTTCTAAATCTCTGATTTATTATTGATGAAAACTATTGATAATATAGTTATCTTTAGTCATGATATTCTTTACTGGGCTAGTTATGCTCACCCTTTCTTTCACTGTTCTCTTCAGGAAATGAGAACGTAGCTGGGTCGAGCGGGGATAACAGGGAAATAGTGTGATGGTCCGAGACTGTCGAAGTTTCTCAATACATTATAAAACGGCATAACATGCAACCGATAATTGTATTGAAGACCTAAGATGTGTGTGTCGTATTTTATACGTCACTTAATAATTGATTTTAATAACAACAATAGGGTGATGAGGCCGACTTTGAAAGTGTCAAAAGTGTACCCCATTAAAATGAACAAGATAGTTATCTTCTCGTTCTTCTTTGGGGTCTTAAAATATTTGCTGCTGTATTTTATATGGCATTGTAACAATTTGAGTTTGGATACTGTCTATGAGACAATAGTGTATTAAAACTCACAGTTAACTGTGGTTGTATTCTATATGACAGTTCAACAGTTGTATAAATGAAGTTTGTATTTGATTTTTATAATGTGATATCTGGCGACTCAAGATGGGTGATGTATACCTATTTTGGGGGCGTCACATAAAAGAAAATTTAATTTTTCTGTGAATAGTGTCGTATTCGTGAATAGTGCCGGATAACGTGAATAGTAACTCCGACACCAAAAGATAGAAATTTCACAAAAAACATCATCATGCTTCGTGAATAGTACTCGTGAATAGTAACTCGTGAATAGTAACTCATGAATAGTAACTCGTGAATAGTAACTCATGAATAGTAACTCATGAATAGTAACCCCGACATGAAAAAGTTCCAAATTTGATAAAAAGTTTCAACCAATATTTCGGCATAATGATATTGAAGAAATAATATCATTTTCGAATAAAATAACATCTCTTACCTCAAAAGGATAGTACTTCTGACTGGAATACTGGATATAGTGCTGAAAGAACTTGCACCGTATAGAAATACTCAAAGTACTAAAATACTCTCAAAAATACGCTCAATATATAGAGAGAGAAAGAGAGAAATCTTTAGTTTCTGGTGTGATTTTCAATTCTAACCTAAGCACCCTATTTATAGGAAAATGCTTAGAACACCAAAGCAGAAAATTTAATATAATAATAATATATTTATAATGTTTTCTATTAATATTATTCAGATAATATGAATTATTGCTTCGATAATGGAAAATACTATGTAGTGACAATTATTGAAATAACAATAATATAAAATATCAACGCTGAAATTATTGAATCAATAAAATAAAATAATATTAATCTGTAGTGATTATTGAAATGTCTTCACGTAAGAATCAATAATTCAACAATACTGCAGTGCAATCTGGTGTCTTTCTCTTGCAACCATGCGACATCTTCGTATTTTAACCAATGGGGTATTCCAATGATCTTAATTCAGAATAACTACGTAGTTATTTATAAAACTCAAACTTTATCGTTTTCTTCATCCGACAATTATTCTATTATAGGGCCCATTAACTCGTCGCCTCGCATTTAATATTCCCAAACAACAAGAATATTCTACGACCAAACGAATATTCCAAACAACAATGAATATTTTATAACCACTTAGTATTTTGAAAGAATTCATATATCACCCTTTAACTTTAACCTTTTATCAATTTAACCATTTACTAAATAGGAAAATTGAATACTTTTATTTCATAAAATTCGGGGTCTTACATCGGTCCCAAGATATATGGTATAGATTTATATAAAGAATCAAAATCTATTTTAAATTAATTCCTTTAATTATGGGAAGGTTTCAAAATTAGCATTTCAAAAATTACTCCAATTTAATTAATATTTGATCATTATTAATTTTGAAAGCTTAATTAAATATTTTCATAATTAATCATTTTAATTTATTCCACAATTAATTAATGATGCAATGCAATGCAATGCAAATTCTAGAGCCTTGATTGAGAAATAATTAAAGCTAGGATCTTACATTTATTTCCTAATGACTCGAGCAATTCTTCAAGCCTTTATGTCTTCAATCCTTTAATAAATCAAAACTTCAATAATTCTTTTAATATCCTGTAAATGCATGAGTAAACATTTTAGTACAATAGGAAAGTCATCATCAAAACTTAAGGTTGGAATATGACCAAGTCAACACAAAGAAAAAGTAATTTCTTGTAGCGAGATTTCAAGGCAAGTTTTTCTATCGCGTGTCTCTTACCTTCGTGTTAGCCAGGTTTTCAGTGATTCATGTTATGAGACGCATGAATTTTTTTACGAAAGGGTCGATGCCAGTTTTAACTAGGCTAGACTAATCTTAAAAGATTGATTGATTTATTTACAAGTCTTTCAATATAGAATTGATAACGCTATCCTATGTCAATTGTTTGGTACGGATTCAAGGTAAGCTTGAGTATGAATAAACAAATGTATTTTACATCGATTATTCGATGGGCACGCGAGGTTGCCAAAACTTAAACGTACATACGTTTAATAGAATGTAGTGTTGATCAACATAGAGTACTATAGGCTGATCACCTAGACGTGCTCGGAAGCTATGTCGGACTTACGAACTTAGTGTCAGGATGTCATTTTCAAAGAAATTATGAAATGCTCATGGTCTTGGACCAGAATTGATGTTTTACTAAATATTGTCATTGTAAAATGTTTTGAAGGAAAAGAAGTGCTATTTTGAATTATTAATAGTACTTCATAACTATTGTTCAGTTATTGAAGATAAACGATTCCTATGTTTCAAGCATGTCGTTTAGATGAAATTGTTGAGCTTGTTATGCTCACTCTTGCTTGAACGATATGAATGCAAGCTAAAATCGAATGGAATAAGAAGGATCAAAGCAAGGATAAAGGGAAGGCTAAAAGCGAAACATAGATTACCTATGTAATAGTATATGTTTGTAATGATAATATTTAATATTATGACAAGAACAAATGTAACAGTTATAAAGAATCTGGGGGAAATGGTAATATTGTTTAGAATATATATAGACATATTCGTTCTTTTGAGGCATTTCAATTGAATGTTTGTGTGAACCGTAGCACCGTGTAGCACCATATGTCGGGTTGGAAGATACCCAAATTTGGGGGCGTCACATCCATAACCTGTAAACTTAAAAACAAAAAGGAAGATCAAACAAATAAAAGAAAAATATATATACGTTCAAATTAAGACTAAATTGATTTAAATCAATATTGGACAATATTAGAATAATAGTCCTCGGCAACGACGCCAAAAACTTGTTGGTCGGAAAACCGATCACTAAACACGCGCAAGTATACGCGGTCTAACAAGTAATATAGTGATAAGTAGAGTGTCGAACCCACGAGGAACTATCACTAATATTTACCAAGTACCGACTTTGTATCGCTAAAGTCTTATTCGAATATCAATAAATGGAAGTGTGATTAATCTAGTTATAACTAATTATCAAAGCAAGTAAATGGATAACGAATGGTAATCGAAGGAATTATAAGTTAAGGTTATAACTTCACCTCACACATGCATTCTGTCGAACACCTAGCGTGTTATGCTTCATCAAACTACCTACCCTTCTCTCTTTGGTCTTAATTGTGACGCCCCCAAAATAGGTATACATCACACAATTCGAGTTGTCAATACATGGCATGTAAACAACTACAACTTTATTATTACAACAAGAAAGCGTGAATTTGAATACAAATATTATCTCTAGACAATATCTATACTCAAATAAATCCTCATCACATTTATTGATACATTATTTTACAAAATGGTGAGGACTACTAAACAATCCTTTCTAAAACCTTCATTCCATACCCCGAATTGCTACTCGCTATATATTCTCGCCTCCCGAGAAGAAAAATGAAACAAAAAGGAAAAGGGTGAAGCTCAACTAGCCCAAGTAAAGAATATTATGACTAAGATAATATACAACAAATTACCGTTAGTCTTTGAGGGAAAAATTTAATAGAATACAATAGACAACAAATTTTAAATCAATATTAGAAGCTGAAATAATAATTCATTAGAAGAGTTAAGTAGAGAATGCAAACTACTATCTTCTATGTATGAATTTAAAAGTTCATCGCTCATCTTTTATCCCCGTAACATCAATCAATATACATCCGGAATCAAATATTCATCTTTGCACTACTTCAGCCAAAGATATTCATCGATTGGTCGTGTTCATCTAAACACTGTTCATCTTTGCACTACTGACCCAAAGATATTTTCAGAAATCATTCATCTTTGCACTCACGGGCCAAAGATATTCAATAATATCATCATTTAAGACCGAGGATGATGAAAATATTTTTAAAGAAACGAATCCAGTGAAACAAAATGACAAGGATTAAGGATTAAGGATTCGTACTTTGTTTTATCCATGTTCAAAATACCTCAAAATAATCACGTTGATGTAAAATTCAAGAATGATCAAAACATGGATACAATCAAAGCTAGTATCCGAATAGATATTTTGGACAAAAAAAAGAAATTTTATTTTCAATTGAATAGTGTCAGATATCGTGAATAGTGTCGATATCGTGAATAGTAACTCAGACACCAAAAGATAGAAATTTCCCAAAAAAACATCTTCACGCTTCATGAATAGTACTACGTGAATAGTAACTCGTGAATAGTAACTCATGAATAGTAACTCATGAATAGTAACCCCAGAGCATGGAAAAGTTCCAAATTTGATAAAAGTTTCAACCAATATTTTAGCATAATGATATTGAAGAAATAATATCATTTGAGAAGAAAATAACATCCCTTACCTCGAAAGATTAAGTACTTTAAATTTGGAATAATGGGTATAGTCTTTGAAGGAACTTCAGACCGAATCTAACAATACTCAAAGTATACTCAAAATACTCACAAGAATACGCCGATAATATAGAGAGAGAAAACTTGATTTACGGTGTGATTTTCAATTCTAACCTAAGCACCCTATTTATAGGAAAATGCTTTAGAACACCAAAGCGAGAAAATTTAATATAATATTATTATTTATAATAAAATTTTCACGCCAACCTACCAAGAACTGAATTCAGCTCATTCAACCCACATGTGTAACACACCATAATGAAAAAACGTTTTTCTAATTTTAAATATTTTAAACTTCCAAAAATCAATTATTTTGAGACTTGAACTTCAATAATTCATAATAAATAGCCCTTTCATCAGAAAATTCGAATCTCTTGAGTTTTTATAGGAAATTCAATTCTCTACAACTTTGCAGAAGAAAGTTTTTCCAAATTCCAAATAAAATTGACCGAAATCCACAAACCAGGCGATTTTACAAATTTATAATCAAATTTCGAGTTAATAAATGGGGTCCACCAACATGTTTAACATGTTTTAAACATTTATTGCAACAAAAATACTCTTCCTCCTCAGATGCTCATATATCCCACATTCGTTATAAAAATATCACCATTATTATATTATTAAAATATAATAATATATTTAAATGAATTATTTTATCGAGAAAAGATAAAATTTCAATTTTCAACAATTGTCACATTAAAATTTTTCTCCATCTATATCCACATAAAATCAATATTTTCCTCATTATATGAATCAATAATTAATTATTCACAAATAATATTACGTAATCACAATATCGACAACTGGCAGGTTCCTCAGAAAGAGGGGCTTTCCAATAAGAATTTCTTCTTATCTTGGCGTTGCAATTAGGTGACCAAACCTCTCCTTAGATGTAACTTTCTAGACATTGCCAATAATGTTATCTAATAATATTATTAGGATAATATGAATTATTGCTTCGATAATGAAAAATCTTTGTGTAATGTCAATTATTGAAACAACAAAGAATATAAAATATCAACGCAAAGAATTATTAACTCAATAAAATAATTGAGCAAGAAATTCGTAACCATTATTGAGTAGTGCTTCTTCACGTAAGAATCAATAATTGGTGCAATCTGGTGTCTTCTTTGTGTTTTAACCACGGGTATTTTAACAAAGATAACCAGAATAACCACGCCAATTATTTTTAAACCACTTATATTTGTCGTTTTCTTCATTCAATCGCTTTCCGTTATGGGGCCCACACATGGCTGCGCCGTCGTATGAATATTCCCCGACAATAAGAATATTCCACGACCAAACGAATATTCCCCGACAACAATGAATATTTTATAACCACTTGCTTATTTTGAAGTATTTGCGTATTTTACCCCTAACTATACACATTAATCAAATCAACCCTTACTATTTTAAAATAATAAATAGAGAAAATTAAATTTCATTAATAATAAGTTGGGGTCTTACATTAATGGTCACGACAATTTGTCGACCGAGAACACATAGGTGTTTCATACACCTCTTTCGAGGTATGCACAAACATATCCTCTCCGGATCCACCATTGAGGAATGAAATGTAAAAAAACGTCCAAGCTAGGTGATAGTCCTACACATGTCTAGCTATGTGAATTATCCTAACAAGGATTTAAGCATAAGTTCTCAAATAGGCCGCACGTGGCGCACAAATATATGTCTATTCTACGCACAACTTATTCAGTCGAAACCCATAATCACATGCCAATATATTTATGTGTAAATCTATAATCCTTCTGTCGATATCATATAGATTACCAAAATCATCACTAATGTCTTAGCGAGAATCATTAAGCATGAATATATTAAACCAAATCATACAGTGCCAACCAAAGAGATAAGACAGTCAATTTAAATAACGAAGGGTTCCAATATAACCTTAGAGCCAATATTCAGTTCATAGCTATTGAACAAAATATAAGTAGCAATAAAGATAACATTTATGGACTACAAAATAAGAGGAAATAAATAGATAAGAATAAACTCTGTCGAGGTTCTTTAGTCTCCAAGCATTTCGCTCCTCTCAAGCTTTCCAATCCGTGTAGCTCACTGCTCTTGCTGCTCCAAGGAAATTCAGACTTCTCTCTAAACTACCTAATCTATATTTACAAACATAATCTAAGAGATAAAGAGAGAGATTACAAAAGAAAAAGGAAAAACTAAACTATTCTATATTGATCTATCCTACTATATCTCCCTCTCTGTATATGTGTATTGCAGAGGCTGCCTCTGTAAGACCCCAACTTTTATGAATAAAGATGAATTTTTATAAATATCATTTTTGAATATTATGGAATGAATTTGATATAATGTTATAGTTGTGGGTAATATTTATAAATTTTATAAAGTACGCAAGTTGTTATATAATATTCGATTGGTTGGGGAATATTCGTTTTAACAGGGAATATTCGTACAATGGCACAATCATTGGTGGACCCCACAACGGAATTATTGTCGGATTGAGAAAACGACAAAAATACTTTATGAAAATAAACGGCGGAAGTTTTACTGTTAATCTGTTGAAAACACCGGTGTTAAAGACACAATAATGTCAGCGTAAGCACAAAAGAAGATTACTGCGGTATTGATTATTGATGCTTATATGATAAGTCACTCAGTTTTGTGTTATTGGTATTATTAATGTAATAAAACAGAAAAACTTTTTATATAAAACAAAATACTTTTATAAAGTTATTCATTTTTAAGGCTAATAGTAAAATCTTTTATATAAAATGAATACTTTTATAAAGTTATCTATTTTATTAGACAATAATTAGAATATATTATATTTTATTATGCATAGTGTTTTGCATAGTGCTGCGATAGTGTTTGCATAGTAAAATCTTTTATAAAGTTATTCGTTTTATTAGATTATAAATAGAATATATTATATTTTATTTAAAAGATTTTGCTTTAAATATGGACGAAATCGATTAAAATAAATCAATCTGGACCATTCATGAGTTAATTATTATGCAAATCCATTTTTCTATAAATAGAAGCTCATTCCTTCATTATTTCTTACGAATTCACTTTGAAACTCTAGAGAGAGAAATTATAGAGAAGCTATAGAAAAGTATTTCGCTTCCTTCCATACTCTTATATTCAGTTTCTTTAATCAGTGAGGGATATTATTTGTTGTACTCGTTAGGGGTATTCCTTCTTTCTTATTGTTGAAATTCTTTTGTTATTCCATTCTTTATTATTATGTTGGAATAACTTTGATACATGGATACCCTATACTTGGTGAAATTCTTTCGTTATTCCATTATTTATTATTCGTTGGAACATCCTGCTCATGCGTTTTATATGGGAATTCGGTTCCAGCTTTTTATTATTTCGTTGGAATATCACATGCATGCGCTTTTACACGGGACTCGGTTCCGATCTTTATTATTCATTGAAATATCATGTCTGCATGCTTTTTCTGTGGGACTGGTTCCGATTATTTATTATTACATTTGAATAAACATGCGTCTGTGGTCTATCGCGATGCCCGGTGATTTCTTTTGTTATCCCATTCTTTATTATACTTAGTTGGTTAAAACTTTGACTTCTATACTCCATGAAATTAGTGGAATATCCTTGATATTTGCGCTTCATCCAGTATCTTTTCATGGAAATATCCTTCTGAGCATTCTTGAATTTTACTCTACAAAGAAGTATCCTGTTGACAATTTGGACGTTATTAGTTCTGGATAAATTAATTCTTGAACTTGTTTTATTGAATTCTTATATCATTGTCATCATCCTCATGTTTATATTATGTTGAAAGTCATCGTGTCTGAGTGCATAGATGGACTTGGTATGATTATGACTGAGGGATTATTCGGTGTAATCATGATTATAATGTTACAAATGATGTGGTAAAAGTCCCTCATTGGCGTGTAGTGCATTAATGGACGATTGTTGGCATGATCATGACAATTAATGAATACACAAATATTCTCGCCCGTAGTGCATGGATAATTATGGTCGTGATACTAAAGAATATCCTTGTCAGTAGTGCAGGGGTGATTCGATGGTGTGGATTATTTATCAAGCGAGTCTCAAATGATAAAAGTCATGAAAAACCTTTTAAATCATAGAAGATAGTAGATTTTATTCTCTACTTGACTCTTCTAATGGATTGCTTGTTCATTGCTGATTAAACTTGATGTTTGTTATATTTTATCGGTTTAACATGTTCAAGGCTAATGATAATTTATTACGCATTATCTTAGTCATAATATTTCTTCATTGGGCTAGTTGAGCTCACCCTTTCTTTCACCTTATTCTTTCTTGAAATGAGAATATAGCCGGGACGAGTCGGGGAGCGGAGTGATGGACAGATGATAGTATTAGTAGTCCTCACTATTCATTAAATAGTGTGACAATAAATGTAATGAGGACTTATTCGAGAGTGGATATTGTCTAGAAAGGCGATGATTTGTATTAAAACTCATGACTCTCTTGTTGTATATTAAAGATTGTATTTGTTTTACGTACCATGTATTTGGCGACTCGAGAATAGGTGATGTATACCTATTTTGGGGCGCCATTGGTATCAAAGCTTAGGATATGATCAACGCTAAGATGTGAGACTAGAACTAGGAGAGAGAGGCGGGGAATTCGTCGCTAGTATGACCTACCTAAGTTTTTTTTTTGGTATTTAATTGCCTGGATGACAGAATATAGGGATAATATGTTACATGTCAATTAACATTTTGTTTTGTGGCAGTATTTGAAAATGACGTCCGAGAATATTGAGAATAGCAATGGAACACAGGCGACCGTTGATTCACCACATATCAATAATCTGGATAATGTGCATAAGGAAGGCGACAATCCTTATGCAAACAACAACACTGACCAAATGATGAATGATGGAATGTTCAGAGGCTTTTATGCAATTCATGCAATAAAGAAAGTAGAGCGACTCTATCCAAAATGTAGGTGGAAACATCGAAACTCTCTTGACGGCCACCGCTAAATAGTTCAAGGATTTGGGACCACTGTGGTTTATTGGAGAGCCAAAACTTAAGGCGGAAGCATGGATAAAGCAGATCACCATGATATTTGATGTCTTGGGATGCTCCGAGGAGAAAAAGGTTCCCTTTGTCGCCTTTATGTTGCGAGGAGAGGCAGATTACTGGTGGGAATCAGTAAAGCGTACTTAACCTGCCGCACTGAAAATGTCTTGGGAGAAGTTCCAAGAACTATTCAACGACAAATACTTTCCCGAAAGTATTCGTCACATGAAGGAGGTGGAGTTCATCAAGTTAGAGTAGAATAATATGACCGCAGTATGAAGCTAAGTTTGCCGAGTTGTCCCGATTTGCGTCCCACTTGGTGGATAATGAAGAGAGAATGACGCGTATGTTTTTAAGAGGTTTGAAGCCGAAGATACGTCAACATCTTATTTCTCATAAACTGTGTTTGTATTCAGATGTTTTAAATAGGGCTCAGTTAGTGGAACGCGATAATGAGTCAACACAACCAAAAGAGAGCAGCCGGCAAAATGATAATACCAGTGAGAGCAGTCATCAAAGCGGTGACAACAAGCGTGGAGGGAATCAACATGCTAGAAATGGTAACCACTTCGGTGGTAATCAGGGCCAAAGCAATAAGAATGGACATTTCAAGAAGAGGAGATTCAATAATGATGGAAAGACGTCAGCACCAGCACCCGTTGTTAAGGAAGGAGAACGACCACCTATCATATGCTTCAAATGCGGAGGGAGGACACATCGGTCCAAGCTGCGCGATGCCGTCCAAAGCATGTTATAATTGTGGAAGAGAAGGTCACTTAGCCCGATTTTATCGTTCACCGAAGACAAGTTCAGCTAGGATGGAGGCACCAAAGGCCGTCCCAGAAAAGTCAAAGCCGGTAGTGCAAGGGAGAGCGTTTGTTGTGACCTCCCAGAAAGCAAGGAACCCGAATGAGGTCATCACGGGTAAGCTTATCATAAACTCTAGCGAAGTCTATACTTTATTTGATACCGGTTCTACCCATTCTTTTATTTCTCCTACTTGCACTCAACAATTAAATTTGACTCACCAATTGAAGATCGAGGCAGATGACATTCCAAAGACGGCGGCCGGAACTCCTCAGACGGGCATTATGAATTCCTAGTCATGTCCTTTGGATTGACTAAATGCTCGCCGCCTTCATGGATATTATGAACCAAGTATTCAAGGAATATTTGGATCACTTTGTGGTCGTCTTTATTGATGACATCCTTATTTATTCCAAAAGCCGTGAAGATCGAAAGCAACACTTGAGGTGACACTCCAAAAGCTTCGTGAATACAAGCTTTACGCCAAGTTGAAGAAATGCGAGTTCGGCTCGAGGAAGTAGCATTCCTTGGGCACGTAGTATCAAGTCATGGAATATCTGTTGACTGGCAAAGATTGAAGCTATTCAAAGTGGGAACAACCTAAACCATGATCAGAAATCGTAGCTTTCTTTGGCTTGGCTTGGTTATTATCGGAGATTCGTAGAAGGGTTTTCTCAAATCGCTACTCCATTAACTCGGTGACTCGAAAGATACAAAGTTCGGTTGGAGCGAAGAATGTGAGAAGAGTTTTCAAGAACTCAAGAGGAGACTCATTTCAAGACTGCTCGACAATACCATCCGCTCGGAGGATTTGTCGACTATAGTGATGCTTCGGGTAAAGGGTTGGGATGTGTTCTTATGCAAAATGGGAAAGTCATAGCTTATGCCTCAAGACAACTCAAAGAATATGAGAGGAATTATCCTACTCATGACCTAGAGTTAGCAATTTATTGTCTTCGCACTTAAAATTTGGAGGCATTACTTGTATGGGGAGAAGGTGGAGATCTTTACGGATCATAAAAGCCTCAAATATTTCTTCACTCAAAAGGAACTCAACATGCGACAACGATGTTGGCTTGAATCTGTTGAAAGATTATGATCATACCATCCAATACTATCCCGAAAAGCGAACGTGGTAGCTAACGATTGAGTAGAAGATCATATGCAAGATGAGTGCGATATTGTCAACACAAATGCCCATTTTGTGTGACTTGCAAAGGATGGAGATAGAGTTAAAGACTCTAGGGACCCATGTGATGATGGCGAATATATGAGTAGAACCGAGGCTTTAATTGATAAAGTTAAAGTCGCTAAAGCTCTTGACCGGAGCCGATGCGTATGAGGAAGAAAGTGCAAGAAGGTGCTATCTTAGGAAGCAAGAATCGATGAAGAAGGAATACTTGAGTCAACTCCGGACTTTGTGTTCCTAACGACCACGATTTAAAGTATAAAATCATGATGGAAGCGCATAACACACCGTTTGCAATCCATCTCAGGAGTACCAAAATGTATCATGATATTCATCATACATTTTGGTGGAGCAATATGAAGAGAGAGAGTATTTGTTTATATCAAGGTGTCTAACTTGTCAACGAGTTAAAGCGGAGCATCAAGTACCAAAAGGTCCATTGCAACCACTTGAAATTCCAGAATGGAAGTGGGAGCACATTATCATGGATTTTGTTACCGGTCTTCCTAAGGTTTCTCAAGGTATATAGATGCGATTTGGGTCATTGTTGATAGATTGACCAAGTCTGCTCATTTCTTACCAATACGAGAAACTTATACACTTGAACGTCTTGCTCATATGTACATAAACGAGATTGTAAGACTGCATGGTATACCAGTATCCATAGTTTCTGATCGAGACCCAAGATTCACTTCACGATTTTGGTGGTTAGTTTGCAAAAGCTATGGACATAGATTTACGATTTAGCTCGGTATATCATCCTTAGATGGACGGACAGTCGGAGAGGACTATTCAAACTCTTGAAGATCTATTAAGACTCTGTGTCCTTGATTTCAAGGGAAGTTGGGACAAGTTCTTAGCATTGGTGGAGTTTTCCTACAACAATAGTTATCAAGCAAGTATTGACATGGCTTGTGACGCCCCCAAAATTAGGTATACATCACCCATTCTGAGTCGTCAGATACATGGTACAAAATTCGAATACAACTTCATTTATATATTTGTTGAATCGTCAGATATAGAATCTACCACGATTAATCGTGAGTTTTAATACAAATGTATGTAACTCTCATGGTGCCTCGACCACAACCTTACAATGGTACATTACATAAAAGTATAATGAAAAACTGTTTTAGAAACTAAAATCTTTGGGAAGTGCTCAAGGAAACCTTCGTACATGGGAGGCCATGCGTCCAGGTTATGATAGATATCATATGTCCACAGAATTATCCTTGGTTGACCCAAAAGTCCCAAAAAAAAAAACAAGAAGATTAATATCATTTTCTTTCCAATGGTGAGTCTTCTCTTGACATATAATTATCTCCGTTGTCTCCAAGTGAAAATTATATTTCACATATACTCCAAGATCATATAGGTAGTGCTCGTAGATATACTCAGCTAGTGGATGTGCACAACTATGTCTTATGATAACACGAGGTTGTATGTCATTAGACATCTTGTATGATAGTGGCAAAACACCCTTCCAAAGTTGGGTTGCCTCACCCTATTTGATTCACCAAATATAACTACTAAATGTTGTATAGAATACAACACACTTTTCTATCTTGTTTAGGGAGAACCTCCACGACTAAAGACCATCGTTATATTCCCTATTATCCCCAATCAATTCCGCAACACTCTTATTACTTGAAAGGAATTGTGAAGCGAGAAAGGGTGAGCACAACTAGCCCAAAGAAAGAATATCATGACTAAAGATAATTAAATTATCAATAGCTTTCATCAACAATAAATCGAGATTTAAAACATATGGTAGATGATAAAACTTTTCAACCATAGTTGCAGGTGAACGAAAGCAATCCATTAGAAGAGTCAAATAGACCATAAGGTCTATTATCTTCTCTATGTTAAAAGTCCACCAATAATGTTTTATCCATGTAAAATAAATCAACAGTTCACATCACAATCATATGAATAACTCATAATCATAATTGTGGTTCTAAATTCCTCTTCGCAACTGTGAATTAAGATAATTTTCATCACCTATCTTCACCGAAACATCAAAAATCATGGTTATACCAAATCGTAATTCCTCGCTCATAATCATACTAATAAATTCATCTTTGCACTACAGCCAAAGATATTCATTAACAATTCATCTTTACACTACATGCCAAAGACATGCAACTGTATTTTAGAAGAGTCAAGTAGAGCATGATACCTACTATCTTCTATGAATTAAAAGTGTATAATAAATATTTTATCATTTGAGACTCAAATTTTAATAAATAATCCACATCATCGAATCACCCCTGCACTACGACCAAGGATATTCTTTAATATCACATCCATAAATTTATATTTCATCGTTGAGACTCAGCTCGATAGTCAATCCATATCACTGAATTATCCATGAACTACGGCTAAGGATATTCGTTAATATCACGACCACGAATTATCCTTGCACTACGGCTAAAGATAATCGTGTTTTCATCAACGGTCATGATCATGCCATAAAACAATTCATCTTTGCATCCTTGGCCGAAGAGAATCCATAGCCATAATAATACCAAAAGCTGTTTCATCAATGCACTACGTACAATGAGGACTTTTTTCCACATCATTTGTAACATTAAGGTCATGATTATCTTAGAATAATCTTCGGTCATAATCATTCCAAGTCCATCTATGCACTACGGCCCAAGATGACTTTCAACACAATATAAGCATGAGGATGATGACAATGATATAAGAATCAATCAAATGAGATAAAGGATAAATATTAAACATTTATAATATAATTTATCCAAAGATTCAATAATAACCAAATGTTATCAATCACTTAATAATCTCATAATCTAATATCATTAATATTATAACAATATTTTAATCATTTCTTAAACTTATAAACAATTTATTTCATTTGTTTACACTTTATCAAATAATGCATTTACTCATTCAAAATGCCTATACTCATAAGATTTCATCATCAATGATCAAATCCTCATCAAAAATCAGATATACCCTATATAGGATTCTTAAGCTATAAAATCCTATTTTCCAATTTTATTACTTCACATAAAATATTTAATTCATTTACTCATAACTAGTTCATTTTCATGAAAAATACCAAATCAGTCCCAAAAATATTGCTTTTTTGGGATTTAGTAGAATATAGTCCCATCTTGAACATATATTTTTCTCAGAATTTTTAAAATCCATTTACTATTTTTTATATGGCTAAAACTGCCGAATATTTAGACATTTATCATACATTGTACTTTTGTCCAAAAATTCTGAAATTTACAAGGTATACTCCTGTTATATACATGTACTCCCAATAAAAATTTCACCAATTTTGGAGTTAACCACAAGGAGTTATAAGGGTTTACTTTTAAAGTCTTTTTCCATAAAATCCATAACTCTTAATCTATACATCCAAAAATCACCATTTTTGGACACAATTTAGAAAACTCATCAAATTATCATTTCAAATTTTTCCAGAATTTTTGAGGATCAAAAAAATTACGAAACTACCCCTGGCAAAATCCCCTTTTTAATAAAAATACTATTCCTATGAATATGAAGGATCATTTACAATGCATGCGGTAATCCACATAGACAGATTATTTCAACAGAATAATAAATAATGGAACCAGGTCATGCGTAAACGCACAGACAGGATATTCCAACAGAATAATAAATAATGAAATAACAGAAGAATTCACTAGGCATGTGATAGACCGCACAGACAGGTTATTCCAATAGAATACTAAATAACGGAACCAGGTTAGGCATGATACGCACCGACAGGATATTCCAACAGAATAATAAATAATGGAACCAGGTTCGGCGTAAAACGTACAGACAGTATATTCTAACAGAATAATAAATGATGGAACCAAGTCCGGCGTAAAACGCACCGACAAGATATTCTAACATAATAATAAATAATGGAATAATAGAAGAATTTCACCACGTATAAAGATTACTTGATGTATAAAGTTATTCCAACATAATAATAAATAATGGAATAATAGAAGAATTTCACCATGTATACTAGAGTGATGCTGCGTATACTGAGTTATTCCAATGAATAATGAAGAATGGAATAATGTAAGTTCTCTTCATGAATCTGAACGAAATAATACCCTTACTATATAATAATAATAATAATAATAATAATAATAATAATAATAATAATAATAATAATAATAATAATAATAATATCCTTTACGATTACGACAATTATATCCCTACGATTAAAACAAATAATATCCCTACGATTACAACAAATAATATCCCTTACCTTAGTAAAAGAAACTAAATATAGGAATAGGGAAGGAGTAGAATACTTTTCATAGCTTCTACATAATTTCTCTCTAAAGTTTCAAATTGAATTCGTAAGAAATAATGAAGGAATGAGTTTCTATTTATAGAAAAATGGATCGTAATAGTAACTAACTCATGAAGCGGTCAGATTGATTTACTTTAATCGACGGTCCATATTTAAAGCAAAATCTTTTAAATAAAATATAATATATTCTATTTATAATCTAATAAAACGAATAACTTTATAAAAGATTTTACTACATAAACACTATGCATAATAAAATATAATATATTCTAATTATTGTCTAATAAAGCAGATAACTTTATAAAAGTATTACATTTTATATAAAAAGATTTTCTTATTAGCCTAATAAAACGTAATAACTTTATAAAAGTATTACATTTTTTATATAAAAAGCTTTTCTCATTTTATTACATTAATAATACAAATAAAACAAAACTAAGTGACTTATCACATAAGCATCAATAATCAATCTGAAGTGTCTACTATACAACCACGCAGACATCGTACTTTTAACAAGGGTGTTTCAACAGTTAACAGTAAAACTTCCGTCGTTATTTTCATAAATATATTTTTGTCGTTTTCTCAATCGACAATAATTCCGTTGTAGGGTCCACCAATGATTGTCTAAAGTCGCATCGATATTCCCCTGAACAAAAGAATATTCCCCACTAATCGAATATTTTATATCAACTCGCTTACTTTGCAAAATTTTTTTTTTTCACATATTACCCTTAACTTTAAACTTTTATCAATTTAACTATTTACCAAAATAGAAAAATTGAATACTTTTATTTCATAAAATTCGGGGTCTCATAATCACCCCTCCTTATGAAATTTCGCCCTCGAAATTTACGTACGTACCTGATATTCAAAGAGATGAGAATACCTTGCTTTCTTTTCGGATTGTACCTTCTCGGTAATATCCTCTGTATCATGATTTTTCCATTGCTCATCTCTTGTATTTCAGATATCATTCTAGAATATATCTTCAAAACAAAGGTTAATTGACATATCACAATTTGTCAACTTATCAAGTAAATAATTTTAGCTTAGGTAAGTCACACACTAGCGAAGTATATAACCTCGTCTCTCCTCCTAGTTCTAGACTCTTATCCGCCAAATGACCATATCCCTAAGCTCCGATACTAAATGTGACGCCCCAAAATTAGGTATACATCATGTGGCGCCCCAAAATAGGTATACAATACCCATTACGAAGTCGCCAAATACGTGGTACGAGAAAGCAAACTACAACTTCAATAATACAATTGACGTGCAAAATCTGACAACACATCTTGTGAGTTTAAATACAAATATTATCTTCTAGACAATATCCACACTCAAATAAGTCCTCATTACAATTATTCAAACACTATTTTACAAAAATAGTGAGAACTGCTAAAACATCTTTCTAGAACCATCACTCCGTACCCCGACTAGTTCCTGCTATGTTCTCACCTCTTGAGAAAAATGGAACAAAAAGGAAAAGGGTGAGCTCAACTAGCCCGATAAAGAATATTATGACTAAGATAATATACAACAAATTATCGTTAGTCTTCAACAGGAAAAATCGATAAAATATAATAGGCAACAAGTTTTAGATCAACAATGCGCAATGAAACAACAATCCATTAGAAGAGTCGAGTAGAGAATGAGTTCTACTATCTTCTAAGATTTAAAAGTCCATCATCAATATTTTATCCTGTAACAACAATCAATATACATCTTTAATCAAATATTCATCTTTGCACTACAGCCAAAGATATTCATTTGTATCACCCGGTTAGTCATGTTCATCTCAACACTGCTCATCTTTGCACTACGGGCCAAAGATATTCATCGATTAATCATTTATCTTTGCACTACGCATCAAAGATATTTAGTAATATCATCATTTAGGACCGAGGATGATGAAAAATATTTTAAAGAAAATGAATCCAAAGTGAGACGTAAGGACAAATAGTAGGGATTAGTATAATGGTTTATCCAAGATCAATAATACTCCATAATAACCAATTTTGAAGCAAAATTTAAGAATAAAAAGATCAAAACATGGATACAATCAAAGATAGTAACCATAATAGACATCTTGGACAAAAAGAAGAAAATTTCATTTTTAGTGAATAGTCTTAGTATTCGTGAATTGTATGTAGTACGTGAATAAGTATATATCGTGAATAGTAATCCGGACACAAAAAGTTCCAAATTTGACAAAAATTCATATCAATACTTCGGCATAATGATATTGAAGAAATAATATCATATATGAAGAAAATAACATCCCTTACCTCAAAATAACCGTATTTCGATTTGAATTTTGGATATAGTAGTTGATGTAAACTTGTACTAAAAAATAGAAACTCACAAAGTATCTAAATACTCACAAAATATGCTCGATAATATAGAGAGAAAGAGAGAAAGCTTATGTTTCGGTGTGATTTTCAATTTAACTCAACCCTCTATTTATAGGAAAATGTTAGCAGACTTGACTGCTAATCGATGGCTTTACCGCTACTATTCCCATCCACTACATTTGAAATAAAATTCAGCACATTTCTTCACCAACCACAAGTGGGGCCCACTCAATTCTAGAATTTTCCACCAAAATGCTAAATTCGGATACTTGATAATTTACGAACGGTCACCTCTTAAAATTCATAACAAATCATACGTTCAATTTTAACGGTTCAAAATTTGTGGACATATACTCAACTTATATATGTATAACATATCCAAAAATTACAACGATCCAACGGTCGGATTAAAAATTATTACTCACGCAATATATCTCAAAAACACTAGTTTAACTTTTAATACCTCCATTCCGACAAAAATACTGATAAAACACCTCAATATTAACTCCTTCATTTTTAACCACAATAAATATATCCAACATTTATATCCACATAAAATAAATATTTCCTTATCATATGAATCAATAATTAATTATTCACAAATAATATTAGTAATCACATTTATGACAACCAGTAGTTCCTAAGAAAGAGGGGCTTTCAATAAGAATTTCTCCTTCTTCGCGCCGCAATTAGGTGACCAAACCTCTCCTTGTGAGAACTTTCTAGACATTGACAATAATGCTATCTAATAATATTATTCAAATAATATGAATTATTGATCCGATAATGGGAAAATCTTGTGCAAATGACAATTATTGAAACAACAATAATATAAAATATCAACGCAGTAATTATTGAATCAATAAAATAAAATATTGAACAAGAACTCATTGTAACAATTATTGAGTAGTGCCTTCTTACGTAAGGATCAATAATTCATCAATCTCGTGCATCCACGCGTAGACATCGTATTTTAACCATTGGGTATTCCAAGCGTTAATATTTATAACTATTCTATTTATTATTTATAAAAACTCAAACTTGTCATTTTCTTCATCCAAACAATTATTACATTATGGGGCCCACAAATGATCGCACCGTCTCAAAGATATCTTGGAGAACGACACTTTCGTCCCATACAACGCCTCAAATGGAGCCATGTCTATACTTGCTTGATAACCTTTGTTGTTGTAGGAGAATTCCACCAAATGGCAAGTACTTATCCCAACTTCCTTTAAAATCTAGGACACAAAGTCTTAATAGATCTTCAAGGGTTTGAATAGTCCTCTCGATTGTTCGTCCGTTTGAGGATGGTATGCGAATCGAATCGTAAATCCGTGCCCATAACTTTCATGAAGCTAACCCAAAATCGTGAAGTGAATCTTGGGTCACGATCGAAACTATGGATCTTGGCATGCCATGCAATCTCACAATCTCATTCACGTACATGCGAGCAAGACGTTCAAGGAATAAGTCTCACGATTCGGAAGAAATGGGCGGACTTGGTTAATCTATCAACAATAACCCAAATCGCATTTATGCCTTGAGAAACTTTGGGAAGACGTAAGAACGAAATCCATAGTAATGTGTTCCCACTTCCATTTCGGAATCTCAAGTGGTTGTAATGGACCCTTTGGCATTTGATGCTCCGCCTTTACACGTTGACAAGTTAAACACCTCGAGATAAACTCCGCGATCTCTCTTTTCATATTGCCCCACCAAAATGTATGTCGAAGATCATGATACATTTTGGTACTCCCAAGATGGATTGCAAATGGCGTGTTGTGTGCCTCCATCATGATTCCATGCTTCAAGTCAGAATCGTTAGGAACACAAAATCTGGAGTTGAATCTAAGTATTCCTTCTTCATCGATTCTTGCTTCTGAAATAGCACCTTCTTGCACTTTCTTCTTCATACGCATCAGCTCCATGTCCGTAGCTTGAGCAGCTTTAACTTTATCGATTAAAGTCGGTTCTACTCGTATATTCGCCATCATCATGTGGGTCCCTGGAATCTTTAATTCTACATCCATCCTTTGCAAGTCATATAGAATGGGCCTCAGATTGACCATATCGCTTTTCGTACTCAAGATATAATCTTCTACTCAATACGTCAGCTACTACGTTTGCTTTTCCAGGATGATATTGAATAGTGTGATCGTAATCTTTCAATAGTTCAAGCCAACGTCGTTGTCGCATATTGAGTTCTTTTTGGGTGAAGAAATATTTGAGGCTTTTATGGTCCGTATAAATCTCCACTTTCTCCCCATACAAGTAGTGTCTCCAAATTTTCAACGCGAATACGACTGCTGCCAACTCTAGATCATGAGTAGGATAATTCCTCTCATATTCTTTGAGTTGTCGTGAGGCATAGGCTATGACTTTCCCATGTTGCATGAGAACGCAACGGAGTCTCCACTGATAAATCAAAGTCTAATTTCTCCGGAGTCAAGTTTAAACGTTGAGCACAAGCAGGAGAGATAAAAGAATGGGTAGAACAGGTATCTAGTAAGGTATAAACTTCGCAAGAGTTCAAGATTAGCTTACCCATAATCACCTCGTTCGGGTTCCTCGCGTTTTGGCCAGTCACGACAAACGCTCTTCCAGGAACCGCTGATTTCGACTTATCCGGGATAGCCCTTGGAGTCACCATCCCCGTTGAACTTGGTTTTGCTACAGAATAATCCCGAGTTATGTGGCCTTCCTTTCCACAGTTGTAACATACCTTGGATTGTTGTGGATAGTTTGGGCTGATATGTCCATCTTTCCCGCATTTGTAACATCTAACTGGCGGTCGTTCTCCTCCCCTAGAATTTGTTGTTGGTCTTTGGTCTTCTTCTTGATGTCTTTCCGTCGTTGTTGAATCTCCTCTTTCTCGAAATTTCCACTTGACTCACCTCTCCTATTATTATGGGCTACGATGACCACCCGAGTGGTTATCGCCTTTGTTCGTATTTTTCCTCCTCGTTGGTTATCATCGTTCGATGATCATAGCATCACCCTGTATGACCTCGTCAGGGTCCCTCGGTTGAACATACTCACTATCTCGCTTTAATAATTGAGCCCTGTTTACAACATCTGAATATAAAGAAAATTTATGAGATATAAGATATTGCGAATCTACGGCTTTAGACCTCTCGTAAACATCCTTGTCATTCGTTCCTCATTTTCGACCAAATGAGGTGCAAAACTGGATAACTCGCAAACTTCGCCTCGTCTTTGGGACACCGCCATGTTGTTTTGTTCTAGTCGATAAACTCCACCTCCTTCATATGACGAATACTTTCGGGAAAGTACTTATCATTGAATAGTTTCAAATATTTCTCAAGACATCTTTGAGTGCTATACTGGTGGAGTCGCGCTGAGACTCCCACCAATGATAGTCCGCCTCACCGCAGAAACATAAAGGTGGCGAATGGAACCTTACGTTTCCTCCGTGCATCCCAAGACATCGAATATCTTGGTAATTTGCTTGACCCACCTTTCCGCCGTGATCGAATCCGCTTTCCCTTAAATTCGTGGTCCCAACTCTTTGAGCGCTTTGTCTTTGGACATGTCACAGCGCATTGCTAGCATTTCCACCCGTATTGTAATACCCTGTAAAATAATAAATAACTAAATAACATTTAAATGCATATTTTAATTTTTCTAATTGGACTTCGTCTTTTATTTGGGTCATCTAGTCATTTAAGTTATGTGGGCTTATAAATATTAATAAGTGATGAGTAATTAATTTAGTACAATTTGGGCCTTAAAAATTTATTTGGGTTTAATTTAATTAATTGTGGGTAATATTAATTTTATTATATTTAGGAGAATTAATAAGATAAATAATAAATATATATATACTAAAACCTAATAAAACATGAGATGCAAATCAGAAAGAAAAAGAAGAAGATACCACCTCTTAGTATATTTAGGAGAGAAGTACGTCTTAGACTAGAAAAGGAACACAGTTTGTTATGTTTTGTTGTTTCATTTTGTTACCTTCTGTATACCAATTGTTGTTTTGTTTTAATTTCTTTTAATTTACAACTAAGAAATGCGAAATTGTTATATAACTGTGGTGGGCAGTCATCATATAAATAAAAGTGTGAATTGAAGTATTTGATTATATTGCAATATGAACACCCTGGTTTGGAACGGAGAAAACATTATTTATTTAATATATATATATATATATATATATATATATATATAATATAAGGATTGTCTACATTAAATTGATAATTAAGATTTACATTATGGTCTTATATAGAATTATTTGGAAGATGGAATTGGGAATTTACATGAAAATCATAATATGAGTAAAAATAAAAAATAAAAAAATTCGTTACTTTTTAGCCTCATCATTATGATTGTTCATAACATATATATAAATTATATTTTAATAAGTATTTGGCTATGAACTTATAAATCTAAATTGGTAATTTAAATTGAAGCTATATATATTAATTTAATTTAATTAATTTTTTATACGGCATAGTTATAAAAGTTCTTATTAATAAATTAAATAATATTATGTTTATAACGGCTAGATTTGTAATAAAATTTATTTTATTATTCTATTATTAGATCGGACGGAAGGAATTTAACAAACTATATTGGGATAATAATTTTGGGTATTACATTGCTTAATCCAGGTACGGATTCCGTACTCTTTCAGCGAGACTCTTTTGTTTTTAATTTGTTCGTTTCGTTATTCGTTTCGAAATTTAGTTTTGCTTCTCATAATTGTTCTTTCTTAAATTCGTGAGAATGTTTCATTTTGGCATTAGTAATTGAAATTAGTATTTGTACTCTTTGGTCTAGTGTGTCATGGCTAATATTTATTTCGATCTTTGTAGAAAGTACATGTTAATATATTTGTAGACTTTATGTTGATATTTCGTTTTAGTTTAACATGTACACGTTAGAACCCATTTGTGTTGATATTGTGTCGCATGTGTTGTGACATGATATTTTGTTAGAATACCATATGGTATACCTGAGCTATAACCACCTGTGGGGGTACCACAGGCATGTCCTCTTGGCACCGAGGGTATGACACCTTAGTGGCGGTGTGATCGATCCACTGCGTCTCCGTTTTGTGCTCCGGTGGGAGTTGGCCATTTAGTGTTTTGTTGTGGGAGGCGTATGGGTAACCCTAGTTTTCTATTCATTCGCTCATGGATTGGTGATGTTTGTGCCAAACATGCCTTCCGATTTTACACGCATTGGATTGGCGGTCAATGTGTGTGACTTACTGTGTGGCATTATGTGATTTGCACTGTGTGGCATTATTGGACTTACTGTGTGGCAAGGTATATTCTATTTTGTTTTGAGCTCGGTGATGAAATAACACCCAACCATTTGATTCAAATTTTATTATTTCGTTGTGTTAGTTTTGTTCGTTTCGCTTTTGATTTATTTCATCTCATTTCATTTAAATTGAGTTAGTTATTTCGGTTCATTAATTGTATTCTATATCCGTCTTTGGGCATTTGGCTCATCTTTGTGTTTTCTCTTCCTAGCAGTAATCGGGGACCAAGGGCAAGTGTGACGAGAGCTTCCTTTAATCCAATAGTTTTGATATATTTTGTTAGGTTTCAATACATTGATTTATTTAAAGTTGTAATAAGTATTTTAGATTGTGGATTGAGCGGTGTGGCATTTATTATGGTTTGTCTTATGACATTGAATTATTATGAGAATATTCTTTTGTGGTTTAGAGCCCGTGATCTTCCCTAGTTTTGTTGTGTTATGAGTAACCTCTCTTTCTATTTTGGGAAGGGGGTGTTACACGTGATTCGTGCACGAAGTTTCCTAAATGCGGTTTTTGCATAAAAAATGCAAAAACTTCTTAACATCCCATCATTCATCATTTGTTCGGTGAGTGTTGTTTCTTTGGAGGATTATTGCCTTCCTGTCAGACGTTCTCCCGGTTTGTAACTAAAGGTTGTTCCACGCCTCATACACTCCATTGTTAACGTTCTCGTGACCATTCTTAAATCGCCATAAAACAAGGGTTAATTAAATAAATTAACATATCACATAATATCCCTATATTATGACTGACCAACAAATAAGCTTAGATAGGACACACTAGCGAAGGATTTACTCATCTCTCCCCTCCTAGTTCTATTCCCCGATCTCCGCCAGAGACCATATCCCTAAGCTTTGATACCAACTATGACGCCCCCAAAATAGGTATACAACACCCATTCTGAGTCGCCAAATACATGGTACAGAAAACAAACTACAACTTCAATAATACAATTGTCGTGCAAAATACGACAACACATACTGTGAGTTTAAATAAAAATATTGTCTTCTAGACAATATCCACACTCAAATAAGTTCTCATTACAATTATTCAAACACTATTTTACAGAAATAGTGAGAACTGCTAAAACATCTTTCTAGAACCATCACTCCATTACCCACTAGTTCCCTCGCTATGTTCTCACCTCCTGAGAAAAATGGAACAAAAAGGAAAAGGGTGAGCTCAACTAGCCTAGTAAAGAATATTATGACTAAGATAATATACAACAAATTATCGTTAGGTCTTCAACAGGGAAAAATCGATAAAATATAATAGACAACAAGTTTTAGATCAACAACTCTTTGCATGAAACAACAATCCATTAGAAGAGTCAAGTAGAGAGAATGAGTTCTACTATCTTCTAAGATTTAAAAGTCCATCATCAATATTTTATCCTCGTAACAACAATCAATATACATCTTCAATCAAATATTCATCTTTGCACTATAGGCCAAAGATATTCATTTCATATCACCGGTTGGTCGTGTTTATCTCTCAACACTGTTCATCTTTGCACTACGGGCCAAAGATATTCATCGATTAATCATTTATCTTTGCACTTACTGCAGCCAAAGATATTTAGTAATATCATCATTTAGGATCGAGGATGATGAAAAATATTTTAAAGAAAAGCGAATCCGGTGAGACGGTATGACAAATAGTAGGGATTCGTATAACAGTTTATCCAAGATCAATAATACTCCATAATAACCAATTTTGAAGAAAAATTCAAGAATAAAGATCAAAACATGGATACAATCAAAGATAGTAACCATAATAGACATCTTGGACAAAAAGAAGAAAATTTCATTTTTATGAATGAATAGTCAGATTCGTGAATAAAGTGCAGTATACGTGAATAAGTAACCCCACACAAAAAGTTCCAAATTTGATAAAATTCAGATCAATACTTTGGCATAATGATATTGAAAAAATAATATCATATATGAAGAAAATAACATCCTTACCTCAAAATAACTTAGTATTTTAATTTGAATTTGGATATAGTCTTGTGAAACTTGTACTAAAAAATAGAAACTCACAAAGTATCTAAATACTCACAAAATACGCTCGATAATATAGAGAGAAAAAGCTTATGTTTCTGGTGTGATTTTCAATTCTAACTTAGCCCTCTATTTATAGAAAAATGTTAGCAGACTTGACTCTGACTTTGATGGCTTTACCTGCTACTATTCCCACCCACCACATTTGAAATAAAATTCAAATTACATTTCTTCACCAACCATGTAAGACCCCAACTTATTATTAATGAAATTTAATTTTCTCTATTTATTATTTTAAAATAGTAAGGGTTGATTTGATTAATGTGTATAGTTAGGGTAAAATCTATAAATACTTCAAAATAAGCAAGTGGTTATAAAATATTCATTGTTGTGGGGAATATTCGTTTGGTCGTGGAATATTAAAGATTGTTTGGGAATATTAAATGCATTTATGCCATGAATGTGTGTGGGCCCCATAACGAAAAGCGATTGGATGAAGAAAACGACAAATATAAGTGGTTTAAAAATAACAGCGTGGTTGTTACCGTTAATACTGTTAAAATACCGGTGGTTAAAACACAGTAGCACACGGTATTGCACCAATTATTGATTCTTACGTAAGAAGGCACTACTCAATAATGGTTACAGTAATTACTGTTCAGTATTTTATTGAGTTAATAATTGCTGCGTTGATATTTTATATTCTTTGTTGTTTGATAATTGTCATTACACAATTATTTTTCATTATCGAAGCAATAATTCATATTATTTGTGAATAATTAATTATTGATTCATATGATGAGGAAAATATTGATTTTATGTGGATATAGATGGAGAAAAATTTTAATGTGACAATTGTTGAAAATTGAAATTTTATCTTTTTCTGATAAAATAATTCATTTAAATATATTATTATATTTTAATAATATAATAATGGTGATATTTTATAACGAATGTGGGATATATGAGTATACGAGGAGGAAGAGTATTTTGTTGCAATAAATGTTTAAAACATGTTAAACATGTTGGTGGACCCCATTTATTAAGCTGAAATTTGATTATAGCTTTGTAAAATGCTTGGTTTGTGGATTTGATTGATTTCTATTTGGAATTTGGAAAACTTTCTTACGCAAAGTTGTAGAGAATTGAATTTCCTATAAAAACTCGCGAGATTAAATTTTCTAATGAAAGGGCTATTTATTATGAATTATTGAAGTTAGAAGCTCAAAATAATTGATTTTGGAAGTTTAAAATATTTAAAATTAGAAAAACGTTTTTTCATTATGGTGTGTTACATGTGGGTTGAATGAGCTGAATTCAGTTCTTGGAAGGTTGGCGTAGGAACCTTTATTATAAATAATAATATTATATTAAATTTTACTGCTTTGGTGTCTAGCATTTTCCTATAAATAGGGTGCTTGGGTTAGAATTGAAAATCACAACGAAGCTGAAGTTTTCTCTCTCTATATTATCGGCGTATTCTTGTGAGTATTTTGAGTATACTTTGAGTATTGTTAGGCGCATTCTAAGTTTCCTTCAAAGACTATTATACACGATATCCGACTAGAAGTACTAATCTTTCGAGGTAAGGATGTTATTTTCTTCTCAAATGATATTATTTCTTCAATATCATTATCTTTGAAATATTGGTTGAAACTTTTTATCAAATTTGGAACTTTTCCATGTCGGAGTTACTATTCATGAGTTACTTATTCACGAGTTACTATTCAAGAGTACTATTCAGTGAAGCGTGAAGATGTTTTTTGAGAAATTTCTATCTTTTGGTATTAGGAGTTACTATTCACGATTATCGGCACTATTCATTTATTCACTAAAAATAAAATTTCTTTTTTTGTCCAAAATATCTATTCGGATACTAGCTTTGATTGTATCCATGTTTTGATCATTCTTGAATTTTACACCACTATGATTATTTTTGAGGTATTTTTGAACATGGATAAAACAAAGTACGAATCCTTAATCCTTAATCCTTGTCATTTTGTTTCTTTGGATTCGTTTCTTTAAAAATATTTTCATCATCCTCGGTCTTAAATGATGATATTATTGAATATCTTTGGCACATGTAGTAAAAGATGAATGATTTCTGAAGAATATCTTTGGTAGTAGTGCAAAGATGAGCAGTGTTTAGATGAACATGAATCGGTGATGAATATCTTTGGAATTTGTAGTGCAAAGATGAATATTTGATTCGGATGTATATTGATTGATGTTACGGGATAAAATATAGACGATGAACTTTTAAATTCATACATAGAAGATAGTAGTTTGCATTCTCTACTTAACTCTTCTAATGAATTATTATTTCCATTGCGAATATTGATTTAAAATTTGTTGTCTATTGTATTCTATTAAATTTTTCCTGTTGAAGACTAATGGTAATTTGTTGTATATTATCTTAGTCATAATATTCTTTCTTTGGGCTAGTTGAGCTCACCCTTTTCCTTTTTGTTCCATTTTTCTTCTCGTGGAGGCGAGAATATAAGCGAGTATGAGTCGGGGGTATGGAATGAAGGTTTTAGAAAGGATTGTTTAGTAGTCCTCACCATTTTGTAAAATAATGTATCAATAAATGTGATGAGGATTTATTTGAGTATAGATATTGTCAGAAGATAATATTTGTATTCAAACTCACAGTTTTCTTGTTGTAATAATAAAGTTGTAGTTGTTTACGTACCATGTATTGACAACTCGGAATAGGTGATGTATACCTATTTTGGGGCGTCGCGGTTAGTATCGAGCTTAGGGATATGATCTCTGGCGGAGATCGGGGAATAGAACTAGGAGGGAGAGGCAGAGTAAATCCTTCGCTAAAGTGTGTCCTACCTAAGCTTACTTTTTTTTTAGTTGGTCAAGATATAAGGATATTATGTGATATATTGATTTCCTTAATTAACCCTTGTTTTATGGCGGTATTTGAGAATGTCGACCGAGAATATTAACAATGGAAATGAGACCATGGAGGCGCTGTACTCACCAACGAGGGAGCGTGCAACAGTGGCAATGTTCCTCCGTGAACAACACCATCGAGCGAGATGATGAGCGAGGGGATGTTTAGAAGCTTTTTGCGGTTCATGCAAAATCGCAACGAGGAGACTCGTGTTCAAAATATAGGAGGAAATGATAGCAATTCACGGGTTGTCACACCAAGCAATTCAAAGAGTTGGGACCACAGAATTTAAGGAAAGCGGATCCGATCATGGCGGAAACATGGGTCAAGCAAATTACCAAGATATTCGATGTCTTGGGATGCGGAGAACGAAGGTTCCATTCGCTACCTTTTATGTTCCGTGGCGAAAGGCGAGACTCATTGGTGGGAGATGCGTGAAGCGTACTCCATCCACCGCACTTTCGGCATGTCTTGGGAGACGTTTGAACTATTTAATGACAAATACTTTCCGAAAGTGTTAAATCGTATGAAGGAAGTGGAGTTTATTAGATCGAGAGCGAGAACAACGTGGCGGTGTCTCGATGACGAGGCAAAGTTTGCGAGTTATCGAGTTTGCACCTCATTTGGTGGAGAATGAGGAGCGTATGACACGGATGTTTCTTAGAGGTTTGAAACCCGGATACGCCAAAAAGATCTCATTCTCATAAATTTTCTCTCTATTCAGATGTTAAGCGAGGGCTCAATTATTAGAGCGAGATAACGAAGTACAGTCGGTGAGGACCACAACCGAGGATCGTATGCGAGATAGCGATCAGCAGAATAATGATAACCCGGCGGAGAAAAAAGCAGACGGACAAAAATGGTAACCACTCTGGTGGTAATCATAGCCGTGAAAATAGAAAAAGCGAGTCGGGAGGAGATTTTAAAAAAGGAGATTTAACAATGACCATATGAAGGCAGCGGTCTTGGTGAAAGAATCGGTTCTAAGGGAGGAGAACGACCACCGGTCATATGTTACAAATGCGGAAAAGAGGACATATCGGTCCAAAGCGCCCACAACGATTCAAGGTATGCTATAATTGTGGAAAGGAAGGACATATCGCTTGAGATTATGCGATGCGAAACCTAGTTCAATGAGGGACGGTGACTAAAAGATCGTCTCGAAAAAGACAAAGTCAACGATTAAAGGGAAGAGGCGTTTGTTGTGGTGGTCATAATGCGAAGAACCCAAACGAGGTGATCACGGGTAAGCTATTTATAAATTCTTGCGAAGTTTATACCTTACTTGATATCGGTGCTACCCATTCATTTATCTCTCCTGCATGTGCTCAACGTTTAAACTTGACTCCGGAGAAATTAGACTTTGACCTATCTGTGGAAACTCCGTTAGGAGAAACTTTCATCACATCCAATTGTTTATAAATCTTGTTTGATTCAAGTTGGCACCATCACCTTACACATTGACCTTATCTCTTTAAAGATACTTGCTTTTGATGTGATTTTAGGGATTGATTGGTTAACTACTCAACATGCCAAAATTGATTGTTTTACGTAAGGTTGTTAGTTTTCATATTCCTAACCAACCTGTTGTGCAATTCAAGCAACTAAACCATTAAAATCAATCACTTTGTCATATCTAATCATAAAGTTATTCGTTTATTGAAAAGCGGATGTCGAGCTTTCTTAGCCCATGTTATGGATTTGAATAAAGACACGTCAAATTTGAATAATATTCTGTTGTTATTGACTTTCCGGCGTATTTCAGAAGAACTTCCTGATCTACCCCGAGCGTGAAGTTGAATTCTTTATTGATCTTGAACTTTGGTACAAAGCCCATTTCTAAAACCCCATATCGAATGGCTCTATTGAACTTCGAGAGTTAAAGGTCCAACTACTGAGAATTGTTGGACATCGG
The DNA here is from genome assembly GCA_020205615.1 of Panax quinquefolius. Lineage (NCBI taxonomy): Eukaryota > Viridiplantae > Streptophyta > Magnoliopsida > Apiales > Araliaceae > Panax > Panax quinquefolius. The sequence continues at coordinate 78,784,040 of CM035151.1, read as the reverse complement.
TTTCATTCGCCCTCTAGTACATCTCCTTGGGGTGCTCTGTTTTATTTGTAAAGAAAAGAAGAGCGGGGAGTATGCGACTTTGTATTGACTATCGGGGAATTGAACCATGTCACCATCAAGAATAGGTATCCTCTACCTCGTATTGATGACTTGTTTGACCCGATAGCAAGGGGCACAATTCTTTTCAAAAATCGATCTTCGATTACGGATATCATCGGTGAAGATTAGGCGAGGATATTCCAAAGCGCCTTTAGAACTCGGTGTGGGCATTATGAATTCTTAGTCATGTCTTTCGGATCGACTAATGCTCCTGCGGCTTTCATGGATATGATGAACCAGAGTATTCGAGGAATATTTGGATCGGTTTGTTGTTGTCTTTATTGATGACATCCTTATATATTCCAAAAGTCGTGAAGATCATGAGCACCATTTGAAGTTTGGTACTCCAAAGGCTTCGTGAAAACAAACTATATGCCAAATTGAAGAAATGCGAGTTCGGCTCGAGGAAGTAGCATTCCTTGGGCACGTGGTGTCGAAACATGGAGTATCATTGATCCGTGAAGATTGAAGCAATACAAAGTTGGGAGCAACCGGCAAAGTCGATGGTTGAAGTCACGTAGCTTTTTGGGCTTAATTTGGTTATTATCGGAGATTCGTGGAAGGGTTTTCTCGAATCGCTACTCCATTAACTCGGCTAACTCGGAAGGATACAAAATTCGTTTGGAGCGAAGAATCGAGAAGAGTTTCCAAGAGCTTAAGAGGAGACTTATTTTCAACACTGCTTCTAACAATACCATTTGGTTGGATGGATTTTTTATCTCTGCCGATGCTTCTCGTGCAAAGGTTAGGATGTGTTCTCATGCGGCGTGGGAAAGTCATAGCCTATGCCTCGCGACAACTTAAAGAGTATGAGAGGAATTATCCCTACCATGATCTAGAGTTAGCGCAATCGTTGCTTGCTTAAAGATATGGAGGCACTATCTATATGGGGAGAAAGTGGAGATATATTAAGACCATAAAAGCCTTAAATATTTCTTCACTTTCAAAAAAGAACTCAACACGCTAAGGCGACGTTGGCTCGAGCTATTGAAAGACTACGACCACACTATTGATACCATCCCGGAAAAGTTTAAGCGTGGTGGTGACTCGTTGAGTAGAAGATCATATGCGAGAACGAGTGCGATGATGTCAAGTATCGCATAGAGCCAACTTTAATAGAAAAAGTTAAGGTTGCTCAAGCCACCCGCCGGAGTGATGCGTATGAAGAAGAAAGTACTGAAGGAGCTATTCCTAAGCGAGAATTGATGAAGAAGGAATACTTGAGTCCACTCTAGACTTTGTGTTCCTAACGACTCACGATTTGAAGTACAAGATTATGATGGAGGCACACAATACACCATTTGCAATCCATCACGGAAGTACTAAAATGTATCGTGATCTTGACATACATTTTGGTGGAACAATATGAAGAGAGAGATTGCAAAGTTTATCTCGATGTGTTTAACTTGTCAACATGTAAAGGCGGAACATCTAGTACCTAAGGGTCCATTGCAACCACTTGAGATTCCGAAATGGGAGTGGGAACACATTACCATGGATTTCATTACGGGTCTTCCTACGGTGTCTCTCGGGCATCAATCTTATTTGGGTTATTGTTGATAGATTAACCAAGTCCGCTTTCATTTTTCTTGCCGACACGGAGACTTATTCACTTGAGCGTCTTGCTAGTATATACGTGAATGAGATTGTGAGGTTGCATGGCATACTGTATCCATAGTTTGGATCGTGATCCAAGATTCACTTCAAGATTTTGGGTTAGCTTGCAAAAGCTATGGGCACGGATTTACGATTCGGTTCGGCATACCATCCTCAAAGCAGATAGACAATCGAAAGGTCTATTCAAACTCTTGAAGATTTATTAAGACTACGTGTCCACAGACTTCAAGGCGGTTGGGATAAGTATTTACCATTGGTGGAATTCTCTTACAACAATGAGGTTATCGAGCAAGTATAGGTGTAGCTCCATTTGAAGCATTATATGGACGAAAGTGTCGCTCTCCGGTATGTTGGGACGAGGTGGGTGAAGCAACCTTTGTTGGGACCCGAGTTGGTACGTATGACTACGAAAAAGATCCAAATGATTAAACAACGTATACAAAAGCGGCACAAGATCGACAAAAAGAGTTATGCGGATCTTCATCGAAAGGACGTGGAATTTAGTGTAGGGGATCATGTATTATTGCGAGTTACTCCATGGAAGGGAGTTACAAGATTTGGGAAGAGAGGAAAGCTCAATCCACGATTTATTGGTCCATTTCAAATTCTTGGCCAAGGTAGTAGGAAATGTAGCCTATAGACTCGCGTTACCTCCAAAAGTATGACTCGTGTTTATAATGTGTTTCACATATCTCGTACTCAGTAAATATGTGAAAGACCCAAACCACGTTATAGAGTTAGAACCTGGACGAGATAGCCAAGACTTAACGATGAGGAGGTACTGTCAAGATTTTGGATAGGAAGGAGCATGTCCTACGCAAGAAAGGTCATACCACAAGTTAAAGTTTTGTGGAGGAATCATGCTTATGAGGAAATGACACGGGAATTGAAAGCGGAAATGAAAGCGAGGTATCCTCACCTTTTGAAACACCGAGACGTCACGTCAATTTCGAGGGACGAAATTTCATAAGGAGGGAGGTTGTAAGACCCCAACTTATTATTAATGAAATTTAATTTTCTATTTATTATTTTAAAATAGTAAGGGTTGATTTGATTAATGTGTATAGTTAGGGGTAAAATACGCAAATACTTCAAAATAAGCAAGTGGTTATAAAATATTCATTGTTGTTTGGGAATATTCGTTTGGTCGTGGAATATTCGTATTGTCGGGGAATATTAAATGCAAGTGACCATGTGTGGGCCCCATATATGTAAAGCGATTGGATGAAGAAAACAACAAATATAAGTGGTTTAAAAATAGCAGGCGTGTTATTACAATTATCATTGTTAAAATACCCGGTGGTTAAAACACAAGAAGATACCAGTATTGCACAATTATTGATTCTTACGTAAGAAAGAAGGCACTACTCAATAATGGTTACTGATAATTCTTATTCAAATTATTTTATTGAGTTAATAATTGATGCGTTGATATTTTATATTCTTTGTTGTTTCAATAATTGTCATTCTACGATTATTTTTCATTATCGAAGCAATAATTCATATTATTTGTGAATAATTAATTATTGATTCATATGATGAGGAAAATATTGATTTTATGTGGATATAGATGGAAAAAATTTTAATGTGACAATTGTTGAAAATTAAAATTTTATCTTTTACGATAAAATAATTCATTTAAATATATTATTATATTTTAATAATATAATAATGGTGATATTTTTATAACGAATGTGGGATATATGAGTATACGAGGAGGAAGAGTATTTTTGTTGCAATAAATGTTTAAAACATGTTAAACATGTTGGTGGACCCCATTTATTAATCGAAATTTGATTATAGCTTTTGTAAAATCGCCTGTTTGTGGATTTGGTCAATTTCTATTTGGAATTTGGAAAACTTTCTTACGCAAAGTTGTAGAGAATTGAATTTCCTATAAAAACTCATGAGATTCGAATTTTCTAATGAAAGGGCTATTTATTATGAATTATTGAAGTTCAAGCTCAAAATAATTGATTTTTGGAAGTTTAAAATATTTAAAATTAGAAAACGTTTTTTTTTCATTATGGTGTGTTACATGTGGGTTGAATGAGCTGAATTCAGTTCTTGGAAGGTTAGGCGTAGGAACTTTTATTATAAATAATAATATTATATTAAATTTTCTGCTTTGGTGTCCTAAGCATTTTCCTATAAATAGGGTGCTTAGGTTAGAATTGAAAATCACACCGTAAGCTCAAGTTTTCTCTCTATATTATCGAGCGTATTCTTGTGAGTATTTTGAGTATACTTTGAGTATTGTTAGGCAGTGCTGAAGTTCCTTCAAAGACTATACCATTATTCAAATTTAGAAGTACTAATCTTTCGAGGTAAGGGATGTTATTTTCTTCTCGAATGATATTATTTCTTCAATATCATTATCTTTGAAATATTGGTTGAAACTTTTATCAAATTTGGAACTTTTTCATGCTCGGGGTTACTATTCATGAGTTCTTATTCATGAGTTACTATTCACGAGTTACTATTCACGAGTACTATTCATGAAGCGTGAAGATGTTTTTTGAGAAATTTCTATCTTTGGTGGTGTGGAGTTACTATTCACGATATCTGACTATTCAATTGAAAAATAAAATTTTTTTTTTTGTCCAAAATATCTATTACGGATACTAGCTTTGATTGTATCCATGTTTTGATCATTCTTGAATTTTACACCACTATGATTATTTTTGAGGTATTTTTGAACATGGATAAAACAAAGTACGAATCCTTAATCCTTAATCCTTGTCATTTTGTTTCACTTTGGATTCGTTTCTTTAAAAATATTTTCATCATCCTCGATCTTAAATGATGATATTATTGAATATCTTTATTTTGTAGTGCAAAGATGAATGATTTGAAGAATATCTTTGGTAGTAGTGCAAAGATGAGCAGTGTTTAGATGAACATGACTAATTGATGAATATCTTTGGCACGTAGTGCAAAGATGAATATTTGATTCCAAATGTATATTGATTGATGTTCTGAGGATAAAAGATAGAGCGATGAAATTTTAAATTCATACATAGAAGATAGTAGTTTGCATTCTCTACTTAACTCTTCTAATGAATTATTATTTCCACTTGAATATTGATTTAAAATTTGTTGTCTATTGTATTCTATTAAATTTTTCCTGTTGAAGACTAACGGTAATTTGTTGTATATTATCTTAGTCATAATATTCTTTTATTGGGCTAGTTGAGCTCACCCTTTTCCTTTTTGTTCCATTTTTTTCTTCTCTGGGGAGGCGAGAATATAAGCGAGTACGAGCCTGGGGTATGGAATGAAGGGTTTAGAAAGGATTGTTTAGTAGTCCTCACCATTTTGTAAAATAATGTATCAATAAATGTGATGAGGATTTATTTGAGTATAGATATTTGTCTAGAAGATAATATTTGTATTCAAACTCACGATTTCTTGTTGTAATAATAAAGTTGTAGTTGTTTACGTACCATGTATTGACAACTCGGAATAGGTGATGTATACCTATTTTGGGGCGTCACAAACCACAAGTGGGGCCCCACTCAATTCTAGAATTTTCCACCAAAATGCTAAATTCGGATACTTCAATAATTTTCGAACCAGTCACCTCTTAAAATTCATAACAAATCATATCGTTCATTTTAACGGTTCAAAATTTGTGGACATATACTCAACTTATATATGTATATCATATCCAAAAATTACAACGATCCAACGGTAGGATTAAAAATTATTACTCACATAATATATCTAAAAACACTAGTTTAATTTTTAATACCTCCATTCAGACAAAAAATCGATAAAACACCTCAACATTAACTCCTTCATTTTTAACCACAATAAATATATCCAACATTTATATCCACATAAAATAAATATTTCCTTATCATATGAATCAATAATTAATTATTCACAAATAATATTACTGAGAATCACATTTATGACAATGATCGCTCTCGAGAAGAGGGGCTTTCCAATAAGAATTTCTCCTCATGGCGCGCAAATTAGGTGACCAAACCTCTCTTTGACATAACTTTCTAGACATTGCCAATAATGCTATCTAATAATATTATTCAAATAATATGAATTATTGATCGATAATGGGAAAATCTTTGTGCGGTGACAATTATTGAAACAACAATAATATAAAATATCAACGCAAAGAATTATTGAATCAATAAAATAAAATATTGATAAAGAATTCTCGTAATAATTATTGAGTAGTGCCTTCTTACGTAAGGATCAATAATTCATCAATACTGAGTGCATCCACGCCGTATTACTATATTTTAACCATCGAAGTATTCAGCCAGTGTTAACTTGATAATAACTACGAAGTTATTTATAAAAACTCAACTTGTGCGTTTTCTTCATCCGACAATTATTCATTATGGGGCAATAAATGATCGCTACCACATACTTAATATTCCCGATAACAAGAATATTCCACGACCAAATGAATATTCCAAACAACAATGATTATTTTATAACCACTTGTATATTTTGCAAAATTTGCACATTTCACCCATAAGAGAATTATATCAAATTAATACCTTATTATTCACAATAATAATTAGAGGAAATTCGATTTTATTTATAATAAGTTGGGGTCTTACACATCACCCATTCTGAGTCGCCAGATACATGGTACAACTCAAAGAATAGGAGAGGAATTATCCTACTCTACGACCTGAAGTTAGCATTTGTTGTCTTCGCACTTAAAATGTGGAGGCATTACTTGTATGGGGAGAAGGTGGAGATCTTTACGGATCATAAAAGCCTCAAATATTTCTTCACTCAAAGGAACTCAACATGCGACAACGACGTTGGCTTGAAAGCATTGAAAGATTATGATCATACCATCAATACCATCCGGAAAAAGCGAGCGTGGTAGCTAACGATTGAGTAGAAGATCATATCGCAAATCACGAGTGCGATATTGTCGGCGAAAGGCCCATTTTGTTTGACTTGCAAAGGATGGAGAGAGTTAAAGACTCGAGGGACCCATGTGATGATGGCGAATATACGAGTAGAACCAACTTTAATTGATAAAGTTAAAGTCGCTAAAGCTCTGAGACACGGAGTCGATGCGTATGAGGAAGAAAGTGCAAGAAGGTGCTATCTTAGGCAAGAATCGATGAAGAAGGAATACTTGAGTCAACTCCGGACTTTGTGTTCCTAACGACCACGATTTAAAGTATAAAATCCATTTCAGGAGTACCAAAATGTATCATGATATTCGCCATACATTTTGGTGGAGCAATATGAAGAGAGATAAATTTATTTATATCAAGGTGTCAAACTTGTCAACGAGTTAAAATGGAGCATCAAGTACCAAAAGGTCCATCTGCAACCACTTGAAATTCTAGAATGGAAGTGGGAGCACATTATCATGGATTTTTTACTACGGCCTTCCTTAGGTTTCTCAGGTATAGATGTTATTTGGGTCATTGTTGATAGATTGACCAAGTCTGCTCATTTCTTACCGATATCGAGAAACTTATACACTTGAACGTCTTGCTCATTATGTACATAAACGAGATGTAGAAGATGCATGGTATACCAAATTATCCATAGTTTCTGATCGAGACCCAAGATTCACTTCACGATTTTGGGTTAGTTTGCAGAAAGCTATGGGCACAGATTTACGATTTAGCTCGGTATATCATCCTCAGACGGACGGACAGTCGGAGAGGACTATTCAAACTCTTGAAGATCTATTAAGACTCTGTGTCCTTGATTTCAAAGGAAGTTGGGACAAGTTCTTACCATTGGTGGATTTTTCCTACAACAACAGTTATCAAGCAAGTATTGGCATGGCATGTGACGCCTCCAAAATTAGGTATACATCACCCATTCTTAGTCGCCAGATACATGGTACAAAATTCGAATACAACTGTTGAACTATCGTATAGAATACGACCACAGTTAACTGTGAGTTTTAATACAAATGTATGTAACTCTCATGGTGCCTCGACCACAATCTTACAATGGTACATTACATAAAAGTATAATGAAAAACTATTTTAGAAACTAAAATCTTTGAGAAGTGCTCAAGGAAACCTTCGTACATGGGAGGCCATGCGTCCAGGTTATGATAGATATCATATGTCCACAGAATTATCCTTGGTTGACCCAAAAGTCCCCAAAGAAAAACAAGAAGATTACTATCATCTTCTTTCCAATGGTGAGTCTTCTCTTGACATATAATTATCTCCGTTGTCTCCAAGTGAAAATTATATTTCACATATACTACAAGATCATATAAGTAGTGCTCGTAGATATACCCAGCTAGTGGATGTGCACAACCATGTCTTATGATAACACGAGGTTGTATGTCATTAGACATCTTGTATGATAGTGGAAAAACACCCTTCCAAAGTTGGGTTCGCCTCAACCTATTTGATTCACCAAATATAACTACTAAATGTTGTATAGAATACAACACACTTTTCTATACTGTTTAGGTGAACCTCCACAGCTAAAGACCACTGTTCTATTCCCCTGTTATCCCTGCTTGACCCGGCAACACTCTTATTACCTGAAAGGAATTGTGAAGCAGAAAGGGTGAGCACAACTAGCCCAGTAAAGAATATCATGACTAAAGATAATTAAATTATCAATAGCTTTCATCAACAATAAATCAGAGATTTAGAACATATGGTAGATGATAAAACTTTTCAACCATAGTCAGTGGCGAACGAAGCAATCCATTAGAAGAGTCAAATAGACCATAAGGTCTATTATCTTCTCTATGTTAAAAGTCCACCAATAATGTTTTATCCATGTAAAATAAATCAACAGTTCCTGTCCACAATCATATGAATAACTCATAATCATAATTGTGGTTCTAAATTCCTCTTCGCAACCAGGGCGAAGATAATTTTCATCACCTATCTTCACCTGAAACATCAAAAATCATGGTTATACCAAATCAGAATTCCTGCTCATAATCATACTAATAAATTCATCTTTGCACTACTGACCAAAGATATTCATTAACAATTCATCTTTACACTACATGCCAAAGACATACAATTTGTATTTTAGAAGAGTCAGTAGAGCATGATACCTACTATCTTCACGTAATTAAAAGTGTATAATAAATATTTTATCACGAGACTCAAACAATAAATAATCCACATCATCGAATCACCCTCACTTTACTGACGAGGATATTCGTTAATATCACATCCATAAATTTATATTTCATCATTTGAGACTCATTTCGATAGTCAATCCATATCTTTGAATTATCCATACACTACGATTAAGGATATTCGTTAATATCACGACCATGAATTATCCTTGCACTACGGCTAAAGATAATCGTGTTTTCATCAACGGTCATAATCATGCCATAAAAGAATTCATCTTTGCACCCTTGGCCGACGAGAATCCATAGCCATAATCATATCAAAAACTGTCCATCAATGAACTACGGGCCAATGAGGACTTTTTCCACATCATTTGTAACATTACGGTCATGATTATACCGAATAATCCCTGGTCATAATCATACAAAGTCCATCTATGCACTACGGCCAAAGATGACTTTCAACACAATATAAACATGAGGATGATGACAATGATATAATAATCAATCAAATGAGATAAAGGATAAATATTAAACATTTATAATACAATTTATCCAGCGTTCAATAATAACCAAATGTTATCAATCACTTAATAATCTCATAATCTAATATCATTAATATTATAACAATATTTTAATCATTTCTTAAACTTATAAACAATTTATTTCAATTGTTTACACTTTATCAAATAATGCATTTAATCATTCAAAAATGCCATACTCATAAGATTTCATCATCAATGATCAAATTCCTCATCAAAAATCTGCATATACCCTATATAGGATTCTTAAGCTATAAAATCCTATTTTCCAATTTTATTACTTCACATAACATATTTAATTCATTTACTCATAACTAGTTCATTTTCATGAAAAATACCAAATTAGTCCCAAAAATATTTTTTTTTCTGGGATTTAGCAGAATGTAGTCCCATCTTGAACATATATTTTCTCGAATTTTTTAAAATTCATTTTTACTATTTTTCATATGGCTAAAACTAAAGAATATTTAGACATTTATCATACATTCTACTTTTGTCCAAAAATTCCAAAATTTGTAGGGTATACTCCTGTTATATACATGTACTCCCAATAAAAATTTCACCAATTTTGGAGTTAACCACAAGGAGTTATAAGGGTTTACTTTTAAAATAGTCTTTTTCCATAAAATCCATAACTCTTAATCTATACATCCAAAAATAGCTATTTTTGGACACAATCTAGAAAACTCATCAAATTATCATTTCAAATTTTTCCAGAATTTTTGAGGATCAGAAAAATTACGAAACTGCCCCTAGAAAAAACCCCTTTTTAATAAAAATACTATTCGTATGAATATGAAGGATCATTTACAATGCATGCGGTAATCCACATAGCATGCATTATTTCAATGTAATAATAAAGAATGGAACCGGGTCATGCGTAAATGCATGCGCATGGATATTCCAACGAATAATAAATAATGAAATAAGAAGAATTCACCAGCATGCGATAGGCCGAAATGCATACGTATTATTCCAATAGAATACTAAATAACGAAACCCGGTCAAAGTGATGATACGCCGACCGAGGATATTCCAACAGAATAATAAATAATGGAACCAGGTCCGGCGTAAAACGCACAGACGGGATATTCCAACAGAATAATAAATGATGGAACCAAGTCCGGCGTAAAACGCACAGACATGATATTCCAACATAATAATAAATAATAGAATAATAGAAGAATTTCACCATGTATGCACGTTACCGCATGGCAAAGTTATTCCAACATAATAATAAAGAATAGAAGAATAGAAGAATTTCACCATGTATACGGTAGTCTGCGTATACAGGTTATTCCAACAGAATAATGAAGAATGGAATAGTAGAAGTTCTCTTCATGAATACGAATGAAATAATACGCTTACTATAATAATAATAATAATAATAATAATAATAATAATAATAATAATAATAATAATAATAATAATAATAATAATAATAATAATAATAATAATAATAATAATATCCTTTACGAGTACGACAATTATATCCCCTACGATTATAACAAATAATATCCCCTACGATTACAACAAATAATATCCCTTACCGTAAAAAAAACTGAATATAAGAGTAGGGAATGAGCAGAATACTTTTCTATAGCTTCTCTATAATTTCTCTCTATAGAGTTTCAGTGAATTCCTAAGAAATAATGAAGGAATGAGTTTCTATTTATAGAAAAATGGACTGCATAGTAACTAACTCATGAACGGTCCAAATTGATTTACTTTAATCGACGGTTCATATTTAAAGCAAAATCTTTTAAATAAAATATAATATATTCTATTTATAATCTAATAAAACGAACAACTTTATAAAAAATTTTACTATCTGCAAAACACTATGCAAATACTATGTAAACACTTATGCATAATAAAATATAATATATTCTAATTATTGTCTAATAAAATAGATAACTTTATAAAAGTATTACATTTTATATAAAAAGATTTTACTATTAGCCTAATAAAACGAATAACTTTATAAAAGTATTACATTTTTATATAAAAAAGATTTTACATTTTATTACATTAATAATACCAATAAAATAAAACTAAGTGACTTATCACATAAGCATCAATAATCAATCTGTAGTGTATTGCTACTATACTGACCACGCGTATTCTTTGTACTTTTAACACGTGGTGTTTCAACGATTAACAGTAAAACTTTCGCCGTTATTTTTCATAAATATATTTTTGTCGTTTTCTCAATCCGAGCAATAATTCCGTTAATAGGGGTCCACTAATGATTGTAATCGTCGCATCGATATTCCCTGACAAAAAGAATATTCCCCGACTAATCGAATATTTTATATCAACTTGTTTACTTTGCAAAAAAAAAAAAATTCACATATTACCCTTAACTTTAAACTTTTATCAATTTAACTATTTATCAAAATAGAAAAATTGAATACTTTTATTTTATAAAATTCGGGGTCTCATGGCTCCATTCGGCGTTGTGTGGAAGAATGTGTCGATTCTCAAAGATCTTTGGGATGAGGTGGGTGAAGCAACTTTGTTGGGAATAGGAGTTCGTACGTATGACTACGTAAAAAGATTCAAATAATCCGACAAGGTATAAAAAGCTCACAAGATCGACAAAAGAGTTATGCTGATCTTCATTGAAAGGATGTGGAATTCGATATAGGAGATCATGTGTTGTTACGTGTTGCACCATGGAAAGGAGTTACGAGATTTGGAAAGAGAGAAAGCTCAATCCTCGATTCATCGGCCCATTTTAATCCTCGATCGAGTAGGGCGTGGCCTATAGACTCACTTTACCGCCAAGTATGTCTCGTGTTTATAACGTTTTTCACATATCCATGTTACGTAAATATGTGGAAGACCCGAACCTTATTATTGAGTTAGAACAGGACGAAATAGCGGAAGATTTGACGTATGAAGAGGTTCCTGTTCAAATCTTGGATAAGAAGGAACATATTCTACGCTCCAAGGTTATACCTCAAGTCAAAGTTTTGTGGAGAATCCACGATGTTGAGAAATGACTTGGGAGTTAGAATCTGAAATGAAATCAAGGTATCCTTACCTCTTCGACATACCAGGTACGTACCCTAATTTCGAGGGTGAAATTTCATAAGAATAGGAGGTTGTAAGACCCCAACTTTTATGAATAAAGATGAATTTTCTATAAATATCATTTTTGAATATTATAGAATGAATTTGATATAATGTTATAGTTGTGGGTAATATTTATAAATTTTGCAAAGTACGCAAATTGTTATATAATATTCGATTGGCTCCAGGGAATATTCGCTTTTAACAGGGAATATTCGTATAACAAAGACAATCATTGGTGGACTTACAATGTAATTATCAATGATCGAGAAAACGAAAAAAATATTTTTTTATGAAAATAATGGCGGAAGTTTTACCGTTAATCTGAAACAATCTTGTTAAAAGTACATACAAGAATACGCCAGAATAAGACAAAGAGTACACAGATTGATTATTGATGCTTATGTGATAAGTCACTAGGCCAGTGTTATTGGTATTATTAATGTAATAAAATGTAAAAGTTTTTTATATAAAAATGTAATACTTTTATAAAGTTATTCGCTTTTTATTAAAGCTAATAGTAAAATCTTTTTATATAAAATGTAATACTTTTTATAAAGTTATCTGCTTTATTGTACAATAATTGTAATATATTATATTTTATTATGCATAGTGTTATAAAGTTATTCATTTTATTAGATTATAAATAGAATATATTATATTTTATTTAAAAGATTTTGCTTTAAATATGGACCGTCGATTAAAGTAAATCAATCTGGACCGATTCATGAGTTAGTTCTTATATATATAACCAATTTTTCTATAAATAAGCTCATTCCTTCATTATTTTTTACTTAATTCAACCGACACTCTAGAGAGAAATTATATAGAAGCTATAGAAAAGTATTTTGATCATTCCCTACTCTTATATTCATTTCTTTTACGGTAAGGGATATTATTTCTTGTAGTCGTTAGAGTATTCCTTTTTCTTATTGGTGAAATTCTTTTATTATTCCATTCTTTATTATTCATTGGAATAACCTCAGATAACGCTGGGATACCCTATACTTGGTGAAATTCTTACATTATTCCATTATTTATTATTCATTTGGAATATCTTGTCTCATGCATGCTTTTACGCCGGACTGGTTCCGATCTTTATTATTCATTGGAATATCCACGTCATGCGTTTTACGCCCGGGATTCGGTTCCATCTTTATTATTCATTTGGAATATCACGTACATGCATTTTACTCAGGACATGGTTCCATTCTTTATTATTATGTTGGAATATCTCGTCTCGCATGCGGCTTCTGTCGACCGGTTCCGTTATTTATTATTCGTTGGAATAACTCCATCTGTATGGTTATCGCATGCTCTGGTGATTTCTTTTGTTATTCCATTCTTTATTATACTCAATCGTTAAAACTTTGACTTCTATACTCCATGAAATTAGTGGAATATCCTTGATATTTGCGCTCCATCCAGTATCTTTTCATGGAAATATTCTTTTGAGCATTCTTGAATTTTACTCTACAAAGAAATATCCTGTTGATAATTTGAACGTTATTAGTTCCTGGATAAATTAATTCTTGAACTTGTTTTATTGAATTCTTATATCATTGTCATCATCCTCATGTTTATATTATGTTGAAAGTCATCTGTGTCCTGTAGTGCATAGATGGACTTGGTATGATTATGACCACGGATTATTCGGTGTAATCATGACCGTAATGTTACAAATGATTTGGTAAAAGTCCTCATTGGCCCGTAGTGCATTGATGGACGATTGTTGTTGGCATGATCATGACCATTAATGAATACACAAATATTCTTGGCCCGTAGTGCATGGATAATTGTGGTCGTGATACTAAAGAATATCCTTGGTCAGTAAAAGTGAGGGTGATTCGATGATGTGGATTATTTATTGTGAGTCTCTGCGATAAAAGTTATGAAAACCTTTTAAATCATAGAAGATAGTAAATTTTATTCTACTTGACTCTTCTAATGGATTTCTTGTTAAAACTGCAATTAAACTTGATGTTTGTTATATTTTATCGGTTTAACTTTGTTGAAGGCTAATGATAATTTATTCGCATTATCTTAGTCATAATATTTCTTCTTGGGCTAGTTGAGCTCACCCTTTCTTTCCTTCGTTCTCTTCGTGAAATGAGAATATAATTTGAGACGAGTCGAGGAAGCAGAGTGATGGACCGGATGATAGTATTAGTAGTCCTCACTTCTACGTTAAATAGTGTGACAATAAATGTAATGAGGACTTATTCTGAGAGTGGATATTATCTAGAAGATAGTATTTGTATTAAAACTCACAGCTCTCTTGTTGTATATTAAAGATTGTATTTGTTTTCTGTACCATGTATTTGGCGACTCAGAATAGGTGATGTATACCTATTTTGGGGGCGTCACAACCTCTCAGTTTCCTTCTTTTTCTAGGTCAAAAGCTAGCCTTCCGCCTGGCACCTGGAGGTCGATCATGCTGGCGCGATCAATAGGTATCGGTGTATGACGCGGTGTTACACGTCGACTTGGAAAATGGGAGAGTCCATGAAGGAACCATGGCGCTGCAGTGCCGTGATGACATCAGCAAGACAGGAGGGTGGTGCTGCGGCACGAGCACAAGGCTTGGCATTGGCGCCGCGGCGCGAGTGTATGCCAAATGACCAATTTGTCCCTGAAAGCTAGAAAGGTCATGTAAAGCCCTGCAATACGTTCGTTAAGCATAATAATATAATAATAATAAAAAATTATATAAAATCTACGAGATCAAGCAACCATTTAAGTCATAAAGTATCCGATTCGCGGGTATAAATCCCACTCATCATCTTCCTAAGGTTTCTCAAGGCATAGATGCGATTTGGGTTATTGTTGATCGGTTAACCAAGTCTTCCCATTTTTTACTTATACAGAAGACTTATTCCCTTGAACGTCTTGCTCGTATGTATGTAAATAAGATTGTGAGATTGCATGGCATGCCATTATCCATAGTTTCGGATCGTGACCCAAGATTCACTTCACGATTTTGGGTTAGCTTGTAGAAAGCTATGGGCACGAATTTACGATTCAGTTCGGCATACCATCCTCAAACGGATGGGCAATCAGAAAGGTCTATTCAAACTCTTGAAGATCTATTAAGATTATGTGTCCTAGATTTCAAAGGGAGTTGGGATAAGTACCTACCATTGGTGGAATTCTTTTACAACAACAGTTATCAAGCAAGTATAGGCATGGATCCATTCGAAGCGTTGTATGGACGAAAGTGTTGCTATCTAATATGTTGTGATGAGGTGGGAGAAGCAACGTTGTTGGGACCAGAGTTGGTAAGAATGACTACAGAGAAGATCCAAATGATCCGACAACGTATACAAACGGCACAAGATCGAAAAAAGATTTATGCGGATCTTCATCGAAAGGACGTGGAATTTAATATTGGGGATCAGGTATTGTTACGTATTGCTCCATGGAAGGGAGTTACAAGATTTGGGAAGAGAAAAAAGCTCAATCCACGATTTGTTGGTCCATTTGAGATTCTTGACCGAATAGGAAATGTGGACTATAGACTCGCATTACCTCCAAGCATGTCTCGTGTTCATAATGTTTTTCACATATCTGTGCTTCGTAAATATGTGAAAGACCTAAACCACATTATTGAGTTAGAACCAGACGAGATAACCAAAGATTTAACATACGAGGAGGTACCTGTCAAGATCTTGGATAGGAAAAAGCATGTCTTACGCAAAAAGGTTATACCACAAGTCAAAGTTGTAAGACCCTAACTTATTATAAATAAAATCGAATTTCCTCTATTTATTATTGTGAATTATAAGGTATTAATTTGATATAATACTTTAGTTATGGGTGAAATGTGCAAATTTTGCAAAATAAGCAAGTGGTTATAAAATATTCATTGTTGTTTCGGGAATATTCATTTGGTAGTGGAATATTCTTTTGTCGGGGAATATTCGTATGTACCCCAGTTGCAACCATTTGTGGGCCCCATAACGGATAAATCGGATGATGAAAAGCGATAAATTTGAGTTTTTACAAATAACTTGGCGTAATGGTTACAATTAATACTATTGGAATACTTGGTGGTTAAAATACGATGAATACGCGCGTGGTTACGCGAGCTATTGGCGGTATTGCCGCAAGATTGTTGAATTATTGATTCTTACGTGAAGGCTTTACTCAATAATTATTATTATGCTTACTTATTCAATATTTTATTTTATTGATTCAATAATTGTTGCGTTGATATTTTATATTATTGTTGTTCGATAATTGTCACACCGCACAACATCTCCATTATCGGATCAATAATTTATATTATTTGGAATAATATTATTAGATAGCATTTATTGGCAATGTCTAGAAAGTTGAGTCAAGGAGAGGTTTGGTCACCTAATTGCGCGCTAGTAAGGAGAAATCTTTATCGGAAAGCCCCCCTTTCACAGGAGGACCGGTTGGTTGTCATTATTGTAATTACGTAATATTATTTGTGAATAATTAATTATTGATTTATATGATAAGGAAATATTTATTTGATGCGGATATAAATGATGGATTTATTTATGTGGTTATAAATGAAGGAATTAATGTTGAGGTGTTTTATCAGTATTTTGTCGGATTGAAAGTATTTAAAAATCATCCGTTTGTGGATTTCATATATTTTTTGTCTGGAATTTGGAAAAACTTTCTTCTACAAAGTTTTAGATAATTCGATTTCGTGTGGAATGGACATAAAATTCGAATTTTTCTGATAAACGGACTATTTTCTATGAATTACTGAAGTTTCGGAAAATAAAATGATTTTTATTAATTTATGGGTGGGACCCACTTTTGTGATTTAAAGCATGAGGGCTGCTGGGATTTTTCAAGAATGGCATGCTGGTCTTTGATGGCTAGCATACATAGAATGAAGAATAAATAAAATAATATTTTATTATTTTAGTCTCTCTAATTCAAAGCATTTTCCTATAAATAAGCGCTTAGGTTAGAATTGAAAATCACACAAAAACAAGTTTTCTTTCTCTCTATATTATCAAGCGTATTTTAGTAAGTATTTTGATACTTTGAGAGTTGTTATTCAGTGCAAGTTTCTGACAGCACTATATCCAAAATTCAGTCAGAAGTACGGTTATTTTAAGGTAAGGGATTATATTTTCTTCAATATCATTATGCCGAAATATTGGTTTGAACTTTTTTTCAAATTTGGAACTTTTTGTGTCGGGAGTTACTATTCACGTATACAACACTATTCACGATATCGACCTTTATTCATAGAAAAATGAAATTTTCTTCTTTTTGTCCAAGATGTCATTATGGTTACTATCTTTGATTGTATCCATGTTTTGATCTTTATTTTTGAATTATGCTTCAAAATTGGTTATTATGGAGTATTATTGATCTTGGATAAGCTGTGATCTGAATCCCTAATATTTGTCCTTTGTCTCATTTGGATTCGCTTTTCTTTAAAATATTTTTCATCATCCTCGGTCCTAAATAATGATATTCTTTGAATATCTTTGGCACGTAGTGCAAAGATGAATGATTACCTAATGAATATATTTTGCCCGTAGTGCAAAGATGAGCAGTGTTGAGATGAACATGACCAATTGTTGATACAAATGAATATCTTTGGCACGTAGTGCAAAGATGAATATTTGATTCAAGATGTATATTGATTGATGTTACGGGGATAAAATATTGATGATGGACTTTTAAATCTTAGAAGATAGTAGAATTCTTTCTACTTGACTCTTCTAATGGATTGTTGTTTCCATTGCGATTGTTGATCTAAAACTTATTATCTATTATATTTTATCGATTATTCCTGTTGAAGACTAATGATAATTTGTTGTATATTATCTTAGTCGTAATATTCTCTTCTTGGGCTAGTTGAGCTCACCTTTTCCTTTTTGTTCCATTGTTCTTCTCGGGAGGAGAGAATTTAGCGAGGAACTAAGCCGGGGTATGGAGTGATGATTCAAGATAGTTGTTTTAGTAGTCCTCACTATTTTGTAAAATAGTGTATCAATAATTGTAATGAGGACTCCTTTTGAGTTTGTATACTCTATTAGATAATAATTGTATTCAAACTCATAGTATATGTGTTATCGTATTTTTTGCGACAATTGTATTCTTGAAGTTGTATTTGTTTACGTACCATGTATTTGGCGACTCGAATGGGTGATGTATACCTATTTTGGGGGCGTCCACAAGAACTAGGAGGGAGAGGCAGAATTCTTAGCTAGTATGACTGACTAAGTTCATTTTTATTTATTTTATTTGGTCGAAGTAGTATAGGGATAATATATATACATGACTATTAACCCTTGTTTTATGACAAGATTTAAGAATGGCGGTGAGAACATTAATAATGGAGTAAATCGACCGTGGAGACACCTTTGATCACCACCCGAGAGGCGCGTGCAACATGAAAGCAATATTCCTCCTGTAAACAACACTACCAAACAAATGATGAATGATGGGATGTTTAGAAGCTTTTTGCGATTCATGCGCGAAACTAGACGAGGGAGACCCGCATACGAATACTGGTGGAAATGATAATGCGTGGCTTGTCACGTGACAGCAAGATTCAAGGAATTGGGACCACCATAATTTATTGGAAAGCGGATCCGATCAAAGCGGAAGCGTGGTCAAGCATATTACCAAGATATTTGATGTCTTGGGATGCATGGAATAACGAAGGTTCCATTCGCCACCTTTATGTTTAGCGGTGAGGCGGACTCTTTGGTGGAGTCTCGTGAAGCGTACCCGACTGCTTGCAGTACTCAACATGTCTTGGGAAACATTTGAAACTTTTTAATGACAAGTACTTTCACGAAATTATTCGTCATATGAAGGAGGTGGGGTTTATCGATGGAACAAAACAACATGGCGGTGTCGATCGAGGCAAAGTTTGCAGAGTTATCCAGGTTTGCACGTCATTTAAATCGAAAATGAGGAGCGAATAGCGAGGATGTTTACGAGAGGTCTAAAGCAGAGATTCGGCAATATCTTATGTCTCATAAATTTTCTTTATATTCAGATGTTGTAAATAGGGCTCAATTATTAGAGCGAGATAATGAGTATGTACAACAGAGGGACCACAACTAGGGTCATACCGATGGCAGTGGTCATAGGAGCAATGACAACCAGAGGGAAGGAAAACATTCGGACAAAAGTGGTAACCACTCTGGTGGTAATCGTGGCCGTGATAATAGAAGGAGCGAGTCGGGAGGAGATTTCAAGAGGAGACGGTACAACAATGATAACGTGAAGACGTCATCACAAACATCAAC
Organism: Panax quinquefolius; assembly: GCA_020205615.1. Taxonomy (NCBI): domain Eukaryota; kingdom Viridiplantae; phylum Streptophyta; class Magnoliopsida; order Apiales; family Araliaceae; genus Panax; species Panax quinquefolius. The sequence goes on along the minus strand of CM035151.1, from coordinate 78,764,370 downwards.
TATTTTTAAGGGAGGAGAACGAGAACCAGTCGTTTGTTACAAATACGGGAAAGAGGGACACATCAGCCCAAACTGCCCACAACAATCCAAGGTGTGTTATAACTGTGGAAAGGAAGGTCATATAGCTAGAGATTGTCTAGTTGTAAAACCAAGTTCAACGGGGATGGTGACTCCAAAGGCTATCCCGGACAAGTCAAAGTCGGTGGTTCCTGGAAGGGCGTTTGTTGTGACTGCACAAAATACGAGGAACCCAAACAAGGTGATCACGGGTAAGCTTATCATAAACTCTTGCGAAGTTTATACCTTGCTAGATACCGGTTCTACCCATTCTTTTATTTCTCCTGCTTGTGCTCAACGTTTAAACTTGACTCCAGAGAAATTAGACCTTGACTTATCTGTTGAGACTCCGTTAGGAGAAACTTTCATTACATCTACTGTTTATAAATCTTGCTTGATTCAAGTCGGTACCATCACATTACTTGCCGACCTTATTTCGTTGAAAATTCTTGCATTTGATGTGATTTTAGGGATTGATTGGTTAACCACGCATCATGCTAAAATTGATTATTTTCGTAAGGTTGTTAGTTTTCATATTCCGAACCAACCTATTATGCGAATTCAAACAACCAAACTATTAAAGTCAATCACTGTCATATCAAGCCATAAAACTATTTGTTTATTGAAAAATGGATGTCAAGCTTTCTTAGCCCATGTTACGGACTTGAACAAAAACACGTCAGATTTGAATAAAATTTCTTTTGTTAGTGAATTTCCTGTCGTATTTCATGAAGAACTTCCCGGTCTACCCCCAGAACATGAAGTTGAATTCTTTATTGACCTTGAACCTGGTACAAAGCCCATTTCTAAAACCCCATATCGAATGGCTCTATTGAACTTCAAGAGTTAAAGGTTCAACTACGGGAGTTGTTGGACATCGGTTTCATCTGGCCCTAATACATCTCCTTGGGGTGGTGCTCTGTGTTATTTGTAAAGAAGAAAGAGCGGGAGTATGCGACTTTGTATTGACTACCGAGAATTGAACCATGTCACTATCAAGAATAGGTATCCGCTATCTCGCATTGATGACTTGTTCGACCAGTTACAAGGAGCACAATTCTTTTCAAATATCTATCTTCGTTCTGGATATCATCAGCTGGAGATTAAAACTGAGGATATTCCAAAGACTGCCTGCAGAACTCGGTACATGTATTATGAATTCTTAGTCATATCTTTTGGATTGACTAATGCTCATGCTGCTTTCATGGATATGATGAACCGTGTGTTCAAAGAATATTTAGATCAGTTCGTTGTTGTCTTTATTGATGACATCCTCATCTATTCCAAAAGCCGTGAAGATCATGAACACCATTTGAAGCTGGTACTTCAAAGGCTTCGCGATAACAAGCTATATGCCAAGTTGAAGAAATGCGAGTTCTGGCTTGAAGAAGTAGCATTCCTTGGGCACGTGGTGTCAAAACTTGGTATCTCATCGACCCGGCGAAGATTGAAGCCATACAAAGTTGGGAGCAACCAAAGTCGGTGGCCGAAGTGCGTAAGCTACGGGCTTATTTGGTTACTATCGGAGATTCGTGGAAGAATTTTCTCGAATCGCTTCTCAGATAACCCAAATTGACTCGTAAAGATACAAAATTCGGTTGGGCGAGGATTGTGAGAAGAGTTTTCAAGAACTCAAGATGTGACTCATTTTAAGACTGTTCTAACAATACCATCTGGTTCGGATGGATTTGTTATCTACAAACGATGCTTTGAGGCAAAGGTTTAGGATGTGTTCTCATGCAACACGAGAAAGCCATAGCTTTATGCTCCGCAAGAACTCAAAGAATATGAGAGGAATTATCCTACTCATGATCTTGAGTTAGCGGTGATTTTTTTCGTTGAAGATCGGGGAGACACTCACGTATGGGGAAAGTGGAGATCTATACAGATCATAAAAGCCTCAAATATTTCTTCACCCAAAAGGAACTCGATATGCAAGTAACGATATTTGTGGCGCCCCAAAATAGGTTTACATCACCCATTTTGAGTTGTTAATACATGGTATGAAACAACTACAACTTTATTATTACAACAATAAAGCTGTGAGTTTGAATACAAATATTATCTTCTAGACAATATCTATACTCAAATAAATCCTCATCACTTTTATTGATACATTATTTTACAAAATGGTGAGGACTACTAAACAACTCTCTCTAGAACCTTCATTCCATACCCCATTGGTACTCTTATATTCTCGCCTCCACGAGAAGAAAAATGGAACAAAAAGGAAAAGGGTGAGCTCAACTAGCCCAGTAAAGAATATTATGACTAAGATAATATACAACAAATTATCAATAGTCTTCAACAGGGAAAAAATCTAATAGAATATAATAGACAACAAGTTTTAAATCAATATTCATGGCGGAAATAATAATTCATTAGAAAAGTTAAGTAGAGAATGCAACTACTATCTTATATGTATGAATTTTAAATTTCATAAATCTATCTTTTATCCTGTAACATCAATCAATATATATCTGAATCAAATATTCATCTTTGCACTACTGGGCCAAAAGATATTCATCGATTAGTCATGTATTCATCTAAACACTGTTCATCTTTTCACTACTACCAAAGATATTCATCGAAATCATTCATCTTTTACCACTGTGCCAAAGATATTCCATAATATCATCATTTAAGACCGAGGATGATGAAAATATTTTTAAAGAAATGAATCCGATTGAAATAAAATGACAAGGATTAAGGATTAAGGATTAAGTACTTTGTTTTATCCACGTCCAAAAATACCTCAAAAATAATCATAGTGGTGTAAAATTCAAGAATGATCAAAACATGGATACAATCAAAGCTAGTATCCGAATAGATATTTTAGACGAAAAGGAAAATTTTCATTTTTCTATGAATAGTCTACAGTATTAAGTAAATAGTGTCGATATCGTGAATAGTCTTGTATCGTGAATAAGTAACTCAGAGCACCAAATGTTCCAAATTTGATAAAAACTTCAGATCAATATTTCAAAGATAATGATATTGAAGAAATAATATCATTACAAAAAAAATAATATCCCTTACCTCACAAAGACCAGATCGCTTAGTTGAAACAGGATATTGACTATAACTTGAACTTGTCTTTAGTATAGCAATACTCAAAGTATACTCAAAATACTCACAAGAATACATTTCGATAATATAGAGAGAAAACTTCAATTTACGGTGTGTGTGATTTTCAATTCTAACCTAAACACCCTATTTATAGGAAAATGCTTAGAACACTCAAAGCGAGAAAATTTAATATAATATTATTATTTATAATAAAATTTCCTACGCCTCTTAGAATTGACTCCTAGCATTTCCCACATGCTCACCTTCTAGAAAAAATAATAAAAACGTTTTTCCAATTTAAAATATTTTAAACTTCAAAAATCAATTATTTGAGACTTGAACTTCAATAATTCATAATAAATAGCCTTTTTATCATAAAATTCAAATCTCACGAGTTTTATAGGAAATTCAATTCTCTACAACTTTTCGAAGAAAGTTTTCCAAATTCCAAATAGAAATTGTGAAATCCACAAGCGGAGATTTTACAAGCTATAATCAAATTTGATCGATAAATGGGGTCATGAGCATGTTTAACATGTTTTAAACATTTATTGCAACAAAATACTCTTCCTCCTCGTATACTCATATATCCCACATTCGTTGTAAAAATATCACCATTATAATATTATTAAAATATAATAATATATTTAAATGAATTATTTTATCGAGAAAAAGATAAAATTTCAATTTTCTACAATTGTCACATTAAAATTTTCTCCATCTATATCCACATAAAATCAATATTTTCCTCATCATATGAATCAATAATTATTTATTCACAAATAATATTCTGAGAATCACAATATCGACAACCAGCAAGCGGTTCAGGAAAGAGGGCTTTCAATAAAATTTCTCCTTCTTGGCGCGCAATTAGGTGACCAAACCTCTCCTTGAGAGAACTTTCTAGACATTGCCAATAATGTTATCCAATAATATTATTAAGATAATATGAATTATTGCTACGATAATGACAATTTATTGAAACAACAATAATATAAAATATCAATGCAAGCAATTATTGAATCAATAAAATCTTTGAGCAATAATTCATTGTAACCATTATTAAGTAGTGCCTTCTTACGTAAGAATCAATAATTGGTGCAATACTGGTGTCTCTCGTGTTTTAACCCATCGATTATTTTAACAAGATTAATTCTTGAATAACAACTATACCGTTATTTTTAAACAACTTATATTTGTCGTTTCTTCATCCAATTGTTTTTTTAGTTATGGGGCCACACATTGGTCGCGCCATCGTCGAATATTCACAAGCGATATTTAATATTCCACGACCAAACGAATATTCCCGAAACAACAATGAATATTTTATAACCACTTGCTTATTTTGAAATATTTGCATGTATTTTACCCATAACTATCCACATTAATCAAATCAACCCTTACTATTTCAAAATAATAAATAGAAAATTAAATTTCATTAATAATAAGTTGGTGTCTTACAATGTTGGCTCGAGCTGTTGAAAGATTACGATCATACCATCCAATATCATCCTGGAAAAGCAAACGTGGTAGCTGACGCATTGAGTAGAAGATCATATACGGGTATGAGTGCAATGTTGTTAACACAAAGGTCCATTTTTTATGATTTGCAAAGGATGGAGATAGAGGTAAAGGCTCCAAGTACCCACGTGATGATATCAAACATACGAGTATAACCGACTTTAATCGATAAATTTAAAGCTGCTCTTTTTACGGACATGGAGCTGATGCGTATGAAGAAGAAAGTGCAAGAAAGTGCTATTCCAGAAGCAAGAATCGATGAAGAAGGAATACTTCGAGTCAACTCCAGACTTTGTGTTCCTAACGATTCTGACTTGAAGCATAGAATCATGATGGAGGCACACAACACACCGTTTGCAATCCATCCTGGGAGTACCAAACATACATTTTGGTGGAACAATATGAAGAGAGAGATCACGGAGTTTATCTCGAGGAGTTTAACTTGTCAACGTGTAAAGGCGGAGCATCAAGTGCCAAAGGGTCCATTACAACCACTTGATATTCCGAAATAGAAGTGGGAACACATTACTATGGATTTTGTTACGGGTCTTCCCAAGGTTTCTCAAGGCATAAATGTAATTTGGGTTATTGTTGATAGATTAACTAAGTCTGTCCATTTCTTGCCTATACGGGAGACTTATTCCCTTGAACTTCTTGCTAGTATGTACGTGAATGAGATTGTGAGATTGCATGGCATGCCAATATCCATAGTTTCGGATCGTGACCCAAGATTCACTTCACAATTTTGGGTTAGCTTGCAGAAAGCTATGGGCACGGATTTATGATTCAGTTCGGCATACCATCCTCAAACGGACGAGCAATCAGAGAGGATTATTCAAACTCTTGAAGATCTATTAAGACTACGTGTCCTAGATTTCAAAGGAGTTGGGATAAGTACCTACCATTGGTGAAATTCTCCTACAACAACAGTTATCAGGCAAGTATAGGTGTATCTCCATTTGAAGCATTGTATGGATGAAAGTGTCGCTCTCCAGTATGCTGGGACGAGGTGGGTGAAGCAACATTGTTGGGACCAGAGTTGGTACGAATGACTACAAAGATGATCAAAACGATTCGACAACGTATACAAACGGCACAGGATCGACAAAAGAGTTATGCGGATTTTCATCGAAAGGACGTGGAATTTAATATTAAGGATCATGTATTGTTACGTGTTGCACCATGGAAGGGAGTTACAAGATTTGGGAAGAGAGAAAAGCTCAATCCACGATTTGTTGGTCCATTTGAGATTCTTGACCGAATAGGAAATGTGGCCTATAGACTTGCATTACCTCTAAGTATGTCTCGTGTTCATAATGTTTTTTACATATCTATTCTTCGTAAATATGTTAAAGACTCGAACCACATTATTAAGTTAGAACCAGATGAGATAGCCGAAGATTTAACGTATGAGGAGGTACCTGTTAGGATCTTGGATAGGAAAGAGCATGTCCTACACACGAAGGTTATACCATAAGTTAAGGTTTTGTGGAGAAACCATGCTATTGAAGAAATGACCTGGGAGTTGGAATCAGAAATAAAAGCTAGGTATCCTCACCTTTTCGAAACACCAGGTACGTACGTCAATTTCGAGGACGAAATTTCATAAGAAGGGGAGGTTATAAGACCCCAACTTATTATAAATAAAATCGAATTTCCTCTATTTATTATTGTGAATTATAAGGTATTAATTTGATATAATACTTTGGTTATGGGTGAAATGTGCAAATTTTGCAAAATAAGCAAGTGATTATAAAATATTCATTGTTAATTAGGGAATATTCGTTTGGTCGTGGAATATTCTTTCCGTCGGGGAATATTTATGCATCGGACGCAAGAATTTATTGGGCCCCATAACGGATAAATCGGGATGATGAAGAAAATAACAAATTTAAGTTTTTACAAATAACGGCGTAATGGTTACTGAATTAATCTTTGTTGCAATACACAGTGGTTAAAATACAAAGAATCGTGTGGTCAGACAAGATATTACATGGTATTGCACAATATTGTTGAATTATTGATTCTTATATAAGAAGGCACTACTCAATAATTGTTACAATAATTACTGTTCAATATTTTATTTTATTAATTTAATAATTGCTACGCTGATATTTTATATTATTGTTTTCAATAATTGTCACTACACAACATCTCCATTATCGGATCAATAATTCATATTATTTGGAATTATATTATTAGATATCATTATTGGCAATGTCTAGAAAGTTACATCAATGAGAGGTTTGGTCACCTAATAAAGTATTTAGTAAGGAGAAATCCTTATCGAAAAGCCCTTCTTTCACGGGAGGCGTACGGTTGTCATTATTGTGATTCTCGTAATATTATTTGTGAATAATTAATTATTGATTTATATGATAAGGAAATATTTAAAACTTGTTGTCTATTGTATTCTATTAGATTTTTTCCCTGTTGAAGACTAATGATAATTTGTTGTATATTATCTTAGTCATAATATTCTTTACTGGGCTAGTTGAGCTCACCTTTTTCCTTTTTGTTCTATTGTTCTTCTCAGGAGGAGAGAATTTAGCAGGAACAAGCCGGGGTATGGAGTGATGATTCAAGATAGTTATTTTAGTTGTCCTCACTATTTTATAAAATAGTGTATCGATAATTGTAATGAGGACTCATTTTGAGTTTGTATACTCTCTATTAGACAATAGTTGTATTCAAACTCACAGTATATGTGTTGTCGTATTTTGCACGACAATTGTATTATTGAAGTTGTATTTGTTTCTGTACCATGTATTTGGCGACTCAGAATGGGTGATGTATACCTATTTTGGGGGCGTCACAAAAGTCTTGTGGAGGAACCATGCTATTGAGAAAATAACCTGGGAGTTGGAATCGGAAATGAAAACGAGGTATCCTCACCTTTTCGAAACACCAGGTACGTACGTCAATTTCGTGGATGAAATTTCATAAGGAGGGGAGGTTGTAAGACCCCAAATTTTTATAACTAAAATTGAATTCCATCTAATTATTATTTTAAATAATAAGGTGTTAATTTTATATAATGATTTGGTTATGGGTGAAATGTGAAAATTTTGCAAAATAAGCAAGTGGTTATAAAATATTCATTGTCGGGGAATATTTTTTTGGTCGTGGAATATTCTTGTTGTCGGGGAATATTTATACGACGGCGCAGCCATTTATGGGCTAACGAAAAACGGTCGGATGAAGAAAACGACAAGAATGAGTTTTCTAAAAATAACGACGTAGTTGTTACCATTAACACTGTTGGAATACTCGGTGGTTAAAATACAGTAATACACGTGGTTGCACAGTAGCACACGATATTGCACAGTATTTTTGAATTATTGATTCTTACGTAAGAAGGCACTACTTAATAATTGTTATAGTAATTACTGTTCAATATTTTATTTTATTAATTCAATAATTGCTACGTTGATATTTTATATTATTGTTGTTTCAATAATTATCACTGCATAGTATTTTTCATTATCAGATCAATAATTCATATTATTTGAATAATATTATTAGATAGCAGTATTGGCAATGTCTAAGGAAGTTCTGTCTAGGAAAGGAGTTTGGTCACCTAATTACGCACCAGTAAAGAGAAATCTTTATCGGAAAGTCCCCTCTTTCCTGGGAACGACCTGGTTGTCATAATAGTGATTCTGTAATATTATTTGTGAATAATTAATTATTAATTAATATGATAAGGAAATATTTATTTTTATATGGATATAAATGAAGGAATTAATCCTGAGGTGTTTTATCAGTATTTTGTCAGAATGTAGGTATTGAAAATCGTCTGTATGTGGATTTCGTGCATTTTCTGTTTAGAATTTGGATAAACTTTCTTCTACAAAATTGTAGAGAATTAAATTTCCTATGGAAAGGAGATAGAATTTGTATTTTCCTGATAAAAGGGCCATTTTTTATGAATTATTGAAGTTTTGGAAATAAATTCAAATTTATTCAACCACACGTATGTAACACACCATAATGAAAAAAACGTTTTCTAATTTTAAATATTTTAAACTTCCAAAAATCAATTATTTGAGACTTGAACTTCAATAATTCATAATAAATAGCCCTTTCATTAGAAAATTCGAATCTCGCATGAGTTTTTATAGGAAATTCAATTCTCTACAACTTTGCGAGAAGAAAGTTTTCCAAATTCCAAATAGAAATTGAATCAAATCCACAAACCAAGCGATTTTTCTGTGCTATAATCAAATTTCGGTTAATAAATGGGGTCCACCAACATGTTTAACATGTTTTAAACATTTATTGCAACAAAATACTCTCCTCCTCGTATACTCATATATCCCACATTCATTATAAAAATATCACCATTATTATATTATTAAAATATAATAATATATTTAAATGAATTATTTTATTAGAAAAGATAAAATTTTAATTTTCAACAATTGTCACATTAAAATTTTTCTCCATCTATATCCACATAATTAATTATTCACAAATAATATGAAATATTGCTTTCGATAATAAAAAATATTGTGTAATGACAATTATTGAAACAACAATGAATATAAAATATCGGTAGAAGTAATTATTAACTCAATAAAATCTCGAATAAGTAATTATTGTAACCATTATTGAGTAGTGCCTTCTTACGTAAGAATCAATAATTGGTGCAATACAGGTATCTTCTTGTGTTTTAACCAAGGGTATTTTAACAAAGATTAACTGTGAATAACCACGCTGTAGTTATTTTTAAACCACTTATATTTATCGTTTTCTTCATCCAATCGCTTTTTGGTTATGGGGCCCACACACGGTCATTGTTGTCAAATACGAATATTCCCCAAACAATACGAATATTCCACGACCAAACGAATATTCAAACAACAATGAATATTTTATAACCACTTGCTTATTTTGAAGTATTTGCGTATTTTACCCCTAACTATACACATTAATCAAATCAACCCTTACTATTTTAAAATAATAAATAGAGAAAATTAAATTTCATTAATAATAAGTTGGGGTCTTACAACCTCCCTCCTTATGAAATTTCATCCTCGAAATTGGACGACGACGCACTGTGTGTTTGAAAAGGTGAGGATACCTCGCTTTCATTTCCGTTTCCAATTCCCGGTCATTTCCTCTATAGCATGATTCCTCCACAAAACTTTAACTTGTGGTATGACCTTTCTTGGCGTAGGACATGCTCCTTCTATCCAAAATCTTTGACAGTACCTCCTCATACGTTAAGTCTTGGCTATCTCATCCGGTTCTAACTTTCTAGCGCGTGGTTGGTCTTTCACATATTTACTGAAATGCTGGATATGTGAAACACATTATGAACACGAGACATACCGGAGGTAACGCAGCGAGTCTATAGGCTACATTTCCTACTCGGTCAAGAATTTGAAATGAACCAATAAATCGTGGATTGAGCTTTCTTCTCTTCCCAAATCTTGTAACTCCCTTCCGTGGAGCAACTCGCAATAATACATGATCCCCACACTAAATTCCACGTCCTTTCGATGAAGATCCGCATAACTCTTTTGTCGATCTTGTCTTGGTTTTGTATACGTTGTCGAATCATTTGGATCTTTTCCAGTAGTCATACGTACCAACTCGGGTCCCAACAGGTGTTGCTTCACCCACCTCGTCCCAACATAATCTTTGGAAGCGACACTTTCGTCCATATAATGCTTCAAATGGAGCTACACCTATACTTGCACGATAAGCTGTTGTTGTAGGAGAATTCCACCAATGGTAAATACTTATCCCAAGCGCCCTTGAAGTTCAGGACATGAGTCTTAATAAATCTTCAAGAGTTTGAATAGTCCTTTCGATTGTTCGTCCGTTTGAGGATGGTATGCTTAAGCCCATAAATAAATTCGTGCCCATAGCTTTTGCAAGCTAACCCAAAATCTTGAAGTGAATCTTGGGTCACGATCCGAAACTATGGATACTGGGCATGCCATGAAACCTCACAATCTCATTCACGTCACATACTAGCAAGGCGTTCAGTGAATAAGTCTCCGTATCGGCAAGAAATGAGCGGAGACTTGGTTAATCTATCAACAATAACCCAAATAGCATTGATGCCACGAGAAACCGTAGGAAGACCCGTAATGAAATCCATGGTAATGTGTTCCCACTTCCATTTCGGAATCTCAAGTGGTTGCAGCGGACCCTTAGGTACTAGATGCTCCGCCTTTACACGTTGACAAGTTAAACACATTGAGATAAACTTTGCAATCTCTCTCTTCATATTGTTCCACCAAAATGTATGTCGAAGATCACGATACATTTTAGTACTTCGGGATGGATTGCAAATGGTGTATTGTGTGCCTCCATCATAATCTTGTACTTCAAATCAGTCGTTAGGAACACAAAGTCTAGAGTGGACTCAAGTATTCCTTCTTCATCAATTCTCGCTTAGGAATATCTCCTTCTTGTACTTTCTTCTTCATGCGCATCGGCCCAAGATTCGGTGGCTTGAGCAACCTTAACTTTTCTATTAAAGTTGGCTCTGTCGTATACTTGACATCATCGCACTTTCGTTCCTGCATATGATCTTCTACTCAACGCGTCGGCTACCACGTTCGCTTTTCCGGGATGGTATTGAATAGTGTGGTCGTAGTCTTTCAATAGCTCGAGCCAACGTCATTGCCAGCGTGTTGAGTTCTTTTAGTGAAGAAATATTTAAGGCTTTTATGGTCTTAATATATCTCCACTTTCTCCCCATATAGATAGTGCCTCCATATCTTTAGCACGAAACGCATTGCCGCTAACTCTAGATCATGAGTAGGATAATTCCTCTCATACTCTTTAAGTTGTCGCATGAGGCATAAAGGCTATGACTTTCCCGCGTTGCATGAGAACACATCCTAACCCTTTGCTCGAAGCATCGGTTTGAGATAACAAATCCATCCGAACCGGATGGTATTGTTAGAACAGTCTTGAAATAAGTCTCCTCTTAAGCTCTTGGAAACTCTTCTCGCATTCTTCGCTCCCAAGCGAATTTTGTATCCTTCCGAGTTATTTGAGTTAATGGAGTAGCGATTCGAGAAAACCCTTCCACGAATCTCCGATAATAACCCACTAAGCCCAAAAGCTACGTACTTGATCCACCGACTTCGGTTGCTCCAACTTTGTATTGCTTCAATCTTGGTGGGATCAACAGATACTCCATGTTCGACACCACGTGCCCAAGGAATGCTACTTCCTCAAGCGAACTCGCATTTCTTCAATTTGGCATATAGTTTGTTTTCACGAAGCCTTTGGAGTACCCGACTTCAAATGGTGCTCATGATCTTCACGACTTTTGGAATATATAAGGATGTCATCAATAAAGACAACAACAAACCGATCCAAATATTCCTTGAATACTCGGTTCATCATATCCATGAAAGCGCAGGAGCATTAGTCGTCGAAAGACATGACTAAGAATTCATAATGCCCGTCTGCACTGAAGTTCTAAAGGCGGTCTTTGGAATATCCTCGATTCTAATCTTGGTGATGATATCCGAGCGAAGATCGATTTTTGAAAAGAATTGTGCCCTTTGCAATGGTCAAACAAGTCATCAATACGAGGTAGAGGATACCTATTCTTGATGGTGACATGGTTCAATTCCCGATAGTCAATACAAAGTCGCATACCCGTCTTTCTTCTTTACAAATAAAAGCAGAGCAGCACCCGAGGAGATGTACTTGGGGACGAATGAAACCGATGTCCAACAATTTCTGTAGTTGGACCTTTAACTCCGAAGTTCAATAGGAGCCATTCGATATGGGGTTTTAGAAATGGGCTTTATGCAAAGTTCAAGATCAATAAAGAATTCAACTTCACGTTACGGGGTGGTACGGGAAGTTCTTCGGAATATCGTCGGGAAAGTCGATAACAACGGGAATATTATTCAAATTTGGCGTGTCTTTATTCAAATCCATAACATGGGCTAAGAAAGCTTGACATCCGCTTTTCAATAAGCGAATAGCTTTATGATTAGATATGACATGTTGATTGATTTTAATGGTTTAGTTGCTTGAATTAAATACAACAGGTTGGTTAGGAATATGAAAACTAACAACCTTACGAAAACAATCAATTTTGGCATGATGAGTAGTTAACCAATCAATCCCTAAAATCACATCAAAAGCAAGTATCTTTAAAGAGATAAGGTCAACGGTAAGGTGATGGTGCCAACTTGAATCAAACAAGATTTATAAAGCGATTGGATGTGATGAAAGTTTCTCTAACGGAGTTTCCACGAGATAGGTCAAAGTCTAATTTCTCCTGAGTCAAGTTTAAACGTTGAGCACATGGGGAGAGATAAATGAATGGGTATACCCAGATCAAGTAAGGTATAAACTTCGCAAGAATTTATAAATAGCTTACCCGTGATCACCTCGTTTGGGTTCCTCGCATTATGACCGATCACAACAAACGCTCTTCCGGAATCGTTGACTTTGACTTTTACGGGACGATCTTTTGAGTCACCGTCCCCATTGAACTAGGTTTATTCATTGTACAATCTCGGCGATATGTCCTTCCTTTCCACAATTATAGCATACCTTGAACTTTTGTGGGCGGTTTGGTGATATGTCCCTCTTTTCACAGATTTGTAATATAATGGGTGGTCGTTCTCCTCCTTTAGAACCGATTCTTCGCCAAGCCTTTAGCGTCGTCTTCACATGGTCATTGTTAAATCTCCTCTTTTAAAATCTCCTCCGACTCGCTTCTTCTATTTTCATGGCCATGATTACCACCAGAGTGGTTACCATTTTTGTCCGTCTGTTTTTCTTTCTCCATTTGGTTATCATTATTACATTGATCGCTATCTCCGAGTACGATCCACGGTTGTGGTCCCTCACCGACCGTATTTCGTTATCTCGCTTCTAATAATTGAGCCCACATTTACAACATCCGAATAGAGAGAAAATTTATGAGAAATGAGATATTGACGTATCTTAGGGTTTCAAACCTCTAAGAAACATCCACGTCATCGTTCCTCATTCTCCACCAAATGAGGTGCAAACTGGATAACTCGCAAACTTTGCCTCGCATTGAGACACCGTCATGTTGTTACGCTCCGATCTAATAAACTCCACTTCCTTCATATAGACGAACACTTTCGTGAAAGTATTTGTCATTAAATAGTTTTTGAAACGTCTCCCAAGACATCTTGAGTGCGGTGGATGGGGTGCGCTTCACAGACTCCCACCGATAGTCTGCCGCCACGGAACATAAAGGTGGCGAATGGAACCTCTCGTTTCTCCGTGCATCCCAAGACATCGAATATCTTGGTAATTTGTTTGACCCATGTTTACGCCATGATCGGATCGGCTTTCCCTTAAATTCTGGTGGTCCCAACTCTTTGAAGCGCTTGTTGTGATAACCCGTGAATTGCTATCATTTCCTCCTGTATTTTGAACACGGGTCTCCTAAATCGATTTTGCATGAAGCTCGCAAAAAGCTTCTAAACATCCCTCGTTCATCATCCTTTCGGTTAGTGTTGTTCACGGGAGGAACATTGCCCGACTGTTGCACGTTCCCTCGTTGGTGAGTACAAAGCGTCTCCACGGTCTCATTTCCATTGTTAATATTCTCGATCGACATTCTCAAATCATTGTCATAAAACAAGGGTTAATTAAGGAAATCAATATATCACATAATATCCATATATCTTGACCAACTAAAAAAAAATAAGCTTAGGTAGGACACACTAGCGAAGGATTTACTCGTCTCTCCCTCCTAGTTTCTATTCCCGATCTCCGCCAGAGATCATATCCCTAAGCTCGATACTATTTGTGACGCCCCAAAATAGGTATACATCACCTATTACGAGTTGTCAATACATGGATGCGAAACAACTACAACTTTATTATTACAACAATTAAAGCTGTGAGTTTGAATACAAATATTATCTTCAGGCAATATCTATACTCAAATAAATTTTCATCACATTTATTGATACATTATTTTACAAAAATGGTGAGGACTACTAAACAATCCTTTCTAAAACCTTCATTCCCATACCCAGACTTCGTACTCGCTATATTCTCGCCTCCTGAGAAGAATGGAACACAAAGGAAAAGGGTGAGCTCAACTAGCTCAGTAAAGAATATTATGACTAAGATAATATACAACAAATTACCGTTAGTCTTCAACAGGGGAAAATTTAATAGAATACAATAGACAACAAATTTTAAATCAATATTCGCAGCGGAAATAATAATTCATTAGAAGAGTTAAGTAGAGAATGCAAACTACTATCTTCTATGTATGAATTTAAAAGTTCATCAAATCTATCTTTTATCCCCGTAACATCAATCAATATACATACGGAATCAAATATTCATCTTTTGCACTCTGGGCCAAAGATATTCATCGATTAATCATGTTCATCTAAACACATTCATCTTTTGCACTACTGATTAAAGATATTCTTCATAAATCATTCATCTTTGCACTACTGGGCCAAAGATATTCAATAATATCATCATTTAAACCGAGGATGATGAAAAATATTTTTAAAGAAAGCGAATCCGGTGAAACAAAATGACAAGGATTAAGGATTAAGGATTCGTACTTTGTTTTATCCATGTTCAAAAAATACCTCAAAAAATAATCATAGTGGTGTAAAATTCAAGAATGATCAAAACATGGATACAATCAAAGCTAGTATCCGAGAATAGATATTTTGGACAAAAAAAAATTTATTTTTTGAATTGAATAGTGAATAGTATAGTATCGTGAATAGTAACTCAGACACCAAAAGATAGAAATTTCTCAAAAAAAAACATCTTCACGCTTCGTGAATAGTACTCGTGAATAGTAACTTCGTGAATAGTAACTGAATAGAATGAAAGTAACTCATGAATAGTAACCCCGAGCATGGAAAAGTTCCAAATTTGATAAAAGTTTCAACCAATATTTCAAAGATAATGATATTGAAGAAATAATATCATTTGAGAAGAAAATAACATCCCTTACCTCGAAAAGATTAGTACTTCTAAATTTGGAATCTGGTATATAGTCTTTGAAGGAACTTGCACCATCTAACAATACTCAAAGTATACTCAAAATACTCACAAGAATACGCTCGATAATATAGAGAGAGAAAACTTCGATTTACGGTGTGATTTTCAATTCTAACCTAAGCACCTATTTATAGGAAAATGCTTAGAACACCAAAGCGAGAAAATTTTTAATATAATATTATTATTTATAATAAAATTTCCTACGCCAACCTTCCAAGAACTGAATTCAGCTCATTCAACCCCACATGTAACACACCATAATGAAAAAAACGTTTTCTAATTTTAAATATTTTAAACTTCCAAAATCAATTATTTTGAACTTGAACTTCAATAATTCATAATAAATAGCCCTTTCATCAGAAAATTGAATCTCGCTTGAATTTTTATAGGAAATTCAATTCTCTACAACTTTGCGAAGAAAGTTTTCCAAATTCCAAATAGAAATTGATTGAAATCCACAAAGCAGGCGATTTTCTGTTTATAATCAAATTTCGAGTTAATAAATGGGGTCCACCAACATGTTTAACATGTTTTAAACATTTATTGCAACAAAAATACTCTTCCTCCTCGTATACTCATATATCCCACATTCGTTATAAAATATCACCATTATTATATTATTAAAATATAATAATATATTTAAATGAATTATTTTATCGAGAAAAGATAAATTTAAAAGTCCATCATCAATATTTTATCCTATAACAACAATCGATATACATCTTTAATCAAATATTCATCTTTGCAACTACTGAGCGAAGATAAAGATTCATTTATCACTATCTTAGATTTAAAGTCCATCATCAATATTTATCTCAACACATTCATATACTTTTTTCATTCATCTTTTACTACGGGCAAAATATTCATTCGATTAATCATTCATTTATCTTTGCTACTCAGGGCTGAAAGATATTTAGTAATATCATCATTTAGGTGAGGATGATGAAAAATATTTTAAAAAAAGCGAATCGGTGAGAGCGGAAGGACAAATATAGTAGGGATTAAGTATAGCGGTTTATCAAGATCGATAATACTCCATAATAACCAATTTTGAAGCAAAATTCAAGAATAAAGATCAAAACATGGATCTGATCAAAGATAGTAACCATAATAGACATCTTGGACAAAAAGAAGAAAATTTCATTTTTTGATTGAATAGTCTATTAGTATTAAGTGAATAGTCTTAGTATAGTATCGTGAATAGTAACCCCGACACAAAAAGTTCCAAATTTGATAAAAATTCGGATCAATACTTGGCATAATGATATTGAAGAAATAATATCATATATGAAGAAAATAACATCCACTTACCTCAAAATAGCAAGTACTTACGATTTGAATTTCGGATATAGTCTTGTGAAACTTGTTTGAAAAATAGAAACTCACAAAGTATCTAAATACTCACAAAATACACTCGATAATATATAGAGAGAGAAAAGCTTATGTTTACGGTGTGATTTTCAATTCTAACTTAGCCCTCTATTTATAGGAAAATGTTAGCGAGACTTGACACTGACTTTGATGGCTTTACTACTACTATTTCCACCACCACATTTGAAATAAAATTCAGCACATTTTTTCACCAACCACAAGTGGGGCCCACTCAATTCTAAATTTTCACCAAAATGCTAAATTCGGATACTTGACAATTTACGAACGGTCACCTCTTAAAATTCATAACAAATCATACGTTCATTTTTAACGGTTCAAAATTTGTGGACATATACTCAACTTATATATGTATAACATATCCAAAAATTACAACGATCAATGGTCGGATTAAAAATTATAACTCATGATATATATCTAAAAACCTTTGGTTTAATTTTTTAATACCTTCATTCAAACAAAAATCTTGATAAAACACCTCAACATTAACTCCTTCATTTTTAACCACAATAAATATATCCAACATTTATATCCACATAAAATAAATATTTCCTTATCATATGAATCAATAATTAATTATTCACAAATAATATTCTGAGAATCACATTTATAACAATGACGGGTAGTTCGAGGAAGAGGGGCTTTCGATAAATTTTTCTCCTTCTTGGTAGCATGATTAGGTGACCAAACCTCTCCTTGTGAGAACTTTCTAGACATTGCCAATAATCTTTATCTAATAATATTATTCAAATAATATGAATTATTGATCGATAATGGGAAATCTTGTGCGGTGACAATTATTGAAACAATGATAATATAAAATATCAATATGACAATTATTGAATCGATAAAATAAAATATTGAATAGTAACTCTTGTAACAATTATTGAGTAGTGCCTTCTTACGTAAGGATCGATAATTCATCAATCACATGCATCCAGCGTATTCTTGTATTTTAACCATAAGGGTATTCAATGATGTAGCGGTAACAACTTCTGTAGATTATTTATAAAAACTCAAACTTGTCGTTTTCTTCATCAAACAATTATTACATTATGGGGCCCACAAATGAATGCTTGTGCGTCGTAAATGCGAATATTCCCGACAACAAGAATATTCCACGACCAAATGAATATTCCCAAACAACAATGATTATTTTATAACCACTTGCATATTTTGCAAAATTTGCACATTTCACCCATAACGAGAGAATTATATCAAATTAATACCTTATTATTCACAATAATAATTAGAGGAAATTGATTTTATTTATAATAAGTTGGGGTCTTACAACCTCCCTCCTTATGAAATTTCGTCCTCGAAATTGACATACGTACACAGTGTTTGAAAAGGTGAGGATACCTCGCTTTCATTTACGATTCAACTCCCGGTCATTTCTTGATAGCATGGTTTCTCCACAAAACCTTAACTTGTGGTATAACCTGAGTGCGTGGGACATGCTCTTTCTATCAAGATCTTAACGGTACTTCTTAAATACGTTAAATCTTGACTATCTAAATCTGGTTCTAACTTATGATAATATGGTTCGGGTCTTTCACATATTCTGAAGCATGGATATGTGAAAAATTAAACATTATGAACACGAGACATACTTGGAGGTAATTGAGTCTATAGGCCACATTTCCTATTCGGTCGAGAATCTCAAATGGACCAACAAATCGTGGATTGAGCTTTCCTCTCTTTCCAAATCTTGTAACTCCCTTCCATGGAGCAACACGTAACAATACATGATCTCGATATTAAACTCCGTCTTTTACATGAAGATCGGCATAACTCTTTTATCGATCTTGTGAGGTTTGAATCGTTGTCGAATCATTTGGATCTTTTACGTAGTAAATGCGTACTAATTACGGTCCCAACAACGTTGCTTCTCCCCCTCGTCCCGGCATCTTTGGAGAAGCGACACTTTCGTCCATCTGGCGCCTCAAATGGAGCCATTTATACTTGCTTGATAAGCTTTGTTGTTGTAGGAGAATTCCACCGATGGAAAGTACTTATATCGACTTCCTTTAAAATCTAGGACACAAAGTCTTAATAGATCTTGAGGGTTTGAATAGTCCTCTCGATTGTCCGTCCGTTTGAGGATGGTATCTTGGCCCAATAAATAAATCCGTGCCCATAGCTTTACTGTGCAAGCTAACCCAAAATCGTGAAGTGAATCTTGGGTCACGATCCGAAACTATGGATACTGGCATGCCATGCAATCTCACAATCTCATTCACGTACATACGAGCAAGACGTTCAAGGGAATAAGTCTCACGTATCGGTAAGAAATGGGCAGACTTGGTTAATCTATCAACAATAACCCAAATCGCATCTATGCCTTGAGAAACTTTGGGAAGACCTGTAACGAAATCCATAGTAATGTGTTCCCACTTCCATTTTGGAATCTCAAGTGGTTGTAATGGACCCTTTGGCACTTGATGCTCCGCCTTTACACGTTGACAAGTTAAACACCTCGAGATAAACTCCGCGATCTCTCTCTTCATATTGTTCCACCAAAATGTATGTCGAATATCATGATACATTTTGGTACTCCCGAGATGGATTACCAAGCGGTGTGTGTGTGTGCCTCCATCATGATTCTATGCTTCAAGTCGAATCGTTAGGAACACAAAGTGCGGAGTTGAATCTAAGTATTCCTTCTTCATCGATTCTTGCTTACGGAATAGCTCCTTCTTGCACTTTCTTCTTCATACGCATCGGCTCCATGTAAAAGTAGCTTGAAGCGACTTTAACTTTATCGATTAAAAGTCGGTTCTACTCGTATATATTCGCCATCATCATGTGGGTCCACAGAGTCTTTAATTCTACCTCCATCCTTTGCAAGTCATACTGAGAATGGGCCTTTGCATTGACAATATCGCTTTTCGTACTCGCATATGATCTTACTACTTTCGATCGTCACTACTACGTTTCGCTTTTCGAGGATGATATTGAATAGTGTGATCGTAATCTTTCAATAGTTCAAGCCAGCGTCGTTCTGCGCATGTTGAGTTCTTTTTGGGTGAAGAAATATTTGAGGCTTTTATGGTCAGTATAAATCTCCACTTTCTCCCCATACAAGTAGTGTCTCCAAATTTTCAGCTTGAATCATTGCTGCATGACTCTAGATCATGAGTAGGATAATTCCTCTCATATTCTTTGAGTTGTCGTGAGGCATAGGCTATGACTTTCCCATGTTGCATGAGAGCATCCTAACCCTTTGCACGAAGCATCATTTGTATATAACAAATCCATCCGTACCGGATGGTATTGCGAAGCAGTCTTAGAAATGAGTCTCCTCTTGAGCTCTTGGAAACTCTTCTCGCATTCCTCGCTCCATACAATTTTGTATCTTTTCGAGTCGGTGAGTTAGCGGAGTAGCGATTAGAGAAAATCCTTCCACGATCTCTCGATAATAACCGGCTAAGCCCAAAAGCTCTCGCACTTGATCCGCCGACTTTGGTTGCTCCAACTTTGTCTTGCTTGATCTTTTTGGGTCAGCGGATACTCCATGTTTTGACACCACGTGCCCGAGGAATGCTACTTCCTCAAGCGAACTCACATTTCTTGACTTGGCATAAAGCTTGTTTTTCACGAAGCCTTTCAAGTATCGACTTCAAATGGTGCTCATGATCTTCACGGCTTTTGGAATAGATGAGGATGTCATGATAAAAACAACAACAAAATGATCAAATATTCCTTGAATATACGGTTCATCATATCCATGAAAGCGGCGGGAGCATTAGTCGATCAAAAGACATGACTAAAAATTCATAATGCCGTCTGCAGGGTTACGAAGGCGGTCTTTGGAATATCCTCGGTTTTAATCTTGATTTGATGATATCGAGCGAAGATCGATCTTTGAAAAGAATTGTGCTCCTGCTATTTGGTCGAGCAGGTCATCAATGCGAGGTGGCGGATACCTATTCTTGATGGTGACATGGTTTAATTCTCATTAGTAGTCAATCTGAAAGTCGCATACTCCGTCTTTCTTCTTTCTGAATAAAGCAGGAGCACCCCGAGGAGATGTACTGGGGACGAATGAAACCTATGTCTAACAATTCTGTAGTTGGACTTTTAACTCACGAAGTTCGAAATAGGAGCCATTCGATATGGGGTTTTAGAAATGGGTTTTTATGCGGCTCAAGGTCGATAAAGAATTGACATCACGTTACGGGGTAGGCCAGGGAAGTTCTTGAGGAAATACATCGGAAATTCTCTAACAACGAAATATTATTCAAATCGACTTGTCTTTGTTCAAATCCATAACATGGGCTAAGAAAGCTTGACATCCGTTTTTCAATAAGCGAATAGCTTTATGGCTTGATATGATAGTGGTGATTTTAGTGGTTTAGTTGTTTGAATTAGTGTATGACGGGTTGGTTAGGAATATGAAAACTAATGACCTTACGAAAACAATCAATTTTGGCATGATGAGTGGTTAACGATCAATTCCTAAAATCACATCAAAAGCAAGTATCTTTAAAGAGATAAGATCAGCGAGGTAATGTGATAGTGCCAACTTGGATTAAGCAAGATTTATAAGCGTGGATGTAATGTGAAAGTTTCACCCAAGCGGAGTCTCATTTGATAAATCAAAGTCTAATTTCTCGGTCGAGTTTAAGCGTTGAGCACAAGCGGAGAGATAAAAGAATGGGTAGAGGCGACCGGTATCTAGTAAGGTATAAACTTTGAGAGTTCAAGATTAGCTTACGTAATCACCTCGTTCGGGTTCCTCGCGTTTTTGGCGATCGCGACAAAGCGCTCTTCGAGAGGCCGTGATTTTGACTTATCGGGACGACCCTTGGAGTCACCATCCCGTTGAACTTGGTTTTGCTCTGAGAACACAATCGAGCTATGTGGCCTTCCTTTCCACGGTTGTAACATACCTTGGATTGTTGTGGGGCGGTTTGGTGATATGTCCCTCTTTCCGCATTTGTAACATCTAGCTGGCGGTCGTTCTCCTCCCCTAGAATTTGTTGTTGGTCTTTGGTCTTCTTCTTTGATGTCTTCCGTCGTTGTTGAAATCTCCTCTTTTGAAATTTCCACTTGACTCACCTCTCCTATTATCATGGCCCACGATGACCACCCAGAGTGGTTCTGCCTTTTGTTAGTATTTTTCCTCCTCGTTGGTTATCATCGCTCGATATTTCTTCATCCCGGTATGACCCTGGTTGTGGTCCCTCGGTTGAACATACTCATTATCTCGCTCTAATAATTGAGCCACATTTACAACATCGAATATAAAGAAAATTTATGAGATATAAGATATTTTAGAATCTCGGACTTTAGACCTCTCGAAACATCCTTGTCATTTCGTTCCTCATTTTCGACCAAATGAGGTGCTGAACTGGATAACTCTGCAAACTTCGCCTCGTCTTTGGGACTTGTCGTCGTGTTGTTTTGTTCGGTCGATAAACTCCACCTCCTTCGTATATATGAATACTTTCGGGAAAGTACTTGTCATTGAATAGTTCTGAAATGTTTCCCAAGACATCTTGAGTGCGGTGGTGGAGTGCGCTTCCTGAGACTCCCACCGGTGAGTCTGCCTCTCGCATGGAACATAAAGGTGGCGAATGGAACCTTTGTTCCTCAGAGTGCATCCCAAGACATCGAATATCTTGGTAATTTGCTTGACCCACGTTTTCCGCCGTGATCGGATCGGCTTTCCCTTAAATTGCACGGTGGTCCCGACTCTTTGAAGCTGCTTGCATTTGTGACAAGCCGCGCATTACTAGCATTTCCACCGTATTACGTACACGAGTTTCCCTCGTGCGGTTTTGCATAAAATGCAAAAAACTTACGAACATCCATCATTCATCATTTGTTCGGTAGTGTTGTTTTACGGGAGGATTATTGCCTTCTGTTGCACGTTCTCTGGTTTGTAACTAAAGGTTGTTCCACGGTCTCATACACTCCATTGTTAACGTTCTCGTGACCATTCTTAAATCTTGCCATAAAACAAGGGTTAATTAAACAAATTAACATATCACATAATATCCTATATTATGGTGACCAACAAATAAGCTTAGATAGGACACACTAGCGAAGGATTTACTCATCTCTCCCCTCTAGTTCTATTCCCGATCTCTTGGAGACCATATCCTAAGCTTTGATACCAATTGTGGCGCGCCCCCAAAATAGGTATCTGACACCCATTACGAGTCGCCAAATACATGATGCGAGAAAGCAAACTCTGACGATAATCTGATTGTCGTGCAAAAATCGATGACACATCTTTGTGAGTTTAAATACAAATATTGTCTTCTAGACAATATCCACACTCAAATAAGTCCTCATTACAATTATTCAAACACTATTTTACGAGAAATAGTGAGAATTTGCTAAAACATCTTTCTAGAACCATCACTCCATTACCCAGAGCTAGTTCTGCTATATGTTCTCACCTCACGAGAAAAATGGAACAAAAAGGAAAAGGGTGAGCTCGACTAGCCCGATAAAGAATATTATGACTAAGATAATATCTGACAAATTATCGTTAGTCTTGACGAGGGAAAAATCGATAAAATATAATAGACAACAAGTTTTAGATCAAACAATTGCGGTGAAACAACAATCCATTAGAAGAGTCAGTAGAGAATGAGTTCTACTATCTTCTAAGATTTAAAAGTCCATCATCAATATTTTATCCTGTAACAACAATCGATATACATCTTTAATCAAATATTCATCTTTTTACTCTGAGGCCAAAGATATTCATTTTATATCACCGGTTGGTCGTATTCATCTCAACACTGTTCATCTTTGCACTACGGGCGAAGATATTCATCGATTAATCATTTATCTTTTGCCTTCGGGCCAAAGATATTTAGTAATATCATCATTTAGGGTGAGGATGATGAAAAATATTTTAAAAAAAGCGAATCGGTGAGGCGGAAGGACAAATAGTAGGGATTAAGTATAACGGTTTATCAAGATCGATAATACTCCATAATAACCAATTTTGAAGCAAAATTGAGAATAAAGATCAAAACATGGATCTGATCAAAGATAGTAACCATAATAGACATCTTGGACAAAAAGAAGAAAATTTCATTTTTTGATTGAATAGTGAAGTAGTATTGTGAATAGTCTTAGTATCGTGAATAGTCAGTATCGTGAATAGTAACCCCAGACACAAAAAGTTCCAAATTTGATAAAAATTCGGATCGATATTTTGGTATAATGATATTGAAGAAATAATATCATATATGAAGAAAATAACATCCCTTACCTCAAAATATCGAGTACTTACGATTGAATTTGGGATATAGTCTTGTGAAACTTGTACTTGAAAAATAGAAACTCACAAAAAGTATCTAAATACTCACAAAATACACTCGATAATATAGAGAGAGAAGAGAAAGCTTATGTTTACGGTGTGATTTTCAATTCTAACTTAGCCCTCTATTTATAGGAAAATGTTAGCAGACTTGACTTGACACTGCTGACTTTGATGGCTTTTACTACTACTATTTCCACCCACCACATTTGAAATAAAATTCAGCACATTTCTTCACCAACCACAAGTGGGGCCCCCTCAATTCTAGAATTTTCCACCAAAATGCTAAATTCGGATACTTGACAATTTACGAACCGGTCACCTCTTAAAATTCATAACAAATCATCGTTCATTTTAACGGTTCAAAATTTGTGGACATATACTCAACTTATATATGTATAACATATCCAAAAATTACAACGATCAGCGGTCGGATTAAAAATTATAACTCACATGATATATATCTAAAAAACCTTTGGTTTAATTTTTAATACCTTCATTCAAACAAAAATCTTGATAAAACACCTCAACATTAACTCCTTCATTTTTAACCACAATAAATATATCCAACATTTATATCCACATAAAATAAATATTTCCTTATCATATGAATCAATAATTAATTATTCACAAATAATATTCTGAGAATCACATTTATAATGACGGTAGTTTCCGGGAAAGGGGCTTTCGATAAAATTTCTCCTTCTTGGTAGCGCATGATTAGGTGACCAAACCTCTCCTTGTGAGAACTTTCTAGACATTGCCAATATCTTTATCTAATAATATTATTCAAATAATATGAATTATTGATCGATAATGGGAAATCTTGTGCGGTGACAATTTTGAAACAATGATAATATAAAATATCAATATGACAATTATTGAATCGATAAAATAAAATATTGAGCAGTAACTCTTGCATAACAATTATTGAGTAGTGCCTTCTTACGTAAGGATCGATAATTCATCAATCTTTGTGCATCCGCAGCGTATTCTACGTATATTTGTATTTTAACCAATGAATATATTCAAGCGGTGTTACTTGGTAACAACTTCTGTAGTTATTTATAAAAAACTCAAACTTGTCGTTTTCTTCATCAGAGCAATTATTACATTATGGGGCCCACAAAAATATTTGCTGCCGTAAATACGAATATTCCCAAACAACAAGAATATTCCACGACGAATGAATATTTCCAAACAACAATGATTATTTTATAACCACTTGCATATTTTGCAAAATTTGCACATTTCACCCATAACAAGAGAATTATATCAAATTAATACCTTATTATTCACAATAATAATTAGAGGAAATTTGATTTTATTTATAATAAGTTGGGGTCTTACAAACAAATTTAGACCCTTTAATTCCATGTTATTGCTAAAACTCCACTTTTAGACATCCTTAAAAAATTCATCACCATGAATTTGTTTCTCAACCAATTTAGTCCATATAACTTACATTCTTTTCGTTTCTTGGCATATTAATACAATCTACAACCAATCTACATATTACAATATGAATTGAACACCAATTTGACTCCAAAATAGACCATATTGTACATATTACAACAAAACTCAATTTCTTCATTTTAGAACCTATCTCCATGGATTTGATTTCTGAAAATCGTTTCTAGATGACAATTAATAGATCTAATAACACATGTAATATCATATCTTAACAAATCATACAACCAAAATCTAACTTTAATGAAGACCTCAAAAAAACATAAACTAAGAATAAAACTAAATTTCTTACCTTTGATTCTTGATTAAACCTAGCAAAGATGATTTGAGAGGTTTTGATTGCTACTTCCTTCTCAAATTCATAGAGAAATTCTCTTCTCTTCTCAATTTCTCTCCAAGGCTCTCTCTCAAGCTTTGTTATTTAGACTTAGGAACATTACGTGAAAATAAACTGATATAACATCTACGTAAACTGCTTAACGTGGGTATCAGTTAAGCGAACATGGTCTCAGCAGTTGTCACATTCCAAAGGGCCTTGTTTGGCTAGTTCTTAAAGAATCCCTTTTAATTTATTTTTATTTTCTTCTTATTATATAGTATCCAATGTCACACCCATTACACAAATTAAATTAATTTAATTCTTAATATTAATTCATTAATAAACCAATTAAATCTTACTAACAAAATTAAAATTTCCATTTAACCATTATAACTATACTTTTGTTCAACAAATTATTAATTCTCTAATTTAATTATTAAATTAAATTAGAACATCACCTTTACACAATATTGTAATTACTCAACAAGTCATTTATGTTTTAATTTAATAATATAATTAAATTAAAACATCAAACTATAAAATTATTCAACATAATTTAATTAACATTGTCACACTTAAATAAATCATCCCATAATAAATTACATCAATTATTTATTTATTTATTAAATAAACCAACCAAAATATTTATTTAATTCGATAAATATTTTTAATTAACACAAAATTCTCATTTGTTACATCTAAGACCTTTACATCTTCAAATTATAATATTAATGAATATTACATCATAAAAATATTACAATTACAACAAACTATTATAATACAAAATGTAATCCTCAAGGCCTTCTTCTTTAACGAATTTCTTTAAGCTTAATATCACCGACTAATCAAGTTCATTTGCTTTATTTGAATTTTTTTATAGTTTTGCAAGAGTGAGCATTTAATTGCTCAAATAAGTTATAGCAGTTGAATAAACAACAAAATCAAGAATCAATTCAGCATTATTTGAAAACTTCATCAACGAAACAATAGTTGGGAAGCAATTCAAGTAAATAAGAATAACTTAAATCGATATCATTCTTAAGCATCACAATCTCTATCTCTAATAACTAGTCCTACCGACTTTCACATATTCTTTTCATCAATCTTACGTTATGCCACTAACAGTGTCTATATTAATATCATAACACAACCTGTGTTTATTTCCACATACATCTTATCATGTGTACATGTAAAAAATTAGCATGGAGTTAATCATAATGCAATTCATGCATCAATAAAATTGTAACACCTTAAATAGTTCAATAACATAACATTTCTTACACAAAAGCACATAAGTGAAGATATTGACAACCAACACTATTTATAGCTCAACAACTTGTGCAAATGTAATCTATTTGCACAAACATGAAACTTGCATTCAATTCAATAATTTGAATGAATTTGGGAAACATGTTCAATTACAACATTAGAGCAAGTTAAGAAACTTGACTTTTACGCGATTTACCGGAACGTTATCTAATCGCTCCTCAAACGACCTATATATATCATTAAGGTCAATTATACCAATTGTTTATGTATAGAAGTCACTTATGGTTTAATTTAACTCTATTCAATGTTTTATAATGCTCGTTTCATAATAATCGGAACACTAATTAAGTTCATTAACATTCGACTCGGTGTTTCAACATTCGTACGTCGTACGCCCTACTTGTGCAACCCGAACGCTTAACCGATATGTCATTGCGTACGATTAACACATAAAATACATATACCATTTCTTGGTTTACATTTTTCTAGACTAATTTTCCAAAGTCCAATGTTTAGAACCCGTAAATACTAGTCAAACACGGATCGGAACCACAGCGTACCGAAAAAACACCACGTTTTGCCTCCAAATACACAACAACTCTAAAGGTGCTCATTTTCAACCTCGATCCCGACCTCAAATCTCAAAACTTAAAGAATGAAAGTTTTATTTATATTCCTTATCTTTCTGAATCATCCTAAATCATTTCAATCGGAGTTCGTATGAAAATGTTATGCCTGATTTACTAAAGGACGTCAAAGATGTCTAACCTACTGCAGCTTTAACGCGCCCCACACCATTTTGGCCTTGCCCGTGGCACGCCCGCGCCACACCGGTAGTGAACATGGTGCCCATTTTTTCCATTTTGACCGTTGCGTCGTTTTCATCGGACCCACTTCGTACCTTCATAACTTGCTCGTCCGATATCAGAATAAGCTCGTTTTTGCGTCTATTTCTTCCTTGTAACAAATTCTTCAAATCCCCTCAAACATAAAATTTGTCACAATTCTCTAAATTGTCGGGAATTTGACTCAAAACCCTTATGGGAGCCATTTTCACCGAAAAGACGTTTCAACGTCAAATTGTTTAAACTTCATAACTTACTCATCCGAAGTCAGATTGAGTTCATTCTTAAGCCCACGGCTCACGTTTTCACCCAACTACACATCTTCGAAAAAGAAATAATTTTTAGAAGTGTTAACCACCCTTAAACTTGATCTGTAAATCGTACCAAGCAAAGGTTTTTCACGTTTGACACCTTTTACGGATAATTTTGCCATAACTTTGTTATAGCGTATTTTTCCTCCGTTCCACTTGGAACAACTTGACAATACACATACCTAGGATTCCATCTTTTTGAAAATCACACAAAAATACACAAACAACACATATTAAGTTCATTTACAGTCCATGATTACTTGTTTTCCATCCTCATGCTTAGGCGTACCATTTTAGTTACTTGGTTTACTTATGATACATCATTTAAGGTGTTTTAATAAGGCGATCTCCTTCATATACACCTTATAACTTCAAGATCCACCATGATCTTCACTTATAACCAACCACCAACAATTAAACAACTCAAAGAAAAGAAATTCAAATAGATAAAGGAGTTAGGGTTCTATACTTACCTTTTGATGATCTTCTTCTTCCTTAGCCTTGATCAACCTTGATCTTGATCCTCTTCTCCCTCCCTTGGATCTGGCCTTTTTCCTTTCTCTCTCTCTCGCTTGTTCTTGAGCTCTCTCTTGCTCTCTCTTTCTTTCTCTAACACTTAGCTAGATTTTTGCCAAATGAATGAGATGATACTTTGGATTTTGCTTATATAAAAGCTACTTTCCACTTCTTATAAGTTGCTCACCCAACTAAATTATTCTAAATTCAATCCCCTTCACTTTCCAATCTTACAAACTACCCCCTAGGTTAACCTAACCATAGTTTAAGTTAACCTAACCAAAGCTTACCACCATGGTTAGTTTGTAGGGAATTTAATGTCAAATGACAAGAGTTGGGGCAATTGGGTCATTTCCTATCAATCCTTAGCTTATTACACTTTTACCCTTGGCATATTCTTAGAATTAGCCATAACATATTCTTGAAATATTCTTTTCTTAGTTTAGTTCCAAGTTTTAAATAGTGGTGGCTCCAAGCCATAAGCCATGGCTCAACCCTAGCCAAACCACTTTAAACTCTAAGCTAGTCTTTCTAACTCTTGGCTCAATCCTAACCAAGCTCTACAAACCCTTGGCTCAACCCTAATCTAGTAATTTCAACCCTAACCAAGCCATTTTAAACCCCTAAGCTTGGTTAGTCCAAAATCAATTTAATTTCTCATTTTCTTTTTAGCTAGATTCTCTAACTTTTTCGGTTACGTTTTCGTAACCCGCTCGGTTACCCAAAAAATCAATTTTTGATTTTCGAAAATACAATTTCGCCACCGTTCCCCCTTTTCTGAAGAAAAGTTATGTCGTAATTTAAAATTTCGAAAAAACCAGTTTGCGTTTTTAGCATGAATAGTGTTTTTACGGCTTTTTCCCAAAAAAACTTTTATTAGAGATTTCATCTCGCTTCCTCAAATAAACACTATGACATAATTCGAAATTATCGAAAAAGTACGTTTATTAGCGTTTTCTGCGTTTTATGAATAGTGATTTTTCATCTTTTTCTCGAAATTTTTTTATTTTCTTATACGATCCTAAAACTCGTAAATTCTATCACAGAAACACGTTCCACCACAAAAATTTAACTTTTAACCCATAAAATGAAATAATAATAATAAAATCTTATTTTATTCAATAATATTCTAAAATGTTTAATTTACAAACCAAGTAGAATTTCTGGATAGTTACATTACTTCTTCTCCTAGTACTCGGAAAGGGCTTAATTTTTGAAAGACCGATCTTGGTTGTATAAGTTTGAGCATAACCTCATTTGGACTCTCCAATTGAAGTTAATTTGAAGGTTCTGGTTTTGCCATTCACCAATTTTTTCCCTTCCAAATATTAGCTGGAAAGAAACAAATACATCATATTTGTTACATCATTGGAAAGATTCAATTGCAACCACATCTAAAACTTTTTAAAAAAATTAAATTTGACATCTACAGTTTAATACTACGGAGCTTAGAAAACTTAAAAAAAATCAATTTGAATGGATATTTTGGACATCATCCAATCCCCAGTTTAATAATGCAGAATCCCCCATATTAAACTGCGGAGTTCAGATCCTCTTGCTCAAGATGCATAATTCTTTTGTTCCCAGCAAATTTCTTAGGTCTATAATTTCTTCATTCCATTAAATTTAAGGCCAATTGCTCAATCGTTAATTTTGTTTTGTGAGAAATCACACAAGTATTTCAAAATTCGATTTAAGTTCATACTTCAGGTCTCCTAATGAGCTTGTTTTTTTTTGAAATAATTTTTTCTAAATAATTTTGTTTGATTACTACACTGGAATGAATTTATCAAAGAGTAAATCATTTTGCAAAGTTTAAATGAGCAGAGCTTGGTTAGGCAAAAATTCAATTCAGCTAAGTCAACATCCATTTAGTAGTTCATTTTTTTTATACATAATTTAAACATACACACTCAACCTTTGTCACTGTCAAAATTTGAAACTACATCCTCTTGAAGGGATGAAGGTAACCATTGGTACAAGACACTTTAGTTAGTTTTGGAATATTTCACATGAATCTTACATTAAATAAATTCAAGAATATAGATGGGTTAATAATACTATAGTGTCGTCTAAACTTAATAGATTAACCTTTTAACTAAGGAAGTAGTCCAACATGTTTATTGGGCTAGTCTACACAACTGTATGAGGGATGAATCGTGCAATTCCTCTACAAGATCCTAATCAACTTTTGAAAATTAATCCATAAAATAATTCTAGGGGGACATTTTTTGGGGATATTTCTAGCGACATTTTTTTTTTGGTTTTTTTTGTAGTACCTCTAAAAAAATTTATAGTAGTTATTCCAACTGTAATTTTTGTAAAAAAAAGTGTTTTAGGTGTACAACCTTGTTTTATGTATGTATTCAAATTACACCTAAAACACTGTTTTTTACAAAAATTATAGTTAAAATAAATACTATATATTTTTTTAGAAGTACTACAAAAAAAAAACCAAAAAAAAAACGAGGCTAGAAATGTCCCCAAAAAATGTCCTCCTAGAAGAACTGTAATCCATATATATACGTCACATGCATATGCTATATATCAACTCCAAGTTGATTCCAATTTGCAAGTCAGCTTCGGAATTCGCACACCATCCCAAATCCTTGTTACTTGGTGCATATGCTATATATCAACTCCAAGTTGATTCCAATAGTAACCTTTTGGTGCATATGCTATATATCAACTACAAGTTGATTTCAATAGTAACCTTTTAGGTAAAGAGGTAGTTCAACATGTTTATTGGGCTAGTCTACACAGATGTATAATGAATTGATGTGGGATAGATCGTGCAATTCTTCTATAAGTGGTGTCAAAGCTCATGGTTCGTTTGGCCCAAGTATCAGATTGACACTTCAGGGTGAAGCAATTTGTAGGCGCGTGTTACTCAATTTTTGCGGTGGAGCAAATAGAGTTGTCGGTGGAGCACAAGATGATCACTTATCGTTTGACACCACCACGATTGTCGTATGATTTGAGTCGGGTGAAAGCGGGCTCGGGATGACTTTGAAAAAAGTTGTTCGAGGTGAAAAGGGTTCACGAGAATCAAAGGTTGTTGTGACGCCCCCAAAATAGGTATACATCACCCATCTTGAGTCGCCAAATACATGGTACAAAATTCAAATACAAACTTAATTATACAACAGTCGTGTAAAATACGATAAAACATATGCTGTGAGTTTTAATAAAAATATTGTCATCTAGACAATATCCACACTCAATGGAGTCCTCATTACATTTATTATTACACTATTTCACAGAATAATGAGGACTACTAATGCACCATCTAGGACCATCACTCTGTTCCCCGACTAGTCCCAGCTACGTTCTCATTTCCTGAAGAGAACAATGAAAGCAAAAGGGTGAGCTCAACTAGCCAAGTAAGAAATATTATGACTAAGATAATGCAGAATAAATTATCGTTAGCCTTCAACAGTGTTAAGCGATCAATATAACAAACATCAAGTTTAAGCTGCGGTGAACAAGCGATCCATTAGAAGAGTCAAGTAGAAAATAGAATCTACTATCTTCTATGATTTAAAAGGTTTTTCATCACTTTTATCGCTAAGACTCAACTCGATAAATAATCCACATCATCAAATCATCCTGCTTTCTACAAAGCCGAGGATATTCTTTAGTATCACGACCACGAATTATCCATGCACTACGGGCCAAAGATAATCGTGTTTTCATTAACGGTCTGATCATGCCATAAAAACAATTCATCTTTGCACCCTTGGCGAAGAGAATCCATAGTCATAATCATCTGGCTGTCCATGATGCACTACTGGCCGATGAGAACTTTTTTTCACATCATTTGTAACATTACGATTCGGCCATGATTATAAGAATAATCTCTCAGTCATAATCATACCAAGTCCATCTATGCAATATAGGCCACAGATGACTTTCAATATAATATAAACATGAGGATGATGACAATGATATAAGAATTCAATAAAACAAGTTCAAGAATTAATTTATCCAGAACCAATAACGTCAAATGGTCATTGACGTGATACTTCTTTGTGAGAGTAAAATTCAAGAATGCTCGGAAGAATATTTCCATGAAAGGATCTTGGATGAAGCCTTAAATATCGAGGATATTCCACTAATTTCATGGAGTATAGAAACTAAAACTTTAACCAACCGAGTATAATAGAATATATGAAAGCGCGAAATGGATTTCCACCCCCATGCAAGAATCGCATATCTGAGATCATTTCCACAATTTAATAAGGAATGAATACAAAGGATCATTCACCATGCATGTGGTAATCCACATAGACATGTTATTCAATAAAATAATAAAGAATGAAATAACGGAAGGATTCACCGTGCGTCCGATAGATGCGATGCAGAGTGTTATTATTCTAATGAATAATAAATAATGAAACCGGTTCCAGATAAATACACAGATGAGGATATTCCGATGAATAATAAATAATGGAACGTGTCCGCATAAACGCACGCACAGGATATTAAAATGAATAATAAATAATAGAACCAGTGCAAAGCGAAAGCCTTGCATGAGGATATTAAACACAGAATAATAAAGAACGGAATATTAGAAGAATTTCACCATGTATGCGGTACTTAGATAAATGAGTTATTCCAAGAATAATAAGAATGGAATAATGAAGAATTTCACCGTGTATGCGATACTTTGCATGGCGAAAGTTATTCCAACATAATAATAAAGAATGGAATAATGAAGAATTTCATCAAGTATAGGGTATCCGCGTGATACTGAGTTATTCCAACGAATAATAAAGAATGAAATAGCGAAGTTCTCTTCATGAATACGAAAAAAAATAATACACTTTAGACAACAAACAAATAATATCTTCTACCTTAAGAAGAAAAAGTCTTTGGATATATGAGTAGTGAAGTAGAAGAATACTTTTTCTTCTTTCTCTCTATAGTTTATCTCTACAGAGTTTGATTGAATTCGTAAGAAATAATGAAGGAATGAGCTTTATTTATAGAAAAATGGATCTGTATAGTAACTAACTCATGAAGCGGTCCAGATTGATTTACTTTAATCTGACGGTCCACATTTTAAAGCAAATTTTTTAAATAAAATATAATATATTCTATTTATAATCTAATAAAAGCGAATAACTTTATAAAAGATTTTACTACGCAAAGACTATGCAAACACTTATGCATAATAAAATATAATATATTCTAATTATTATCTAATAAAGCAGATAACTTTATAAAAGTATTACATTTTTATATAAAAGATTTTACTTATTAGCGCAATAAAACGAATAACTTTATAAAAAGTATTACATTTTATATAAAAGTAATACATTTTATATAAAAACTTTTACATTTTATTACATTAATAATACCAATAAAACAAAATTGAGTGACTTATCACATAAGTATCAATAATCAATACTGGTGTCTTCTTATGCAACCACGCGTATTCATCGTACTTTTTTACTACCGAGTAGTTCAACAAAGATTAATGGTAAAACTTCCGCCGTTATTTTCAATAAAATATTTTTGTCGTTTTTCAATCAAATGATAATTCCGTTCTTGAGGCCACCAATGATTGTCTTGGTTATGCGAATATTCCCCGATAAAACAAATATTCCCAGACCAATCGAATATTATATAACAACTTTGCGTCTTTTAAAATTTATAAATATTACCACATAACTATAACATTATATCAAATCCACACCATAATATTCAAAACATTATTTCGAGAAAATTAAATATTTATTCACAAAATCTGGGGTCTCACAGTTGTACTCTCACGTTTGCCTCGGGCTTGATGAAGTAGTATTAGAGTCGAGCAAAACTTTTGAAGGACTCAAAGAATGTGTGCTTAATGGTGACTACTCTAGTATGATACTTGTGATGAGTATTCAAGTGAAAGGTGAAGATTGTTGGGATATTTCATATGAATCCTACATCAGATAAATTTAAGAGTATAGATGAGTTAATAAGACTATGGTGGAACCTCAACCTAATAGGTTAACTTTTTAAGGAGATAGTCCAACATGTTTATTGACCTAATCTACACAAGTTTATAATAAATTAATGTGAAATGGATCGTGCAATTTCTCTGCATTTAATAATCATGTTAGGTACAATTACGACACTTTCATTCCTCATGGACTGTCGATCAATCACTTAACACAACATGCCAATCACTGCCAACATAGTACAAGCATGTGATAGACTTCTTCCCCATTTATGTCTGGTTACCCAATTTTTCATGAAAAAAGTTGACTTGATTAGCCAAAAGAAAGGGAAAGATATTTTTGAAGTAAGGGTTACCTTTGGTTACAAGTTTTTATCGCGTTTGGAGTGATAATATTTAGTGTGCACTACATTAATTTTGGTGCTTTGCGTTTGACCCCCAAGTATTGACAGTAATATTTAGTGTGTTTGGAGGTCAAAAAGTACCACATTAATTTTAGTGTATTGCGTCGCACTCCTAACAGCGTGTTTATGATTTATAAGTGTAAAGGAAGAAGTATCAAGTCAGAAGTTCCACAAGTCTCTTTTCTTTTTCCCTTTCTTTCTTTTGGGTAAATTAATGTTCCACAAGTCTATGCAAGTCATCCAATGGACAAAAAAAAAAGAAAAAGAAAAAGAAAAAAAGCATGTGGTGAGTAAGAAAAACTTCCAAGTCACAAGTCCAAGAGTGCAAAATCTACAGTAATTTTGGAATTTTTCTACTTAAAATTTACATCTAATACTGGTAGTGTAAAGTTATTACTCCCTCCGTCCCATGGTAAAAGTCCTTATTATTATTTTGGATAGTTCCATGTTAAATGTCCACTTTCGTTTAATAACCAAACTTTTACACATTTTTTCCTATTATGCCTGTAGCATTAAATATTTCATACTTTTTTTTTTCTAATTCTCTATCCATATTTTTTTTTGAGTTGATTCTCTATCCATATTTAATAAGTACGGAAAGAGAATATTTTGAATTGAATAGATAGAAAGTCACTCTCTCACCTAAATTGGAAATAATTAATTACATTATTATGAGCAATTTTGTCATTTCATTCCTCTTCTTAATACGCCGCAAAATCCATGCGACTTTTATTATTATGAGGGCGAGGAGTACTTCACTTTATAAATACAAGCAAAAATGTCATCTTCACTGGAAATTAACAAAGTAAATTCTTCATGAAGAATCTCTTAGTTGTGTGTTGTTTATCATGGCTTTTCCTCTAGAAATTGCTCAGAGTGTTCCTTTCAAAGCCGTGAACCTTGGAGCATGGCTTGTAGCTGAGAGTTGGATGAACCCATCTCCATTTCAAGACATTATTAACAATGACCTCTTGGTACCTTTTCTGATTTCCTCTCTTTTGTTCATTAATGTTTTTCTTTTCGTTCTAATTTTTCATATTCAATGGGTTCTTTAAATAAAGAAATTTGTGATTTTGAAATATAATTTTTTTAGGATGGAAATCAAGTGCAATTCAGATCTACCAAGCATAATAAGTACTTGTCTGCAGAAGATGGAGGCGGAGCAGATTTGGTTGCCAACCGCCCAAGTGCCTCTGGCTGGGAAACTTTCAGGGTATGCTAATAGAGTCCGAATCTTCTGGTCCATCTCGTGTCTCATGTTATGTTTTGTTGTCAGGCGTAATGTAGTTACTTATTTACAGTTAATTTTTTAAATGGATTAGTATTACCTGACGCCAATATATGAGACCGGATCGTGGATGAAGTGACAACAGATCTTAATTTATGCTGCTAATGTATTTACTGATCACTTCCCTCGTGATTCTTCATAAATTTAACCAAATCAAACATATGAAATAATATTTTTGGCAGCTATGGAGAATTGATGAATCTAGCTTCAACTTCAGGGTGTTTAACAAACACTTCATTGGACTGAATAATCAAGGTATCAATGTGGTTGCAGTATCAAATACACCCGGCACAACTGAAACCTTTCAGATTTTTAGGAATAATGACAAAGTACGCATCAAGGCGTCTAATGGTCAATTTCTACAGGTATTTTATGTTCCTTTGGTACTCGACTACACCAATTTTAGGTGGGCTATATGAACTTTGTTTTCTCATCATGCCATAAGTTTGTTTGGACTAGCCAATTTATTTTTTTGCAAACTTGGTAGTTGATCAAGTGAAAAGGGTGGTTACAAGTTTTTCTGCTCAAATGCCTCAATCTTTCTCATATTACTAGGCAAATACAGAGTCTTTGGTAACGGCAGATTATGAAGGTAGCAGCTCATCAGATTGGGGAGATGAAAATCCATCTGTATTCAAAATGGAGATCATCCAGAAGCTTGGAGGTGAATACCAACTAACGAATGGTTATGGCCCCGATAAGGCTCCACAAAAGTTGAAGGTATTTTGCTAGAAAGTGTAACAAGAAAAACATCCATCCAATACGTTTACCTAGAAATTAACAGAGAAATAAACATTCATCCAATTTTTTAGTAATAAATGTAGGGCACCGGATGAAAACTTGGAAAATAGCACGGATACAACTTTTTCTATACATCTCATATAAGAAAAAGAATGCACTTTTCCATGTGGTGCCGGTAGTTTTATCCCTTTTTAAAACATGATATGACCTTTTAGAATCTGCTAATAGTGTCGTACATACTTATTACTAATTGTAATAAATGGATAAATAGGAACACTGGGACAGCTACATTGTGGAAGAAGACTTCAAATTCATGTCTGAGAGTGGTCTAAATGCAGTAAGAATTCCAGTTGGGTGGTGGATAAAGTATGATCAGAATCCGCCTCCGCCTTTTGTTGGAGGTTCCTTGCAAGCTTTAGACAAAGCTTTTACATGGGCTGAGTATTTAATTTAAATCCCATCATTCAAATCAATTAACTTTGGCTAATTTAGTAAGGGAATTGAATATAATTGGTTTTACTCATTCCTGGATTTTGTTGCAGAAAATACAATATGAAAGTCATAGTGGACTTGCACGCAGCTCCGGGATCACAAAATGGAAACGATCACAGTGGAACCAGAGATGGATATCAGGAATGGGGAGATTCTCACATAGATGAAACTGTTTCTGTTATAGATTTCCTAGCAGCAAGGTGAAAAAAACTCATCCCGATGAGTGCTTAATCGAATAAATGTTGTTATTTAAAATTTATTTGACCTACCCACATACTCCTTTATGTTCCTTTTTTAATTGATGTTTTAGGAGGAAGCACATACATTAAGAAATATAATTAATGCTTTGTCTAATTGATTAAATTGAGTATAGAATCTCAATATTATCCTTGTAAAATTTATTGGAAAGATGAAAGAGTAACAAATTAGTATGGAAACTAAGTCGTTAATTCTTTCTTGGAATCTAAAAGCTACAGATAAAAAGAACCGAGGGTCGAGGGAGTATCATTATATCGTAGTTTTTTCATTAATATGAAACCAAATAATCTTGCACTTGCTGAAAGGAACTAGTACATTGTATTATAGGTATGCGAATCGTTCCAGCCTCGGAGCAATTGAGTTGATGAATGAGCCTCTGGCACCTGGTGTTACTTCGGATGCCTTGAGCAAGTACTACAAAGCAGGTTATTCTGCAGTGAGGAAGTACACTCAAAGTGCATATGTGATTCTATCGAACCGATTGGGACCTGCTGACAATAAGGAGTTACTTTGGCTTGCCAGTGGCCTTTCGAGCTCAGTCATTGATGTGTCTATAATCTCTATAACGATCAACTTTTTAAAAACATGACTCCGCAACAGAATATTGATTTCATATATAAAGATAGGGCAGCAAATCTGCAAGAGGTTAGCCAGTCCAATGGCCCCCTGAGCTTTGTTGGTAAGAACAATGAACTTGGCTATCATAGTCCTTTTTATGTACATTTGTTACGAATACTTTTGATATCAAAATGCAGGGGAATGGACGGCAGAGTGGGACCTTGAGAATGCACCAATCGAAGATTATGCAAAAGCCCAACTAGAAGTATATGGGAAGGCAACATTTGGATGGGCGTTTTGGTCGTACAAGAACACAAATTCTCGCTGGAGTCTCCGGCAGTTGATTATAAATAACAGTATAAACCTTAAAGGCTAGTGCATTAACAACCATGCTTGGTTCTTCTTAAATTAATGCTTTATTAAGGCATTGTTTCAATAATTTAATGTATCTTTTGATATTTTAATGAAGAGATACAGTCTTCTTAGCATCTTGGTGTGCAATATTTATTTGCCTGTGTTGGTTTCGCTGCAACTTAAACCTCAGGCCAAGATTGCTTGATTCATGATTTTTTATTTTTTTATTTTTATCACACATTTGTTCTTGTCTATTGAGTAGTCCTTTCCATTACGCCTATAGATTAAGGTACGTTTTGTGCATTACAATCGCGCACATGCATTATTTGTTAGAGGAGTTCAATCAAATATCAAAAAGTGGTTTATTTTTTCATGGAGAAACAATTCCCACATTTGCAAAACTATATATTTGAAACAATCGGGATTTCTTATATTTCAAGAATCAGAATACAGTAATTTAATGACTCATACAGGAATGAAATAAAAATAGTGTATTTGATGATCATTTTAGAGGATAAACAGTTCCGACGGAATGAAAATTCAGTTAATCTCTTTGTTGTTTTATTTTATGTGGAGAAGATAAAATAAAATTCATTCCAGTAGAATGGATATATATAATATATAATTTTTTCATTATATGACAACACCCACCACCAACAACAACAAAACATACACTTAAAATATCTTAAAATTATTTTATTTCGTCATCCATTCAATTCCTTCGATCCAACCCAATGCATAAACATATGAATATGAATCCATCATGGACGTGTTGTATTTGGTGTGATTGTTATTTCAAAATAGTGGACCATATTCTAGTTGTTTGTCCATGATCTTAGAGGGTATGTAGTTTGGCATTAATTTGTGGCTAGGAATTCAGTAGGTTCTATTTTTTAGACTTTGTTTAGGTTCATCTTTTCCTTTCTTTGTGCATGTCCCCATACTTCTTTCAGTGTTTCTTTTTGTTGTTGGTGTGAAACAAAGATCACATTTTTTTATTCCATTTATTATATAATATATAAGAACTTTTGTTTGTCGATTGAAACGACTTAAAACAAAGGGTACGTATAACTAGTCATCATAAGAAATATTGAAAAAATACTAGGGAATTATGAAAAAATTACATCTATTAAATTTATTTTGTTTCAATATTTTTCATGAATTCCTGAATAAAAATTGCATCCAAATGGAGTAATTAATGTCATGGCCCGTCCCTAGAAACGCGTGATTAGGGAAATTGGGGAAGGGAAAATGGTTTTAGAAGTAACCCTTAACCATAAGTAAATTTATTTAAAACACTCCAATTCAAACAAAAACTCAACATTAGAAATTTTAATGTTTACTTACTACACTAATACATTAAAATTTCACTATCTCTTTTTCTTTCGAGTTTACTTGACCGCCCAAACCTTAGACTAGAGGACAGAGGTAAGTTGAAGCAATTCCAGCTCACAATCACAAATGCAAGAAGAATCACAACATTCATTTATAGGCATAGTCGTCTTCTTGATGCGATGAAGGAAAAAATAAATGGGAGGAATTTTGTGTGCTTATTATTGGGTTGGATTGAAGGAATGAAATAAAAATAGTGTATTTGAAGTTCATTTTAGAGGATAAACTGTTCCGATAGAATGAAAATTCATTTAATCTCTTTGTTATTTTATTCAATGTGGAGAATGTGAAATAAAATTCATTCCAGTAGAATTGATATATGTAATATATAATTTTTTTCATTATATGACAACGCACACCAACAACAACAACAAAATATACACTTAAAATTATTTTATTTCGTCCTCTATTCTATTCCTTCAATCCAACCCAATAATAAGCATAAACGTATGAATATGAATCCATCATGGTCATGTTGTAATTGGTGTGATTGTTCTTTCAAAATAGTGGACCATATTCTAGTTGTTTGTTCATGATCTTAGAGGGTATGTAGTTTGACATCTATTTGTGGATAGGAATTCAGTAGGTTCTATTTTTTAGACTTTGTTTAGGTTCATCTTTTTCTTTCTTTGTGCGTGTCCCCATACTTCTTTCAGTGTTTTTTTTGTTGTTGGTGTGTAGAGGTGCACAACAGGTCGACCTGGTCTTGGTCCAGCCTGGGCCTGCCAGGCCTTGGCCTTTGATCAAGCCAAGCCAGACTTTGACTTTGGGCCTGCAAACTAGGCCAGGCTTGGCGATGGAAAAGATGATCTGCATTGAGGTTCATGGACATGGATGAGGCGGGCGAGCCTTGGGCGAAGCCAGTAGAGTCAGTCCGACCCATCATACTTTTTTTGTATAAAAAAATGTAATATTAAAATAAAAGGGACAGTTTCTTGTTACTGTTGGATATATATATCAACCTATTTGTTTTTCAAACAAACCAACAAAATTAACTTAAATTGGAAATGCAAACAATATATTTCAAAACAAATTCATAATCAATACTAATTGCATATGTAAATCTACATATTTCTCAGCATAATTAAGCAACATAATAAATTGGGTTAATAGTTAATAATAATTAAGAAAAATATTAATTCTTATTTTTCACGAATGAATTGAAGGAATACCAGATACCTCTTTGGGGCTAATTATTTCTCCGACATAGAGTGAACATTGAAGGCTTGAAGTTGTAGGTTTAACTTTCACAGGGCTTTCCAGACATGTGAGCTTGAAACATAATTGATGATCAATTTTCAAAATCTCACCGTCAATTCGTGGTGCATCTTCATAAATTCACGCCCCAATTTTTAGAGAGAATTATGGAGTAGTGAAAAAGCCCTAAGAGAAAGAGAAAGAATGATAGCAGAAGAACGAGAAGAAAGAAGGGGGGACTCCAGACTCCTAACTAGGGGTGTTCACCGGTAAAGAACTGGACCGAATCGGTCCGAACCAAATATCGAAAGTCCCCAAAATAGGGTACTAATACCGGAACCGGTTGAACCGGTATACCGAACCGATTAGCCGGTTCCGATTTTTACCTTGCTAAAACCGGCCCAATTTTAAATCAAAATTCAGCCCAATTTTAAACAAAAACCAGCCCAAGAAAGAGCAGCCCAAAGATTTGTTTTTAAGCCAAAATTCGGCTAAAGGTCAAGTAGCCCATGACTTGTACCAGGCCCAACCTTTTTCAAGCTAAAATTCGGCCCAATAAAAAAATATAAGACTTGGAAGTCTTTTTATAAAAAAAACTTCTTTAGACTTTTACAAAATAACCAATGTGGGACTTAGCTATTAAAGTCTCAAGGAAAATTTCACTTGATAGTCTTTTAAAAGGAAAACTTCCTTAGACTTTTATATAATAACCTATGTGGGACTTGGGCACTTGGCTATTAAATGAACCAATGTGGGATTTTGATAAGTGAACCAATGTGGGACTTAACTATTAAGGTCTCATTTTATACTTAATAGATTTTGTTTATAAGGAAAACTTCCTTAGACTTTGATAAGTGAACCAATGTGGGACTTGGGCACTTGGCTATTAAGGTTTTACTTGGAAGTCTTTTTATAAGGAAAACTTCCTTAGACTTTTATAAGTAAACCAATATGGGACTTGACTATTAAGATTTCACTTGGTAGTTTAGAAACAAGTTATGTAAGATAGTGCCATAAGTTCCCTTATGTTATGTGATTTCCTTGGCATTCATTAGTGTCGGATTTGATGAGAGTCTAAGTTGGTATTTACATTCCAATATTAAATTTACATCCCTATATTAAATAATAATAATTTGATTACTTGTTATCTTGAATCATTATTACATGTAATCATTTTATAAGGAAAATTTACTTGAAGTTTTAGCAATGATGTTTTTATAAAGAAAACTTTCTTAAATTTTTATAGTCTAATCAATGTGGGACTTAGAAACAAGTTATGTAAGATGGTGTCATACTCCCTTATGTAATTTCCTAAGTTGGTATTTACATCCCTATATTAAGTAATAATTTAAGTAATAATATTTTTGATTACTTGTTATCTTGAATTCTCAACTAGATAGTAAAGGCTTCACTTGGTAGTGTTTTTATAAAGAAAACTTTCTTAAATTTTTATAATCTAATCAATGTGGGACTTAAAAACAAGTTATGTGAGATGATGCCATAAGTTCCCTTGACTAATTATTAATAAGTAATAATGCTTTGGTTAATTGTTATCTTGAATTCATTATTACATGGT
This sequence comes from Panax quinquefolius, assembly GCA_020205615.1. Lineage (NCBI taxonomy): Eukaryota > Viridiplantae > Streptophyta > Magnoliopsida > Apiales > Araliaceae > Panax > Panax quinquefolius. The sequence continues at coordinate 78,721,090 of CM035151.1, read as the reverse complement.
AATCATATTATAAGGAAAATTTCTTAAAATTTTACCAATTTAGCCAATATGGGACTTGGAGACTTGGAGACAACCAAATACTAAGGACTTCAAATATATCACACATTGTCTAGTATGTCATCTCTTGTCTTACCTCTATTCTATAAATAGAGGAGACTTTCAAGTTAATTTTACATGGTTATACAAAAAAGTAAGTTATTTTTTAAATACATCTCATATTGTCTAGTATGTCATCTCTTGTCTTACCTCTATTCTATAAATAGAGGAGACTTTCAAGTTAATTTTACATGGTTAGACAAAAAAGTCTTAAAGAATTGGTTTTTCAAGTTATTTTTTAATATATTATTTAAAAAACCAAACACTCTACCGAAATCGAAACCGAAAATTCGGTATGTCTTTGGTTTTTTATACCTAGTGATTGAACCAGGTTTAGCTTTGCCCGAATCGAATAATTTGGGTTTGAAACCTGGTTCGGTTTCCCTAAAAATAGAATATACCGATCGGTTTGAACACCCCTACTCCTAACAAATGTGAACACACTGAACATTGATTGTATTTGTGTCCCTCAAAGTCAAAGTCTAGATAATAGGCTTAATAGCCATAATAGGCTATGACTATTTTACTTATTTTATATTTGTATTGCTTGCTATGTTGCTCGAGTAGTAAAGTAGTAAAATATGTTTTCAATTGTCTGTTAGTCTCTTACTTTCTTTACAAATTTTTTATATATCATACATATTTACTGTGACTATTACACTAGTTAATTTATTAATTTTAATTAATATATTAATAAATTTTCAATTATTCATTTTTAAAATTTAATATTAAATCAACTAAATTTTAATATGAAATATTAAATAAATTAACTACTATATTAATTAAATGTATTCACAAGAAATTAAACATGAGTAACTAAATTTATTGATGTATTTATTAAAACTAATTTAGTACTACCTCAGTCCCATAATAAGTGCTTTTTTAGCTTAAATCACACATACCAATACACAAGCTAAAATGACAAAAATACCCTTAATATATTTTCTTTGAAGTTGAAGAGTTAATGAGTGTCATTTAATTGTAGTGATGGTAAGATGCAATAAATATCATTGAATGCATAAGGGCATATATGACAAAATATTGCAAAAATTGTATTGGAGTTCTAACACATCACTTATTTTGGGAAAAAATATCAAGCCTAAAAAAACACTTATTGTGGAACGGAGGTAGTACAACTTACAAATTACAATAATGAATAAGTAAAATTTATATTTTATTGAATCATTAATTAATTATTATAAGTTTATAACTTTAAAATGTATAACTTAAAAAATAATCAAGAATGACTTGGTTACAAATATTTGGCTTCAAAATTTTTAAAAATAAGTTTTCGAATATTTAAAAAAAGTCTTCAAAGTTCAAATCTTCAAAAAAATATTTGTCTTCAAAACGTTGTAAAATTTATCTTCAAATCATCAAATCTTCAAAAAATATAGCTTCAATCTTCAAATCTTCAAAAAAATGTATCTTCAATATTCATGGATGTGTATTTTCGGCAGTTCTTATTCCAACTTCGAGATCTTCCGAGCTATCTTGATCGTCTATGACGTCTTGTACTCTTTTTTGTGCGACAAGATAATCTCTATAGCAAATGCATATCTCCAACGAATCCGAACTAAGTCTACTTTGTAAGATCCCCAACTTTTATGAATAAAGATTAATTTTTCTCGAAATATATTTTTGAATATTATGGTGTGGATTTGATATAATGTTATAGTTGTGGGTAATATTTATAAATTTTGCAAAGTAAGCAAGTGGTTATATAATATTCGATTGGTCGGGGAATATTCGTTTTAACGAGGGAATATTCATAATGACAGACAATCATTAGTGGACCCCCTAACGAAAGTATTGTCGTAGTTAGAAAGCGACATAATTATCTTTTATAAAAATAACGGCAAAAAGTTTTACCGTTAAACTGTTGAACTACCCTAATTGGTAAAAGTAAATGCGATGTCTGGCGTGGTTCCATAAGTAGTACTACGGTATTAATTATTGATGCTTACGTGAGAAGTCACTTAGTTATACTCAATTATTACTACGATAATTCTTTGCATAATATCTTTCATATTATTGATTCAATTATTATCACAATATCATCTATGTAAGACCCCAACTTTTATGAATAAAGATGAATTTTCTATAAATATCATTTTTGAATATTAAGGAGTAAATTTGATATAATGTTATAGTTGTGGGTAATATTTATAAATTTTGCAAAGTACGCAAGTTGTTATATTATATTCGATTGGTGGGGTAATATTCGTTTTAACGAGGAATATTAAATGCGATGGCACAATCATTGGTGGACCCCACAACGGAATTATTGTCGAAATGAGAAAACGACAGAAATATCTTTTTGTGAAAATAACGGCGGAAGTTTTACCGTTTACTGTTGAAATAACCAGTGTTAAAAGTACATTAATACGCGTGGTTGCATAGTAGCACACGGTATTGGTTATTGATGTTTACGTGAGAAGTCACTCAGTTTTACTCAATTATTGCTACAGTAATTCCTGCACAGTATCTCACGTTATTTGATTCAATTATTGTCAATATTTTATATATTATTAAATCAATAATTGAGGCGACAAGTTATTTAATTATTATTATGCATAATTAACAATGTCTAGAAAGTTCTATCGAGGAAAGTGGTTTGGTCCACTAATTACGCATGATCGGGAGAAATCCTTATTGGAAAGCCCCATCTTTCACGGGAATGATCTAGTTGTTAATATTCATGAGTTATAATAATGATGAATAAATGTTGTTAAAAATATTGAAAGGATTTTTATGAAGTATTTGATGTAAATTTTGTTATTTTATGGACCCCATTTACCTATTTTTCAAAATAATCGGTAGAAAGTTATTCAGTATAATAAAGGTGGGGCCCACATGTGAGGGGCACATGTGTAGAAAAATGAATATCAGGAAATGGAGGAGGGGTGTAGTAACGTAAGAAGGAAGGAGTTAGGTTATTAATTATATATATATATATATATATATATATATATATATATTGGTGGGGCCCACATTTGGATTTTGGTGGATGAATGGAAATTGTCTAGGATGACTTTGGGGGGAGAGGGGAAACATGTTATCACGGGGGAGTACTAATTATTATTATTATATATATATTATAATAAGTTTTGTTTTTTTATGAAAAATAGAATATATTACATTTTTTTGGTTGCATAGTGCTGCATAGTGAAAATCAAAATTTTTTCAAACGATTCGAATTGCGCCCGTGAACTTTCCCCTACTGTGCATTCAAATAGTATCCTTCCATTCTCCTATAAACAAGATGCTTAGTTAGAATTGAAAATCACACCAAAATCAGAGAATTCTTCTTCTATAATATTGAGCGTATTTCTTTCGAGTTTTAGAAAGCTTTGAGTGTAGAAAATAGTGAAAGTTTTCTTCAAGAATATCCCCGCTATACCAGTTGGAATACTCTTCATCTCAAGGTAAGGGATGTTATTTTTGTTCAATATTCGCTTGAAATAATATTTTTTCCATACTATGTAGTATTTAAGTAATATTATTTCGTTTTAGATTTTGAATTCTATACTCATTTTGTTGAAGTTTTGGCTTTTACACTCCATGAAATTAGTAGAATATCCTTGATATTTGCGCTTCATCCAGTATCTTTTCATGAAAATATTATTCTGAGCATTCTTGATAAGTTTTAACTTTTTCATGCCGGGTTACTATTCCCGAAGTTACTATTCATGGGTACTATTCACCCAGTTACTATTCACCCGGGGTACTATTCATGACAAAAATTAATTTCTTTTCGGTCCAAATTATTTTTGATATAATATTATTCTTGAATTTTACTCCACTAAACAGTATCATGTTGACAATTTGGACATTATTGAATTCTGGATAAATTAAATTATGAATCTTTAAAATTTATCCTTTACTTTCATTTAATTGAATTCTTATATCATTGTCATCATCCTCATGCTTATATTGTTATGAAAGTCATCTTTGGTCCGTAGTGCATAGATGGACTTGGTATGATTATGACCAGGGATTATTCAGTATAATCATGACCGTAATGTTACAAATGATATGGTAAAAGTCCTCATTGGCCCGTAGTGCATTGATGGACAGTTGTTGACATGATCATGACCATTGATGAATACACGAATATCCTTGGCCCGTAGTGCATGGATAATTTGTGGTCGTGATACTAAATAATATCCTTGGTCGTAGTGCAGGGGTGATTCGATGATGTGGATTATTTATTAAGCTGAGTCTCAGCGATAAAAGTGATGAAAAACCTTTTAAATCATAGAAGATAGTAGATTTTATGCTCTACTTGACTCTTCTAATGGATTGCTTGTTCCGCTGTAGTTAAACTTGATGTTTGTTATATTTTATCAGTTTAACACTGTTGAAGGCTAACGATAAATTATTCTGCGTTTTCTTAGTCATAATATTTATTACTGGGCTAGTTGAGCTAACCCTTTTGCTTTCATTGTTCTCTTCAGGAAATGAGAACGTAGCCGGGACTAGTCGGGGAACGGAGTGACGGTCCAGATAATAGCATTAGTAGTCCTCACTATTCTATGAAATAGTGTGATAATAAATGTATTGAGGACTTCATTTGAGTTGAATACTGTCTAGAAGACAATATTCGTATTAAAACTCTCAGTTTATGTTTTGTCGTATTTTACACGACAGTTGTATTATTAAGTTGTATTTGAATTTTGTGCCATGTATTTGGCGACTCAAGATGGGTGATGTATACCTATTTTGGCGGAGTCACAGTTGGTTTCAAAGCTTAGGGATAAGATCCCTGGCTAAGATGTGAGACTAGAACTAGGGGGAGAGACGGGGAAATCCTTCGCTAGTATGACCTACCTAATTTATTTGTTATTTAATTGGTCGGTCAGAATATAGGGATAATATGTTGCATGTCAATTAACCCTTGTTTTGTGGCAGTATTTGAAAATGAAATCCGAGAATGTTGAGAATAGCAATGAAGCACATGAGATCGTTGAATCACCAACGATCAATAACCAGGAAAATGTGCATCAGGAAGGTAACAATCCTCATGCAAACAACAACACCGACCAAATGATGAATGACAGAATGTTTAGGGGCTTTTTGCAATTCATGCAACATCAGGCGAGAGAGACTGCTGTCCAAAATGCAGGTGAAAACACTGACAACTCTCGGACGGTCACCGCTAAATAGTTCAAAGAGCTGGGACCACCGGAGTTTATTGGAGAGCCAAAACCACTTAAGGCGGAGACGTGGATAAAGCAGATCACCAAGATATTTGATGTCTTGGGATGCTCCGAGGAGCAAAAGGTTCCCTTTGCCACCTTTATGTTGCGAGAAGAGGCAGATTACTGGTGGAAATCGGTAAAACGTACTCAACCTGCCGCAATTAAGATGTCTTGGGAGAAGTTCCAAGAACTATTCAACGACAAGTACTTTCCCGAAAGTATTCGTCACATAAAGGAGGTAGAGTTCATCAAGTTGGACCAGAACAATATGATTGTGTCGCAGTACGAAGCTAAGTTTGCCGAGTTGTCCCGGTTTGCGTCTCACTTGGTTGACAATGAGGAGAGGATGACGCAGATATTTCTAAGAGGTTAGAAACCCGAGATACGACAATATCTAATTTCTAACAAACTGTGTTTGTATTCAGATGTTGTTAATAGGGCTCAGTTATTGTAGCGCGATAACGAGTCAACTCAACCAAGAGAAAGCAGTCGACAAAATGATAATACCAGTGGTAACAGTCATCGAAGCGGTGAAAACAAACGTGGTGGGAATCAACATGCCAGAAATGGTAACCACTTCGGTGGTAATCATGGCCAAGACAGTAAAAATGGACATTTCAAGAAAAGGAGATTCAATAATGATGGAAAGACGTCGACCAAAGACCCGTTGTTAAGGAAGGAGAACGACCACCTATCATATGCTTCAAAACGGAGGGAGGGACACATCGGTCCAAGCATGCAATGCAGCGATTCAAAACATGTTACAATTGTGGAAGAGAAGGTCACCTAGCTAGATTTTATCGTACAGGGAAGACAAGTTAAGTTGGAAAGGTGACACCAAATGTCATCCCAGATAAGTCAAAACCAGTAGTTCAAGGGAGAGCGTTTGTTGTGACCTCCCAGAAAATAAGAAACCCGAACGAGGTCATCACGGGTAAGCTTATCTTAAACTCTAGCGAAGTATATACCTTATTTGATACCGGTTCTACCCATTCTTTTATTTCTCCTACTTGCGCTCAACGTTTAAATTTGACTTCGGAGAAATTAGACTTTGACTTATCTGTTGAAACTCCGTTGGGAGAAACCTTCATTACATCTACTGTTTATAAGTCTTGTTTGGTTCAAATCGATACCCTCACATTACCTGTCAATCTTATTTCATTGAACATACTTGCATTTAACGTAATTCTAGGAATTGATTGGTTAACTACTCATCATGCAAAAATTGATTATTTTTCGTAAGGTTGTTAGCTTTCATATTCCTAACCAACCTATTATACGAATTCAAGCGACCAAACCATTAAAATCAATCACTGTCATCTCAAGCCATAAAGCTATTCGTTTATTGAAAAACGGATGTCAAGCTTTCTTAGCTCGTGTCACGGATTTAAATAAAAATACGTCAGTTTTGAATGATATTTCTATTGTTAATAAATTTCCTGACGTATTCCCTGAAGAACTTCCTGGCCTTCCCCCAGAGCGTGAAATTGAATTTTGTATCAACCTTGAACCCAGTTCAAAACCCATATCCAAAGCCCCATATCGAATGGATCCTATTGAACTTCAGGAGAAACCCAACTGCAGGAATTGTTAGACATCGATTTTATTCGTCCTAGTACGTCCCCTTGGGGAGCTCCTATTCTATTCGTGAAGAAGAAAGATGGGAGTATATGACTTTGTATTGATTATCGGGAGTTGAACCATGTCACTGTCAAAAATAGATACCCGTTGTCTCGCATGGATGACCTATTTGACCAGTTGCAAGGCGCCAAATTCTTTTCAAAGATTGATCTACGTTCTGGATATCACCAATTAAAGATTAAAACGATGACATTCCAAAGACGGTTTTCAGAACTCGGTATGGGCATTACGAATTCCTAGTCATGTCTTTTGGATTGACGAATGCTCATGCGGCCTTCATGGTTATGATGAACCGAGTATTCAAGGAATATTTAGATCATTTCGTGGTTGTCTTTATTGATGACATCCTCATTTACTCCAAAAGTCGTGAAGATCATGAGCAACACTTGAGGCTAATACTCCAAAAGCTTCATGAAAACAAGCTTTATGCCAAGTTGAAGAAATGCGAGTTCTAGCTTGAGAAAGTTGCATTCCTTGGGCACGTGATATCAAATCATGGAATATCGGTTGACCCAGCGAAGATTGAAGCAATTCAAAGCTGGGAGCAACCTAAGTCAGTGACCAAAGTACGTAGCTTTCTCGGCTTAGCTGGTTATTATCGGAGATTCGTGGAATGATTTTCTCGAATCGCTACTCCATTAACTCAGCTGACTCAGAAAGATACAAATTTCGGTTGGAGCGAGGAATGTGAGAAGAGTTTTCAAGAACTCAAGAGGAGACTCATTTCAAAGACTGTTTCGACAATACCATCGGCTCGGAGGATTTGTCATCTCTGATGATGCTTGAGCAAAGGGTTAGGATGTGTTCTCATACAACATGGGAAAGTCATAGCATATGCCTCTCGACAACTCAAAGAATATGAGAAGAATTATCCTATTCATGATCTAGAGTTGGCATCTGTCGTTTTTGCGCTTAAGATTTGGAGACATTACCTGTATGGAGAGAAGGTGGAGATCTATACGGATCATAAAAGCCTCAAATATTTCTTTACTCAAAAGGAACTCAACATGCGGCAACGACGATGGCTTGAGCTATTGAAAGATTACGATCATACCTTTCAATACCATCCTGGAAAAGTGAACGTAGTAGCTGACGCAATGAGTAGAAGATCATATGTGGGTACGAGTGCGATATTGTCAACGCAAAGGCCCATTTTGTATGACTTACAAAGGATGGAGATAGAGTTAAAGACTCCAGGGACCCATGTGATGATGGCGAATATATGAGTAGAACCGACTTTAATCGATAAAGTTAAAAGTCGCTCAAGCTACTGAGAGACAGGAGGAGTCGATGCGTATGAGGAAGAAAGTGCAAGAAGGTGCTATTCCAGAAGCAAGAATCGATGAAGAAGGAATACTTCGAGTTAACTCCAGACTTTGTGTTCCTAACGACCCTGATTTAAAGTATAAAATCATGATGGAGGCGAACAACACACCATTTGCAATCCATCCCGGGAGTACCAAAATGTATCGTGATCTTCGACATACATTTTGGTGGAGCAATATGAAGAGAGAGATCGCGGAGTTTATCTTAAGGTGTTGAACTTGTCAACGTGTTAAGGCGGAGCATCAAGTGCCAAAAGGTCCATTGCAACCACTTGAAATTTCAGAATGGAAGTGAGAGCACATTACCATGGATTTTGTTACTGGTCTTTCTAAGGTTTCTCAAGGCATAGATGCAATTTGGGTCATTGTTGATAGATTGACCAAGTCTGTTCATTTCTTACCTATACGAGAAACTTATACACTTGAACGTCTTTCTCGTATGTACATAAATGAGAGTGTAAGACTGCATGGTTTGCCAGTATCCATAGTTTCTGATCGAGACCCAAGATTCACTTCACAATTTTGGGTTAGTTTGCAAAAAGCTATGGGCACAGATTTATGATTTAGTTCGGTATATCATCCTCAAACGGACGGGCAGTCGGAGAGGACTATTCAAACTCTTGAAGATTTATTAAGACTTTGTGTCCTTGACTTCAAAGGAAGTTGGGACAAGTTCTTGCCATTGGTGGAATTTTCCTACAACAACAGTTATCAAGCAAGTATTGACATGGCTCCATTCGAGGCGTTGTATGGGCGCAAGTGTCGTTCTCCAGTATGCTGAGACGAGGTGGGTGAAGGAACGTTGTTGGGATCGGAATTGGTACATATGACTACAAAGAAGAGTTAAATGATTCGGCAACATATAAAGACCTCACAAGATCGACAAAAGAGTTATGTTGATCTTCATCGAAAAGACGTGGAATTCAATGTTGGAGAACATGTGTTGTTACGTGTTGCTCCATGGAAGGTAGTTACAAGATTTGGAAAAAGAGGAAAGCTCAATCCTCGATTCATTGGCCCATTTGAAATCCTTGATGAGAGTATGAGCTGTAGCTATATAGACTCGCTTTCTACCAAGTATGTCTCGTGTTCATAACGTTTTTCACATATCCATGTTACGTAAATATGTGAAAGACCCGAACCACATTATTGAGTTAGAACCGGATGAAATAGCAGAAGATTTAACGTATGAAAAGGTTCCTGTTTAAATCTTGGATAAGAAAGAACATATTTTACGCTCCAAGGTTATACCTCAAGTTAAAGTTTTGTGGAGAAACCACGATGTTGAGGAAATGACCTGTAAGTTAGAATCTGAAATGAGATCAAGGTATCCTCACCTTTTCGTCATACCAGGTATGTACCCTAATTTCGAGGGTGAAATTTCATAAGAAGGGGAGGTTGTAAGACCCCAACTTTTATGAATAAAGATGAATTTTCTATAAATATCATTTTTGAATATTAAGGAGTAAATTTGATATAATGTTATAGTTGTGGGTAATATTTATAAATTTTGCAAAGTACGCAAGTTGTTATATTATATTCGATTGGTCGGGTAATATTCGTTTTAACAGGGAATATTCGTACGATGGCACAATCATTGGTGGACCCCACAACGGAATTATTGTCGGAATGAGAAAACGACAGAAATATCTTTTTGTGAAAATAACGGCGGAAGTTTTACCGTTCCATTGTTGAAATAACCGATGTTTAAAAAAGTACATTAATCTGGCGTGGTTGCATAGTAGCTACGGTATTGATTATTGATGTTTACGTGAGAAGTCACTCAGTTTTACTCAATTATTGCTACAGTAATTCCTGCACAGTATCTCACGTTATTTGATTCAATTATTGTCAATATTTTATATATTATTAAATCAATAATTGAGACGACAAGTTATTCTAATTATTATATGCATAATTAACAATGTCTAGAAAGTTCTATCAAGGAAAGTGGTTTGGTCCACTAATTACGCGCCAATCGGGAGAAATCCTTATTGGAAAGCCCCATCTTTCCTGGGAATGATCTAGTTGTTAATATTGCGAGTTATAATAATGATGAATAAATGTTGTTAAAAATATTGAAAGGATTTTTATGAAGTATTTGATGTAAATTTTGTTATTTTATGGACCCCCATTTACCTATTTTTCAAAATAATCGGTAGAAAGTTATTCAGTATAATAAAGGTGGGGCCCACATGTGAGGGCCACATGTGTTGAAAAATGAATGTCAGGAAATGGAGGAGGGGTGTAGTAACGTAAGATACAGGGAGTTAGGTTTTAATTATATATATATATATATATATATATATAATGGTGGGTGTTGGGTAAATTCTAGTTACGCACAACACGCAAGTATACGTGGTCAACAAGTAATAAAGTGAAAGTAAAGTATCGTTCCCACGAGGAATTGTTTAATAAAAATAACCAAGTACTAACCCGTAACCAACTCAATCTTATTTAAATGAATGAATTTCAATTTATAATTAAACTACTATTAATTCCACTAGTTAAATTAAGATTACGGAGATTTAAGATCGCAACTTCACTTATTGCTTCATTTAAGTTAACACACTTCTCATCAATTATTCTTTATCCTGAATTGTTAACGAAGAACCCTAAAGCAGATAAAACCACCTCTCGATGCATAATACCCATACTCACTTAAATCCACAGATGATAGAATTAAGCAAGACACCCTAATTAACTAATCCACTATATCTCTATGTGAATTATAATTAAAAAAGATTTAAAGCACAAGTTCTCTATAAGATTACATATGGCGTAAAGACATATCTCTATCCTAAACACGAATCATGAATTCCATCTATGCAGAAATCACAAACACATGCTATCATGATAAGATCTAAATCAATACTTCATCTCTCGAGTTCATATAGATTATTACGGTAATTGTTAGCTAGGAAATTAAGCAATTAAGTCCAAATCACAATAGACAATCCTCACAATAGAACATAATAATTAATAGCAAAGTATATTAAAATAAACTACACAATAAGATCCATTGTAATCTCAAACAAAAAATTAGTTCATTGAATTAAAACTAAGAATCCACAATTGAATAAACAATAAAAGACAAAGATAGAAGAAGATGAGAAGATAGAATCTGTTGTCTGCAGATTTGAAGCTCCCTCCTTGCTCCTACTTTGAATCTTCAATGGTCTCCAAGTTGCTTCATTCTCCAAAACTCATTAGAACTATTGTTTTGATCTAATCTACTCTACTATAATATAATTGAATCCTCTATCAAGTCTCCAATCTCCCCTAATCCTTGTGATTCTCCCCCTTTTATAAGTCTCTTTACATGTCTTTAAGTCCTCTTGGAAGTCCTCTTGGAAGTCCTTGTGTTAATCGGATCGAAACAATCCTTCCCGAACTCAAATTGGACCAAAATTCGTATTTTCTCGCATTTTATGGGCATACCCCCGCCCCGGCGGGGGTCTAGGCTTGTTTTGGGCCCGCCCTGGCGGGACAGTGGCCTGCTTTAACGCTTGCATGCCCACCCCGATGGCGGTTTTGTGAAGGAAACGTTTTTGCTTTGACGTCCTTTGGGAAATCGGCCATAACATTTGATCCGGGAAGAGTTACGAGGCCTGCTACCTATCAAATTGAAGATATCGACGAGATATACAACTTTCATTCTTTAAGATTTTAGCAATAACGGACGGATGAAGGTCGAAATTGGGCTGGAATTGACTGCTATGCAAATGGCCACCCAAAACAGTGACGTTCGACGTCCGTCGGTACAAATGTCATAACTCTTGCATCCGAACTCCGATTGGAATGATTCAAGATGTTCCGAAAAGCTAAGAAGAAGCTCTACAATGTAATCCAAGTTCCAAACTAAGAACATGAAATAAACATAAAATCCCAAATGATGTCCGAATTGCTTTTCTTTGCGTTTTCATACCAATTCTTTGCGATTTCAACTCCCAAGCATATAATCTTCAAAACGAACACAAAATGCATGAAAAATAACTAAGAAACATGAGAGTAAGCAAATAATTCAAGTAACAGATACTGGATAAGTAGGTATAAAACCTACTTATCAAATACCCCAAAACTTAAACCTTTGCTTGTCCTCAAGCAAAAACACAAAACAATAATGCAATGTAATGCAACTAATATACAAGCCTACGAATCCAACAGTAATGACAGAAATAAGTCTATTCAACCGGGCTTAGAAAAATCAAGTAAACACGATAATACATCATATCAAAACTCATCAGTAACTTCTCAATCAATCATCAAATCATGATCATTATCACGAATATAGTGCGTGTGTGCTCCACAACAATGTTAAGCGATATAAAATCAAATTTAACACATAACAAGTCTCTTGAAGGCATCATACGATTGTAAACTCAAGAAATCCAAAAATAAGCTAGATCCAACTAAAATCAAATAATTACCAATATCGCGAATCAACATGGGATACTTATGCTTTATTTTTCATCTACGGAGGCTTTTTGCTCTTATTTCCGTTTTATTCATTTTTTTCTTTTGGTTTTATATACACATAGCTATGCAATGTCTTATTCCTTAGGCTTTTCAATGCTACCTTAACGAGCTTTCGACCAACGACTCCCGGACCATTAAGACCTTAGAGGCGCTAGGTGTAAAAGACAATCCCCTCGGGCTTACTTACTCAAGTAAAAAAGGCCACAAAACTAGACAAACACCACGGTGTTTATTCATACTTTTCTTTTTTTTTATTCATACTTTTTCTTTTTTTCTTTTTTTTATAGCTTATATACCCCAAATATTCCCCCAAACTTAGGTTCTTGTCTAAATTGAGCCATCACTATTTATTCTTGTCATTCTTTCATTCAAACTAGCATTATCCTTTAGAATCCCATTATGTATCAATTTAAACTCAATTAATCAACAAGTTGTTTTTACTGTGCTATCCTTATTATACCAGTTTCAAAAAGGAAAAGACTCAATTCATAACACGAAATCACATCAAAGCTCTAATAGTCAGTACTATACTTGTCTACCAAATTCTAATCTCATCATTGGCCAAAACAAACTATAAACTATCTAACAACTGGATTCATGCAAATGAACATAGTAACTAACTAATATTTTTTTTTTGAATTTTTGATTTTTGATTTTTTTTTTTAAGATAGTGAATGCAAAAACTAAATGTAACTATATGAACTACAATGTAAATAACTAACTATATGCAATACGACACTAAAATGCCCCCAAACTTAAAACTAGACATTGTCCTCAATGGCTGAAATAGAAAAAAGTAAAGTAGAGGACTTCCCTAAAAATATAGCAATCCTCCTCCTTGTCCGCTAAGTTTGGAGAATAGATTAGGAGCATGGAACAAATTGGGCACCACACTTGAATTTGACTTGAATAACCTTTTCATAATCTTTTGCCTGTCCATTGAACCTCCAATACCTACACTGAAGAGAGACAACATGGATTAGAATAGCACTTGGATTGGTAAGAGAACTTAATAAGTAAATTAATTCCTATCTACTAAATAAACTAGTAACGCATATAAATATAAAAATTCATGGGTTGCCTCCCAGTTAGTGCTTGAATTATAGTCTTTCAGCCTGACTTTGTCTGGTCAACGTTATCCAATTCCTCTTCGGTAATTGGGGAACCCTCCATCCATCAGAAATAATGTAGCTTTTGGTAGGTTCCCAATTGTGATGGCCAATGCATCAAAGTCACCTAGTATGCTCTGATTTGGTATGATCTCAATTAAGAACGTCCCATAACTAGGTGTTTTCTCCATTGTGTATGTGATCACTTTGGGGCATGGAAGCTTGTCACACACAATGGGCTCTTCGTCTATCTTCTCTGTTTCGTCCCACCATGGATTCAAAATTATACTCGCTCTTTTGTCATCAAGAGCTTCGCCGACGACATGACTACCAAGTGGGCATGCTTTTGCAAATTTAACTGACTCTTTGTTCTTTGGTGGAGACCTATTTAGATCTTCGTTGACCTCTATTTCATTATCCCCAATTGTCTCCACACTTTCGATATCTTGTGGCTCATCTAGACGCATATTTGGTTCGGGTTTTCCGTCAATTTCACCAACCATGTCATAAAGCCAAGTGTTTAGAGGAAGATTTCTTATGGCTTTGGTCATTTGCTCTATCCGATCCGTAAGATTTTGAATTGACCTCGCTTGATTACTCATCTTCTCCTCATTTCTTTGCTCTGAACTTGGACCACAATTCCTCCGACCTTGAATTATTGTCTCTTGTGACCTTTGGAGGTGGACATGAAAATTTCAGTGTGTATGATGGATTTAGAGCGTAATGTTGGTCATCATAATTATAGCTCCATGAAAAATCCAGGTGATACCCCCAATCTTGGTGATAGTTAGAATCAACGTAGTTATTGAGGTAATCACCACTATATTGTACTGGTTCAAAACTAACGGTGCATTGATGACTTTGATGACTTCCAGCACAATAATTGCAATTAACTGCTATCCTTCGATTACGTTGGGCTGCAACAATGTCCAACCTCCTCGAAAGTGTCTCAAGTTGTGCTGATAATGCAGAAAATGCATTGAGACCATCAATCTCTGCTCCCCTTGGCTGAGTCATTCTTGTATACGACCATTGATAATTAAATTCCGCCATGGTACCTGAAAAGAAAGAAAAATAAGAAGAGAATTAAAAAAGAAAGAAAATGTTTAAATTAAGACTAATTTGATTGAAGCTAATATTGACAAAAATATATTAACTAATTCCGTAATGGCGCCAAAAACTTGTTGGGTAAAATCTAATTACGCACAATGACACATGAGTATCGTGGTCAACAAGTAATAAAGTGAAAGTAAAGTATCGTTCCACGAGGAATTGTTTAATAAAAATAACCAAGTACTAACCCGTAACCAACTCAATCTTATTTAAATGAATGAATTTCAATTTATAATTAAACTACTATTAATTCCACTAGTTAAATTAAGATTACGGAGATTTAAGATCGCAACTTCACTTATTGCTTCATTTAAGTTAACACACTTCTCATCAATTATTCTTTATCCTGAATTGTTAACGAAGAACCCTAAAGCAGATAAAACCACCTCTCGATGCATAATACCCATACTCACTTAAATCCACAGATGATAGAATTAAGCAAGACACCCTAATTAACTAATCCACTATATCTCTATGTGAATTATAATTAAAAAAGATTTAAAGCACAAGTTCTCTATAAGATTACATATGGCGTAAAGACATATCTCTATCCTAAACACGAATCATGAATTCCATCTATGCAGAAATCACAAACACATGCTATCATGATAAGATCTAAATCAATACTTCATCTCTCGAGTTCATATAGATTATTACGGTAATTGTTAGCTAGGAAATTAAGCAATTAAGTCCAAATCACAATAGACAATCCTCACAATAGAACATAATAATTAATAGCAAAGTATATTAAAATAAACTACACAATAAGATCCATTGTAATCTCAAACAAAAAATTAGTTCATTGAATTAAAACTAAGAATCCACAATTGAATAAACAATAAAAGACAAAGATAGAAGAAGATGAGAAGATAGAATCTGTTGTCTGCAGATTTGAAGCTCCCTCCTTGCTCCTACTTTGAATCTTCAATGGTCTCCAAGTTGCTTCATTCTCCAAAACTCATTAGAACTATTGTTTTGATCTAATCTACTCTACTATAATATAATTGAATACTCTATCTAGTCTTCAATCTCCCCTAATCCTTGTGATTCTCCCCCTTTTATAAGTCTCTTTACATGTCTTTAAGTCCTCTTGGAAGTCCTTGTGTTAATTGGATCGAAATAATCCTTCCCGAACTCAAATTGGACCAAAATTTGTATTTTCTCGCATTTTCTGGGCATACCCCCGGCCAGGACGGGGTCTAGGCTTGTTTTGGGCCCACCCCGGCGGGCTAGGGGCCTGCTTTGACGCTTGCATGCCCACCCCGACGACGGTTTTGTGAAGGAAACTTTTCTGCTCTGACATCCTTTGTAAAATCGGCCATAACATTTGATCCGGGAAGAGTTACGAGGCCTGCTACCTATCAAATCGAAGATATTGACGAGATATACAACTTTCATTCTTTAAGATTTTAGCAATAATGGACGGATGAAAGTCGAAATTGGGCTGGAAGTGACTGCTATGCAAATGGCCACCCAAAACAGTGACGTTTGACGTCCGTCGGTACAAATGTCATAACTCTTGCATCTGAACTCCTATTGGAATGATTCAAGATGTTCCGGAAAGCTAAGAAGAAGATCTACAATGCAATCCAAGTTCCAAACTAAGAACATGAAATAAACATAAAAGCCCAAACGATGTCCGGATTGCTTTTCTTTGCGTTTTCATACCAATTCTTTGCGATTTCAACTCCCAAGCATATAATCTACAAAACGAACACAAAATGCATGAAAAATAACTAAGAAACATGAGATTAAGTAAATAATTCAAGTAACAGATACCGGATAAGTAGGTATAAAACCTACTTATCAGTGGGGCCCACATTTGGATTTTGGTGGGTGAATGGAAATTGTCTGGGATGACTTTGGGGGGAAAGGGGAAACATGTTATCACGGGGGAGTACTAATTATTATTATTATTATTATATATATATAATAATAAGTTTTGTTTTTTTATGAAAAATAGAATATATTATATTTTATTGGTTGCATAGTGCTGCATAGTGAGGATCAAATTTTTTTCAGACGATTCGAATTGCGCCCGTGAACTTTCCCCTACTGTGCATTCAAATAGTATCCTTCCATTCTCCTATAAATAGGATGCTTAGTTAGAATTAAAAATCACACCAGAATTAGAGAATTCTTCTTCTATAATATTGAGCGTATTTCTTTCGAGTTTTAGAAAGCTTTGAGTGTAGAAAATAGTGAAAGTTTTCTTCAAGAATATCCCCGCTATACCAGTTGGAATACTCTTCTTCTCAAGGTAAGGGGTGTTATTTTTGTTCAATATTTGCTTGAAATAATATTTTTTTCCATACTCTGTAGTATGTAAGTAATATTATTTCGTTTTAGATTTTGAATTCTATACTCATTTTGTTGAAGTTTTGGCTTTTACACTCCATGAAATTAGTAGAATATCCTAGATATTTGCGCTTCATCCAGTATCTTTTCATGAAAATATTATTCTGAGCATTCTTGATAAGTTTTAACTTTTTCATGCCGGGTTACTATTCCCGAAGTTACTATTCATGGGTACTATTCACTCGATTCTTATTCACCGAGGTCTTATTCATGACAAAAATTGATTTCTTTTGGTCCAAATCATTTTTGATATAATATTATTCTTGAATTTTACTCCACAAAAGCGATATCATGTTGACAATTTGGACATTATTGAATTCCGGATAAATTAAATTATAAATCTTTAAAATTTATCCTTTACTTTCATTTAATTGAATTCTTATATCATTGTCATCATCCTCATGCTTATATTATTATGAAAGTCATCTTTGGTCCGTAGTGCATAGATGGACTTGGTATGATTATGACTGGGAATTATTCGGTATAATCATGGTAGTAATGTTACAAATGATGTGGTAAAAGTCCTCATTGGCTAGTAGTGCATTGATGGACGAGGTTGTTGGCATGATCATGACCATTGATTGATGAATACGAATATCCTTGGCCCATAGTGCATGGATAATTTGTAGTCGTGATACTAAAGAATATCCTTGGTCGTAGTAGTGCGGGGGTGATTCGATGATGTGGATTATTTATTAAATTTGAGTCTCAATGATAAAAGTGATGAAAAACCTTTTAAATCATAGAAGATAGTAGATTTTATGCTCTACTTGACTCTTCTAATGGATTGCTTGTTCATTGTAGTTAAACTTGATGTTTGTTATATTTTATCGGTTTTTAACTTTGTTGAAAGCTAACGATAAATTATTACGCATTATCTTAGTCATAATATTTCTTCTTTGGGCTAGTTGAGCTCACCCTTTTGCTTTCATTGTTCTCTTGAGGAAATGAGAATATAAATTTGGGACTAGTGGGGAAGCGGAGTGATGGTCCGGATAATAGCATTAGTAGTCCTCACTATTCTATGAAATAGTGTGATAATAAATGTATTGAGGACTTCATTTGAGTTGAATACTGTCTAGAAGACAATATTCGTATTAAAACTCTCAGTTTATGTTTTGTCGTATTTTTATTTACAGTTGTATAATTAAGTTGTATTTGAATTTTGTACCCATGTATTTGGCGACTCAAGATGGGTGATGTATACCTATTTTGGGGGAGTCACAGTTGGTATCAAAGCTTAGGGATATGATCCCTGGCTAAGATGTGAGACTAGAACTAGGGGGGAGAGACGGGGAAATCCTTCGCTAGTATGACCTACCTAATTTATTTGTTATTTAATTGGTCGGTCAGAATATAGGGATAATATGTTGCATGTCAATTAACCCTTGTTTTGTGGCAGTATTTGAAAATGAAATCCGAGAATTTTGAGAATAGCAATGAAGCACATGAGATCGTTGAATCACCAACGATCAATAACCAGGAAAATGTGCATCAGGAAGGTAACAATCCTCATGCAAACAACAACACCGACCAAATGATGAATGACAGAATGTTTAGGGGCTTTTTGCAATTCATGCAACATCATGCGAGAGAGACTGTTGTCCAAAATGCAGGTGGAAACACTGACAACTCTCGGACGGTCACCGCTAAGCAGTTCAAAGAGTTGGGACCACCGGAGTTTATTGGAGAGCCAAAACCACTTAAGGCAGAGATGTGGATAAAGCAGATCACCAAGATATTTGATGTCTTGGGATGCTCCGAGGAGCAAAAGGTTCCTTTGCCACCTTTATGTTGCGAGAGGCAGATTCTTGGTGGGAATCGGTAAAAGCGTACTCAACTTGCCGCTTTGAAGATGTCTTGGGAGAAGTTCAAGAACTATTCAACGACAAGTACTTTCCGAAAATATCGTCACATGAAGGAGGTAGAGTTCATCGAAGTTGGAAGCGAAGAATATGACTATGTCATAGTATAAAGCTAAGTTCACGAGTTGTCGGTTTGCGTCCCACTTGGTTGATAATGAGGAGAGAATGACGCGGATTTTCTAAGAGGTTTGAAACGAGATACGTCGATACCTAATTTCTCACAAAGCGTGTTTGTATTGAGATGTTGTAAATAGGGCTCGATTATTGGGCGCGATAACGAAAGTCAACTCAACCAAGAGAAAGCGGCGACAAAATGATAATACCGGTGGTACTTGATCATGAGCGGTGAAAACAAAGCGTGGAGGGAATCAACATGCGAAATGGTAACCACTTGGTGGTAATCATGGCCAAGACAATAAAATGGACATTTCAAGAAAAGGAGATTTAATAATGATGGAAAGCGTCGGCACCGACACCGTTGTTAAGGAAGGAGAACGACCACCTATCATATGCTTCAAATGCGGAGGGAGGACACATCGGTCAAAGTATGCTACAGCGATCCAAAACATGTTACAATTGTGGAAGAGAAGGTCACCTAGCTAGATTTTGTCGTACATGGAAGCCAAGTTCAGTTGGAACGGTGACACCAAATGTCATCCTAGATAAGTCAAAACCAGTAGTTCAAGGGAGAGCGTTTGTTGTGACCTCCCAGAAAATAAGAAATCCGAACGAGGTCATCACGGGTAAGCTTATCTTAAACTCTAGCGAAGTATATACCTTATTTGATACCGGTTCTACCCATTCTTTTATTTCTCCTACTTACGCTCAACGTTTAAATTTGACTTCGGAGAAATTAGACTTTGACTTATCTGTTGAAACTCCGTTGGGAGAAACCTTCATTACATCTACTGTTTATAAGTCTTGTTTGGTTCAAATCGGTACCCTCACATTACATGTCAATCTTATTTCCTTGAAAATACTTGTATTTGACGTAATTCTAGGGATTGATTGGTTAACTACTCATCATGCAAAAATTGATTGTTTTCGTATGGTTGTTAGCTTTCATATTCTTAACTAACCTATTATGTGACTTCAAGCGACCAAACCATTAAAATCAATCATTGTCATCTCAAGCCATAAAGCTATTCGTTTATTGAAAAACGAATGTCAAGCTTTCATAGCTCATGTCACAGATTTAAACAAAAATACGTCAGTTTTGAATGATATTTCTATTGTTAATAAATTTCCTGACGTATTCCCTGAAGAACTTCCTGGCCTGCCCCCAGAGCGTGAAATTGAATTTTGTATCAACCTTGAGCCCGGTACAAGACCCATTTCCAAAGCCCCATATCGAATGGCTTCTATTGAACTTCAGGAGTTAAAAACCCAACTGCAGGAATTGTTAGACATCAGTTTCATTTGTCCTAGTACGTCCCCTTGGGGAGCTCCTATTCTATTCGTGAAGAAGAAAGATGGGAGTATGCGACTTTGTATTGATTATCGGGAGTTGAACCATGTCACTGTCAAAAATAGATACTCGTTGCCTCGCATTGATGACCTGTTTGACCAGTTGCAAGGCGCCAAATTTTTTTCAAAGATTGACTTACGTTCCGGATATCACCAATTAAAGATTAAAATTGATGACATTCCAAAGACGGCTTTCAGAACTCGGTACGGGCATTACGAATTCCTAGTCATGTCTTTTGGATTGACTAATGCTCTTGTGGCCTTCATGGATATGATGAACCGAGTATTCAAGGAATATTTAGATCATTTTGTGGTTGTCTTTATTGATGACATCCTCATTTACTCCAAAAGCCGTGAAGATCATGAGCAACACTTGAGGCTAATACTCCAAAAGCTTCGTGAAAATAAGCTTTATGCCAAGTTCAAGAAATACGAGTTCTGGCTTGAAGAAGTTGCATTCCTTGGGCACGTGATATCAAATTATGAAATATTGGTTGACCCGACGAAGATTGAAGAAATTCAAAGCTGGGAGCAACCTAAGTCAGTGACCAAAGTACGTAGCATTCTTGGCTTAGCTGGTTATTATCGAAGATTCGTGGAAGGATTTTCTCGAATCGCTACTCCATTAACTCAGCTGACTTGAAAAGATACAAAATTTGGTTGGAGCGAGGAATGTGAGAAGAGTTTTCAAGAACTCAAGAGGAGACTCATTTAAGCACACATTACGACAATACCATCTGGCTCGGAGGATTTGTCATCTCTGATGATGCTTGAGCAAAGGGTTAGGATGTGTTCTCATGCGACATGGGAAAGTCATAGCCTATGCCTCTCGACAACTCAAAGAATATGAGAGGAATTATCCTACTCATGATCTAGAGTTGGCATTTATTGTCTTCGCACTTAAAGATTTGGTGGCATTACTTGTATGGGGAGAAAGTGGAGATCTTTACGGATCATAAAAGCCTCAAATATTTCTTCACAAAAAAGGAACTCAACATGCGACAACGACGTTGGCTTGGCTATTAAAAGATTATGATCATACAATCCAATACCATCTGGAAAAGCGAAGCGTGGTAGGCGACGCATTGAGTAGAAGATCATATGCGGTGCGAGTGCGATATTATCAATATGAAGACCCATTTTGTATGACTTGCAAAGGATGGAGATAGAGTTAAAGACTCCGAGGAACCCACATGATGATGGCGAATATCTGAGTAGAACCGACTTTAATTGATAAAGTTAAAGTTGCTCAAGCTACGGATCCTGGAGAGGTGATGCGTATGAGGAAGAAAGTGCAAGAAGGTGCTTTATTAGGAAGTAAGAATCGATGAAGAAGGAATACTTGAGTCAACTCCGGACTTTGTGTTCTAACGACCACGATTTAAAGTATAAAATCATGATGGAGGCGCACAACACACCATTTGCAATCCATCTTGGGAGTACCAAAATGTATTATGATCTTCGACATACATTTTGGTGGAGCAATATGAAGAGAGAGATCGCGGAGTTTATCTTAAGGTGTTTAACTTGTCAACGTGTCAAGGCGGAGCATCAAGTGCCAAAAGGTCCATTGCAACCACTTAAAATTCCATAATGGAAGTGGGAGCACATTACCATGGATTTTGTTACTGGTCTTTCTAAGGTTTCTCAAGGTATAGATGCAATTTGGGTCATTGTTGATAGATTGACCAAGTCTGTTCTATTCTTACCTAACGAGAAACTTATACACTTGAACTTCTTTTTCGTATGTACATAAATGAGATTATAAGACTGCATGGTATGCCAGTATCCATAGTTTCTGATCGAGACCCAAGATTCACTTCACGATTTGGGGGTTAGTAAAAAAAAAGCTATGGGCACAGATTTACGATTTAGTTCAGCATATCATCCTCAAACGGACGGGCAGTCGCAGAGGACTATTCAAACTCTTGAAGATTTATTAAGACTCTATGTCCTTGACTTCAAAGGAAGTTGGGACAAGTTCTTGCCATTAGTGGAATTTTCCTACAACAACAGTTATCAAGCAAGTATTGGCATGGCTCCATTCGAGGCGTTGTATGGGCGCAAGTGTCGTTCTCCAGTATGCTGGGACGAGGTGGGTGAAGGAATGTTGTTGGGATAGAAATTGGTACATATGACTACGGAGAAGATTTAAATGATCTGGCAACGTATAAAGACCTCACAAGATCGACAAAAGAGTTATGTTGATCTTCATCGAAAAAGACGTGAAATTCAATGTTGGAGAACATGTGTTTTTACGTGTTGCTCCATGGAAGGGAGTTATAAGATTTGGAAAAAGAGGAAAGCTCAATCCTCGATTCATTGGCCCATTTGAAATCCTTGACCGAGTATGAACTGTAGCCTATAGACTCGCTTTACCGCCAAGTATGTCTCGTGTTCATAACGTTTTACACATATCCATGTTACGTAAATATATGAAAGACCCGAACCACATTATTGAGTTAGAACCGGACAAAATAGCGGAAGATTTAACTTATGAAAAGGTTCCTATTAAAATCTCAGATAAGAAGGAAAATATTTTACGCTCCAAGGTTATACCTCAAGTTAAAGTTTTGTGGAGAAACCACGATGTTGAGGAAATGACCCGGGAGTCAGAATCTGAAATTAGATCAAGGTATCCTCACATCTTCGTCATACCAGGTATGTACCCTAATTTTTAGGGCAAAATTTCATAAGAAGGGGAGGTTGTAAGACCCCAACTTTTATGAATAAAGATGAATTTTCTATAAATATCATTTTTGAATATTAAGGAGTAAATTTGATATAATGTTATAGTTGTGGGTAATATTTATAATTTTGCAAAAAATCATGCAAGTTGTTATATTATATTCGATTTGGTGGGGAATATTCGTTTTAACGAGAGAATATTAAATGCGACGACACAATCATTAGTGGACCCCACAATGGAATTATTGTCGGAATGAAAAAATAGCGAAATATCTTTTATGAAAATAACGGCGGAAGTTTTATCGTTAATTGTTGAAATACCACCGGTGTTAAAAATACGATGTCTGGCGTGGTTGCATAGTAGCACACGGTATTGATTATTGATGCTTACTTGAGAAGTCACTTAGTTTTACTCAATTATTATTCTGAGTAATTCTTTGCATAGTATCTCACATTATTTGATTCAATTATTGTCGATATTTAATATATTATTAAATCAATAATTGAGATGACATGTTATTAATAATTATTATATGCATAATTAATGATGTCTAGAAAGTTACATCGAGGAAAGGGTTTGATCAACTAATTGCGGCGTGATAGGGAGAAATCCTTATTAGAAAGCCCCATCTTTCGTGGGAACGATCTAGTTGTTAATATTGCGAGTTATAATAATGATGAATAAATATTGTTAAAAATATTAAAAGGATTTTTATGAAGTATTTGATGTAAATTTTGTTATTTTATGGACCCTCATTTACCCATTTTTCAAAATAATCGGTGAAAGAAAGTTATTTATATAATAAAGGTGGGGCCCGGATATATGTGGGCCCGTGTATGTGAAAAAAAAATGAATGTCGTGAAATGGGGGAGGGGTGTAGTAACGTAAGAAGGAGGGAATTAGGTTATTATATATATATATATATATATATATATATATATAATGGTATACATTTGGATTTTGGTGGATAATGAAATTATGAAAGGATGACTTTGGGGGGAGAGGGGAAACATGTTATCACGGGGGAGTACTAATTATTATTATTATATATATATTATAATAAGTTTTGTTATTTATGAAAAATAGAATATATTATATTTTATTGGTATGCATATTATGAATTTTTATAGTTAAAAAAATCAAAAAAAAATTGAATTTAAAGATTCAAAATTCAAAATGAACTTTGTGGTAGTGAACTTTCCCTAAAATGCATTCAAATAGTATCTTTCCATTCTCCTATAAATAGGATGCTTAGTTAGAATTGAAAATCACACTAGAATCAGAGAATTCTTCTTCTATAATATTGAGCGTATTTCTTTCGAGTTTTAGAAAGCTTTAAGTGTAGAAAATAGTGAAATTTTTCTTCAAGAATATCTTCGCTATACCAGTTGGAATACTCTTCTTTTCAAGGTAAGGGATGTTATTTTTGTTCAATATTCGCTTGAAATAATATTTTCTTTCATACTCTGTAATATGTAAGTAATATTATTTCGTTTTAGATTTCAAATTCTATACTCATTTTGTTGAAGTTTTGGCTTCTACACACCATGAAATTAGTAGAATATCCTTGATATTTGCGCTTCATCCAGTATCTTTTCATGGAAATATTATTCTGAGCATTCTTGATAAGTTTTAACTTTTTCATGTCGGGGTACTATTCACGGGATTACTATTCCCAAAGTTACTATTCAAGGGTACTATTTACTCGATTACTATTCACCCAGGATATTATTCATGACAAAAATTAATTTCTTTTCGGTCCAAATCATTTTTGATATAATATTATTCTTGAATTTTACTCCACAAAGCAGTATCATGTTGACAATTTGGACATTATTGAATAATAGATAAATTAAATTATAAATCTTTAAAATTTATTATTTACTTTCATTTAATTGAATTCTTATATCATTTTCATCATCCTCATGCTTATATTGTTATGAAAGTCATCTTTGGCCCGTAGTGCACAGATGGACTTGGTATGATTATGACCAGGGATTATTCGGTATAATCATGACCATAATGTTACAAATAATGTGGTAAAAGTCCTCATTGGCCCGTAGTTCATTGATGGACAGTTGTTGGCATGATCACCATTGATGAATACATGAATATCCTTGGCCCGTAGTGCATGGATAATTTGTGGTCGTGATATCTTAAAGAATATCCTTGGCCAGTAGTAGTGTGGGGTGATTCGATGATGTGGATTATTTATTAAGCTGAGTCTCAGCGATAAAAGTGATGAAAAATCTTTTAAATCATAGAAGATAGTAGATTTTATGTTCTACTTGACTCTTCTAATGGATTGCTTGTTCCACTGCAGTTAAACTTGATGTTTGTTATATTTTATCAGTTTAACATTGTTGAAGGCTAACGATAAATTATTATGCGTTATCTTAGTCATAATATTTCTTATTGGACTAGTTGAGCTCACCCTTTTGCTTACATTGTTCTCTTTAAGAAATGAGAACGTAGCCGGGACTAGTCGGGGAACGGAGTGATGGTCCAGATAATAGCATTAGTAGTCCTCACTATTCTATGTAATAGTGTGATAATAAATGTATTGAGGACTTCATTTGAGTTGAATACTGTAGACAATATTCGTATTAAAACTCTCAGTTTATGTTTTGTCGTATTTTACACGATAGTTGTATTATTAAGTTGTATTTGAATTTTGTGTCATGTATTTGGCGACTCAAGATGGGTGATGTATACCTATTTTGGGGGCGTCACAATCTGCATAATATTTTGTATTATTAAATCAATAATTGAGACGACAAAGTTATTCATATTATTATTTATAATATTGACAATGTCTAGAAAGTTATGTCAATGAGAGGTTTGGTCACCTAATTGCGTGCCAATAAGGAGAAATCCTTATCGAAAAGCCCCCTCTTTCCTATGAATGATCTGGTTGTTAAATATTGTGAGTTATAATTTTAATGATGAATAAGTTCGTATTGTTTAAAGATGAAATTGATATTTTCATTGTGTTGGGATTATTAGTGTTAATGAAAATGGACATCTATTTCGATAATAATGTATGTCTGAATGTTATATTGACCAATCGGGTAATTAATCGAATAAATGAGCAATTAATTGCTATTAATTCACATGCTTATAACTATTTGTTTACATGTGTGTACTATTGATTCACATGCATGTACTATTAGGGGAGGTGGTGCAAGATTGATAATATTTGCATGACTAAATTAAAAATGGAGGTATAGATGAAGGTACTATACTGTAATTATTTTTTCCACATGATTGTACTATTGATTCACATGATTGTACTATTGATTCACAAGATGTACTATTAGGGGAGGTGGTCCAAGTTTGATAATACTTGCAGGACTAAATTAAAAATGAAGGAAAAGATGAAGGTATTATACTGTAATATTTTGAGCCTCAAAACGTGGAATTATCAAAACTATATTTTCCTATAAATAGAAGCTCATTCTTCTTTCATTCTCACCAATTCACTAAGACTCACAAGAGCAATTATAGAGAGAGAAGCTATAGAGAGAAAGAAGAAGAGAAGTCTGCTACTTCACTATTCTTATATCCAGTCTTCTTCTGAGGTAAGGGATATTATTTTGTTCAGTATTTATTGGAATAATATTTTCTTCCATACTCTGTAGTATGTGACTAATATTATTTCATCTCGTATTACTGATTATACCCTCATTTTGTTAAAGTATTGATTCTATACTCCGTGAAATTAGTAGAATATCCTTGAAATTTGTGCTTCATCTAGTATCGTTTCACAAGGATATTGTCTACACATTCTTGTTAAATTTTAAGCTTTTCATGCCGGAGTACTGTCCATGAGTAGTATTCATTTTTACGGTACTATTCATAAAGTACTATTCACGGGGTACTATTCACAAAGTACTATTCACAGATACTATTCACAAAGTACTATTCACGGGGTACTATTCATTCGGGCACTATTCACTAGGGGAATTATTCATGACAAAAATTGATTTCTTTGTTGTCCAAATCATTTTTGATACAATATTATTCTTGAATTTTACTCCACAAAGCAGTATCATGTTGACAATTTGGACATTATTGAATTCTGGATAAATTAAGTTATAAATCTTTAAAAATTTATCCTTTGCTTTCTTTTAATTGAATTCTTATATTATTGTCATCATCCTCATGCTTATATTGTGATAAAAGTCATCTGTGGCTTACATGCATAGATGTACTATTGATTGGTATGATTATGACCAGGGATTATTCAGTATAATCATGATCGTAATGTTACAAATGATGTGGTAAAAATCCTCATTGGCCTGTAGTGCATTGATGGACAGTTGTTGGTATGATTATGACCAGAGATTATTCGGTATAATCATGACCATTGATGATTACATGAATATCCTTGGCCCGTAGTGCAGGGATGATTAGATGATGTGGTTTATTTATTAAGCTGAGTCTCAGCGATAAAATTGATGATAAACTTTTTAAATCATAGAAGATAGTAGATATCATGCTCTACTTGACTCTTCTAATGGATCTCTTGTTCCGCTGCAGTTAAACTTGATATTTATTATATTTTATCAGTTTAACACTGTTGAAGACTAACGATAATTTATTCTGCATTATCTTAGTCATAATATTTCTTACTGGGCTAGTTGAGCTCACCCTTTATTTTCATTGTTCTTTTCAGGAAATGAGAATATAACTGGGACTAATTGGGGAATGGAGTGACGGTCCAGATGTTTGCATTAGTAGTCCTCACTATTCAGTGAAATAGTGTGATAATAATTGTAATGAGGACTTTATTTGAGTTTAGATACTCTCTACGAGACATTATCCGTGTTGAAACTCTCAGCTACGTTTTGTCGTACTGTATAAAAGAAGTTTGTATTTTAAATTCTGTACCATGTATTTGGCGACTCAAGATGGGTGATGTATACCTATTTTGGGGGAGTCACACTTAGGGTATATCAAAGGGGTAGGCTTGAGTATAATAAGTTGTACATGGAGATAATGTATGATCAATAAATAATCTACCACTTCTAGTAAAAGAAGAGAAATATCTTATGTGATTCGATAAATGACAACCCAAAGAGTCCTTGGTTAAAGCGAGAATGAAATTAGAAAGGAGTTTTAATTTGTATTATTTGGAGTTGTGCATTTAAGAGTCGAAATACATATAATTAAATAAAATAAGACTTGACAGTAATTCCATGTCTTATATTTAATTGGGACATTGTATGGTGGAAGGATTGAATTGTACGGTAACTATTTACTCAAATGTTCTTTTATGATTAATGTTGAAAGCTATATTATCTGGAAAATCGTTAATCGCTAGAAAGACTTATCCTTATTGTAGAATAAATTTTATTTAAATAAATTAATAGTTTAATTTATTTATTTAAATAAGATTAGAATTGTTCTAATTAATTTATTCACAACCGGTTTAATATGGAGAACCTAAAGGGTCACACCATAAAAGGAAGAATAATTATTTAAGAAGCAAATGACATAATTGTAATAATAAGTTAAGTATATTTAATTTAATCTATGGTGATAGAATAAATTAAATAGCTTAATATTATTATTTAATATTTTGGAAATATTAAATTTAAATTAATAAGAGGAGTCTTATTATTATTATTATTATTATTATTATTACTATTATTATTATTATTATTATTATTTAATTTCTAAAGGAGTTTGAGAATTAATTAATAAAAGTACTCTCATATATCCTAATAAGATTAGGAAGCTAATTAATTAAAAGAGTTTAATTAATTATTCCTAATGAGATTGGGAGCCTAATTAATTAAAATAATTTAATTAATTAAAATAAAACCCAATTCCTTAATAGTGAAGGAGAGTTGTCCATATCTATAAATAAGAGGAGTCTTATTATGGGTGATGGTGGTTTATACTTTGACAATACACGTGAATACGTAATTCTAATAGTTGGGAGAGTACACCCTTTTCTATGAGAGATAGAAAACTAGGGTTTTGCCAAATACTCATCTTCTTGAATCTTTCTTCTTCCTTGGTGGATCACCTCTAGAGGCCAAACACTTGAGTGGCTAACGTTGATCAAAGGAAGGAACCAAACCCGGTGGATTCAAGATGAACGCAAAAAAGATTTGGAGGTGAACTTGTACATGAGGAAGCTCGGATATTCAACGGTATGATTCTTGTTCTTTATCTTTTCGTTTAATTAATAATTGCACATAAAGAATGATCCGGGTATTTGGTTTGTAAAATTTTAAAACTCTGATTTTTTCACGTTTCCGCTTACTTTGTGCAATTTGATTGCGTTCATGAATATTACAAACTTAACACCAACACCTGTCCATTACAATAATCTCCAGTCCAAGCCCAAAGATAATCCCATATAAATAATGGCCCAACACTCCAAAGGCCCAAATAAGTATGGCCCAATAGGTCCAAATAATCATGGCCCAACACAGGTATACATCATTAAACTAAGAGTTAAATGCATTTTGTCTCCCTCAAGTATATCTCATTTTATAAATTGCATCGTATATTTTAAAATGTGATATTTTGCTTTTTCGTATTTTTAGCAAATCAACACATAATATCCTCTGATCCAAAATTCGTCGCTAAAAATTACGGATTGAACATTAAATTAGAAAAACTATATAAAAAGGTGAATATTAAATTAAAAAATTATATCAAAACTGAATATTAAATTAAAATAACAAAAATCACGGCAAAAATATACTTTACCGCATTGGTATTAACACGTTTTGTTTAATAACCACTAAACTAAAAAACAACTACAATTATGCGACTAAACATTTTAAAACACTTTAATTAGTCTATTTTGTCAAATTAATTGGACGGACGTTAAAATCGTTATAGCAATTTTCTACGTAGCTGAAGGAACAAAAGACAAAAATATGTCACAAATGATGTGGACCATACATTAATACATATTGGTTTTGGCGGCAAAGTGGGACATGTCAGCTTTGATCGGTGCAAGTTTGGGGGTAAAATACCTCAGCTCGATCATTTGGGGCTAGGGTTTCTTTTATTATCTCATTTCTTTCTTGTATTCTTTCAATTCTTCCTCCTATCGATTGATAAAGAAGTGTCTGAAGAACAATCGGGTATATTCGGAAGGAAGCTAAGAAACAACTAAGGTTTGAAATTTAGGGCTTCAAATCGTCAAGGGAAAATCGCGACACCACTAAATGAGGTCCTTTTCTACTCCTACTCAAATGTATGACTTAGAGAGGTTTTGATTTTGTGACAGTCAAAAATGGATAATTGGGTGGTTTAATCAAACTTGAAAATGGCATAGTGGGCCTTTGATTCTCTTAAAAAAAAAAAGGGTCAGTGCATTTGTATTTTATTAATATGGTGGGTGGGGTTTCATTGATTGTATATTATTGTTTGCATTTGTATTTTATTCATGCTATTTACTGGGTTAGCGGGTATATAATTGCTTATTTGTTGCTTGTATTTCTTGTTTTCTAAATGACAGTATGGATACCATATTTGAACCATTGTGTCAAATTTGTGGATGGATTAAGTCACAATTACATAAATGGTCAAAAAAAAGTTTATGACAATGTTAATGGGGATTGGTTGAATGCAGATAAAATTAGTGACCTACCTAAAAAGCTAGGATACAATATGAACTATGCTTTATACTTTAGGATGAATGGATGTTTGGAACTGGTTGTAGATGATCAAAGTGTGAGGTTTCTTGTTGTTGAAACGTTAAAATCTGGTTCAATTGAGATTTTCTGTGATCATGAGGAACATGAAGATTTAAGTAATGATAATGAAGTTTAGTGGGTAAATGTGGTTGATGTAAATTGTGATGCACTATTTTCTTCCTCAGATGAGGGTGATGAAAATTATGATGAAGAGGATGATGAAGCTGATGAGACAGAAGATGAATTAAGTGATGTATCAGATGATGAAAGAGATGAAGATTTTTAATAAATGTGAGGAAGCATAGGAAAGAAGTCAAGAAACAAGAGTTAGAAATAGTATGTGAAGTTGATTTAGATGATGAACCACCAATAAGTGATGGTTCAACACAGGTTGACCACATTGGGCCATCCAACTCTAAGCAAGCACAGGGTAAAGAAGCAAAGAATAAGAAGAAGGAAACAAAGAGACAGCTGAAATAGAAAAGAAAAGCACTACAGAGGAAGAGGCGGAACAAGAAGTGGAACCTACATTTTCAGATGGTGGTGATGATAATAATTTTGGCACAAAAGGAACGAAAAAAATGGGATAGTGAGTGTGAAGATTCAGACAGGGAGATACCTGGAAGTCCATTAGAAAACAACAACTTTTGAATGAAACGGAGAGAAGTCAATGAAAAAGGAAAAGGTTTTTCCAGCTTATAACCCCATCAAGGTCGCTAAATCTGAATTTGAAAAGTATGTGACTGTTGTCCGATTTATATAATGACAAATACGCGCAAGTGCACATGTTTAATCAAGTAATAAAGAAGTAAGAAGTGTCGAATCCACAGGGAACAATTAATAATAATTATTCTAATTATCCATTTTCTACTAATTTATCATACTTAAACAGTCACTCTAGTTGATGTGTGAAAAGTGATTAAGAACTAATTAAACTGACAAGTATTGATTATCAGATGATTAAAACATAGGAATGTAATTGTCCCAATTGCTTTGCAATAATTCCCTTACCTTATTTCCACTCGATTTATCCAATCAACTGATAACTAGGATTGCCTATCAATTTACTAACATCCTTCAATGATTAATAAAAATACATATTTTAGTTATCTTGCTACTTTCATGCAAGACACTTAAAACATATTCATTAAACACAAACTCCTAACACAGTTACACATGACATACAAGTACTTTCGTCTCATACGCTGTTATGCTATTCTAGAAAGAATCAACAAATTCATGCATTATTATATTTAGATCTAATATAAGATTTCCTCTATCAATTCAATCAAAGATATGAAGTTAATTGTTGGCAAAACAATTATTTAATTATGCACAGAATATAATAATTAACTCAAAGGAATCATCAAGTAGAAATAATAGGTAATTGAATTAATGCTTTGCCAAAGGTTCCATTTTATTCCTAATTACTCCCTCCGTTCCATAGTTATAGGCTGATTTTTTTTGGCACATAGTTTAAGAAAATCAGTTGAAGTGGCAATTTTAACAAAAATTTTTCACATATACCTCTTAATATGGAATTAATGAATAAATTAATTACTCCTTACTTATCACATTGAAACTCTCAACTTAATTGATCATTTTAATTTACATAAACTTTTAACCAATCACAAAACATTTGTTATTCCAAATTCATTTATTGAGCCTAAAAAGTTGAATTCTTTTATTGAGAATACAACAACATTAAATGCGATGATAACAATAATGACATTGAATGTTGTTTCTTCAAAAAAAAAGTAATGGTTGAATATTTATTATAAGGGCATAAAAGTAAAACAATGAACCAACTAAATTTTATAAATAGTAAGTAGCCTATATATTGGGACATCCCAAAATGGAAAATCAGCCTATAACTATGGGACGGAGACAGTAAGAAATTAGTTCATCATAATTGGAACTAGCAAATAATAATTAAATAACATCTTGATTACAGAAATTAAATAGAGATGAAGAAGAAAACTCTGTCGAGAATCTCCCGTCTATGTTCTTCAATATCCGCCACGTTATGTTTTCCAATTGATCTACAAGTCTCCGAGTGTGGCTCTCAATGAATATCAGTCAAAAGTTATCTAAAACTAAGTAAACAACTAGTACTTATAGTCCTAACAAAACCCGATTACAAACGGGAAGTCAAAGTCCTTAATTGAATAAACTTTTGCAATAAAGGAAACAAAATCAGGATTAAAACCATCATCAAGCGGCGCCCGGTGCGGTACCCTCGGTCGTAGAATGCGGTCGGTAACACGCTATGTAGATTCTTTATGCGACGAAGCTCGAACCACTGTTGTCTCTAGAACTAATTAGTAGGCGCCCGCCACTTCATCAATAGGTCCATTTCTTTATTCTTTTCTCTTTTTAGCTCTCAAGTCCCATCCTTACCTTTATTTCTGCAAAGTGACACAAAACCAAACAAGTAGCACAGAAAATTACCAAGAACACAATATTTCAGGCTAAATAGCACTCAAATCGTAAGTTTTCAACCTACTCATCAAATTTCTCTAAACTTGAGTAATTGTTTGTCCTCAAGTAATCTAACACAACTTAACCCAACACTATTAAACATAATGAATGCAACTAACAAGATCGAGCAATAACCATGGTAATTAGATAATACATACGCCTCAGAGATAAACACATAACTTACAGTCAATATCGCATTATGTACATTCATAACCTCTCACATTCTTACCTCACTAACATCATGTTTACCCTTTTTCATGTGTATGTGTCCAATATTGTATCAGCAGTTTCAAAGTTGTTTATGTGATCAAATTCATGCACACACTCACCCTTCTCACAAATATGCAACTGAACACGGTATCCACATAGAAAAATAAGGAAATCAGGCTTTAAAGCAAACAAATATACGACATTACATGTTCATGCTTTGCGGGTGCATTTTAATGCTCCATCCCACCAATTAGTTTTCGTCTGATTTGTGCAATGTCCAACCTCCTTAGGCTTTTCAAAGTTACCCGTGTAGCGGACTTTCGACCAACGACACTCAAGCCAGATGACTTTAGGGCGCAAGGTGTAGGGACAATCTCTTAGGGCATACTTGTTCGAATAACAGAGGCCACGAAGTTGAACTAAGTCGGCATTTATTCCTTATGTATGTATGTATCTATTATATATATATATATATTTGATTTTTTTTCTTTTTTTATATACGGAACCAAAATCACCCCACACTTATGTGTTGGCCAATGTTTAGTTTCAATTGATGATCAAGTGAGTGCCCATGTCCTATCACACATAAACTTTCTAATCGCTACTGATAGTCAAAAGGTGTGCTTGAATGTGAACGAAGGCCATAATAGTTCTATGTGACTCCTATGATCAAGACTAATCAGTGCATGATAATCAATTTTCTACAAGTAAGGGTGAAGCAGTAAGGGTGAACCAGTCTCATCATCGGACATTATCTAAGGCATAAAGCTCAATCTCAATGAAAGATGATATGTTCATGCTTTTACTAACATCAAACCCTACGTGAATGTTTTTTTAATATGATAATGATAGAATGAATGAATGCTAATTCTAAACTACTAATGTAACCTACTATGCAACACTTCACAGAGTCCTCATTACGTCAAAATAGGAAAAATTAGGATAGAGGACTTCTCTGAGCGATGAGTCAAGACTCGTCGTGGTTGCCTTCATCATCTGAGGGAGGATATGAATAAAGAAGAGGAAGAATAGGCATTTGGACTGGATCAGAATTGGGATTGAATCGAGAGAAGGCCTCTGCCAGTGTAGTGAATGCTCCAATGTTATAATTATGCATTGTGGCTTGGCGTTGGGCGAGCCGTAAGTTTTGTCTTTGAATTTATCTTTGAAACCTTTAAGACGGCTCGACCTCGATCTCTTCGGCCATTGGCTCATCCATGTGGCGGTGATGGGGGTCGAGTCATGATGTATCCATCTCCTCATGGGTGTGATAATACTTCATCCCAAGCTCTATATTTTTCAATTGTTGCTTGGTCAATGATTGCCATAGGTTATTGGATTTACTCGGAGACATGCCATTGGACACCGGCTTTACGACACAAGTCGGTGATTAGGAACCCATGCAAAACTTCACCCGTGGTACCTCCTCTCAACAGACTCTCAATAGACTCCTGAATGCACATACCCACATCCACTTTATAAAAATAAATCTCATTGCCTGCCCGAAAGTGATGATGTACAATGCCGTATAATAACTGAGCCCTCTCCTTAGTTACATCATTCTGGTGGCATGTGGGCATCAATCTGGCGTATATGAACGCGTACCAGGCTTTGCCATAACGACTCAATGCAAAATGTTGGAAGCTAATCTTCTCATTGGTTCCCGCTCTAGTTACCCATTGTGTTCCTGGCTTGCACAACCGTACAATTAGCTCGTCTAAGTCCGATAAGAGATCCCCGTATCTCACATCAGTAGGTGTCCCCAATCCAAAATAGTGATTGATAGTCGTAGCATGAATAGACATCAGTTTACCCCTGACCATCACCATGTGACCGACATGCTCGATGGCGTTCGCATAGAATTCTTTGACGATGTTGATCACGACAGACTTAGGTCGCTCGACTAATTGGAACTAGTTCCGTTCAGCGATCATGAGGGCCATGTCGCCATCCACGTTGGCATTGAGCTTCAACCCCCGTTCCAAAACCAGTGTTTTCTTGTCCAGTACTGTTTTAAACCTAGTTTTTGCCGCCTCACTAACAAATTTGGAACCATTAAATTGTTGCCTTGTACTGGAGGTCGAAGCCCTTGGCCTTTTATCTGAAGACATGGTGTCCTAGCTTGCTTAGTTGTGCAACAATAGGGTCTGCAATTGGTTTAGGCAATTCAACTAACACTTGGTGGGTAGTTTTTAGTTCTCCCCCAAACTTACTTTCTCTAAATCACAAATATTCCCACAAGTAGTTCAATCAATCAAGAGTTTGGGCCATCAGTAACCCAAGACAATTCCCACTGATCGTATAAAAACAATGCATAACTCCTAATTATACCCCAAACTACATCAACCACATGTATCGAATGTAGTGGAACCGTATTACCGTAAGAGTAAAATCAAACGAACGAGTTAATTGCTCCCCTGAATGATTTGAAGGTGTTGCCTGCCCCTCGTTGATGTGAGATGGAGTTGAGAATTTATCAAGCCAAGGAACTCGATTTGGATTAGGAGAAGTTTTATGATTAAGGGTATGAATGGAAACGTAGAGATACGAATGACTGTTAGAGGTTCAATTAATGACTTTGATCTCACACAGGTTTCGAATAGGTATGGAATGGAGTTATGAATCCAATAGTGAGAAGGAGTTGAGTGAGAATAGGAGAGTTGAGGTTTAGAATGAACAAAAGATGGATAAACCTTTGTTTTAATTTGGTCTCAGCTGATCGGCACGCCCCGCGCCCGGCCTTCTCTAAATCTAGTGCGCCCTGCGCCATTAAAGCAGTCTAGTTAAATCATTCTATAAGCTTAGCGCGCCCCATACCTTAAGCGGCGCCCTGCCATTGTGTCGATGAATTTTCATTAAAAATTTGTGTTGGGGGGTAGCGCACCCGCCGCGAATGCCTTGATTTTCTAAGCGGCGGCGCTGCTACTGTCTCTTTGAAGGCTATTTGTTCTTTTGCTTCCTATGCTCTATTGACTTTACTACCTACAAAGTCATTAAATAAAACCCTCATGAATCCAAAAATTATAAAATCTAAAAGAAAATTTGGAGGTCAACGAAATGAAATAAAATACAAATTAAAGAAGAAACTAGCAATTGGGTTGCCTCCCAATGAGCGCTTGGTTTTTAGTCATCAACTCGACTTTCTTATGCTCTTCAGTCTTGTTCCTCAAGGGTAATCGAGGTTTTTTGTTGGTCTATTTCTCCGCCCAGATAGTGCTTTAGCCTTTGTCCATTAACTTTGAATGATTGTTGAGTAGCCGGATCGGTAACTTCGATTGCTCCATATGGTAAGACTTTTGAAATTGTGAATGGACCGGACCATTTGGACTTAAGCTTGCCCGGAAAGAGTTATAGCCTAAAATTGAATAGTAACACTGGTTGTCCTGGCTCAAAGGATCATTGGACGATTCGTTTGTCATGCCATCTTTTGGTCTTCTCCTTGTAAAGCTTGGCGTTCTCGTATGCTTGTACTCTGAATTCATCTAACTCATTTAGTTGCAAGAGCCACTTTTCGTCGGCTGCTTCGAGATCAAGATTTAGTGTAGTCAAACCTTGCCGATCAAATCAAACTTGGGTGAAGTCATCACCAACCAAGTTGAGATCTTTGGGGTCAATTTAGTGTAGTCTGAAGGCCTCTCGACATCAATCATCAAAGTTGTAACAACAACATAGCGATATATCAAGCATGATCAGCAGCGAGGACCTTCAAAGAGCCGACACCCTCAATCAAAAGTCTTTATAAAATCAAAAGAAAACCATCAAGGCTGATTACGCGAACAAGTCAGGAACAATGATTGAGGGCATCAAAGCCCAAATCCACTACCTGTTCACCATCTGGTACAGAGGTAAAAGCCTCTTGCGATCTCATCATCTTATCGGCCTATCTGTCAAAGCAACGATCCCAGACACTAAGCAAGGCTGGGGCACGTTTAAAATCAGCGACAACCCGATATTGGAATCCTTACAACAAGATTTGGGCAATCTTGGAAACAGCGACAACTCAACACTGGGGCATTTATCAACCATCCTAAAGAGGAAAATGCACAAGTTAGCACCATCAGCATGGTACATCATCATCAGAGCTTCCCTCACATCATCTCACTGACGATTCGGTATGATCATTTGGTCTTTTCCAATCATACTTTTCTCAGAATGAATAATCCACATGTGAGGATGTTACTCACTCGCGACTTGGTTAACAATAAGAGAGTTTCTCATATGAATCCCTGGCAACAACATGCAAAAGGACTGGGGCATTTTCCGATTCCAGGAAAGGGAAGGAGTTTAAGGCGGGATCAAGCCTCTCATCAAAAGAAAAGGGAGAACTCTTGAAAGAAATCATGGCAACATAAGTTTGCCCCTACAAAAGAAGGGGAAAATTCTTAAGAAAATCCTTAACTCAAAAGCAAAAGCCTAATGACAAAAGGTCTAGCGAATGAAATCTTCATCATCAACAAAGCTTGGCCGCCGAGTCTTCACAAGTTGAGGCCTCTACAAGAAGTTCAAATCAGGCGTGAAAGAAACGAAATTTGCACCCTCCGTGGACGCCAAGCAATGACATTGGTCATCGATTCAATCAGATTCTGAATCAAACGCTCAAGGAAATGGGGCACAAGCACCCAACAACGAAAGGAAACTCCAAATCAACCTAAAATTTTACTCCAGATAATTTAAAATATACATCAACCTAGGAAAATAGACTTCTAAGGATAAATCTAGATCATCACGTCATGCATGATCTGCACATGTGCAAATGCACTACATCAACGTGCATCTCTAACAAGGTTTAGCATGCATCTCCAGTAGATTTAAATAAGCGTACAAGTTAAATGCCTAGATTAGAGAAAAATTTCATCGTAGACATCTGGTGGTTGTCATCAATCCAGCGTAATATTAGGCAGAGTCTGGTGAAGCAAACCTTAGAATATTACTTCAGCGAAGGTATTGGAAGATCTGGTATTCTAAAACCATTGGCATCAATTCAACGTAACATCAAGACGGTTCAGGGATACCACCGTTTGAGTGGGAACCGAAACAGTTTGGCGTTGTCGGTAGTAATCGACTACCGCGAGGTAGGCATGGTTGTCAAACTACCAGTAGAGGTAGCACCGCAGGTTACCGCGCCGGTGTATGCATCGGGAAGGTCCGGTGATTTCAGAACGTCATTCCCAGTAGAGATGTAGAAAACATCTCAACTTATCTTCATCAAACAAGCATCGACAATATAGAAAAAAAGCCAAACCGTTGGAGTCAACACCATCATAGGCATCATCAATGATCGGTAAAGGTAAAGCGAATTGCGAAGTGCGATTTGCAAAATGCAATGTACGATTTGCGAACTGCGATTTGCGAAAACATTTTATCATTCATCATAACATTCATTACATTTCGATTTGCATCATTAGAAATACCTTGTCATATTTCAAGTGTCTAGTAATCTTTATCATGTCCATTCCATTGCATTACATGACATGATAAAGAGGGGCATCTGTAGACACTCGAAATTTTGTTTTCCTGTTACTAACTATGCAGGAGGACAAATGCATATTTTTCACACTCCAGATATAACCCTGGAGGACCACAACATCAATTCCAATCCCGGAGATAGCCCCGGGATATCCTGTTTCTAACCCCGGAGATAACCCCAGGAGATCAAGTTTAATGCCCGGAGTCAACCCTGGGAGGTCAAGCCAACCTCAGAGATAACCTTGAGGACATTCAGAGTCAACAACATGACAATCTCAGAGATAACCCAGTGAAAAGACCGCTATAACTGCGCCAAAGTCAGAAACAACCCTAGGAGGGGCAAAATAGTCATTTTTCCAACTCAAACTCAACTCAAATCAAATCAACTCATTTCAACTCAAACTTCATCAAAAGAAGTCCCACAAGAACCATATCTTAACTTCGGCGTAAACTACATAAAAAGCATTTCAACTGGATTGCTCACGGGGAGACGAAAATGCTATTTCGGTCATGGACCCATCTTCCCGGATTCAAATAAAGGCAAATCCTATGTCATTGCGTAGCTCTCGGAAAGAGATTTTCGGAATAGTATGACACACTTCCATCGGACTCGAATTAAAAATTATGAAGGTTCGAGTAAACATCGCGTTGTTCAAGTGCACGTACTTAGAGACGGCGGGACCCACATGGCCCGGGGCACCCCGGGCTGCCGCAGGTAGACCCGCAGCTCCCCCCTCTATAAATAGAGGGCTTGGGGTGGCCATTTACAAAAGAGAAAAGGCGAGGAAGTCTTGTTCATTTTGTTCTGTACACACTATAAATTGAGTGCTTTCTCTTTTTAAACACTTGTGAGCTTGTGCTTTACTATATTTTACCGGTGGAAATCGAGTATTCATTCATTCAAAGTTATTTGAAGTCTTCTTGGCAGCCCACTTTAAGACTCCTCACACTACTCAAAGCCTTTCTCCATATTCAATCACATACATTTATTCATGTTGAGAGTCGTGTTGTGTGCGTATGTCCGAACCGTCGGTCCGTGGCATTTATTCCTATATATATATATATATATATATATATATATATATATATATATAGGATCCAGATCTTGTCCGGACTTGATTTTTTACATAATACAGTGTTTTGGGTGTGATTTGGGTACATATAACAAAATATGTATATACAGTCTGTGCAGATTGTATATACATTTTTTGGTATAGGTATCCAAATCACGCCCAAAATATTGTATTATGTAAAAATTCAAGTTCTATAATTTATTTATTTTTGTTGTTTTAAAAAATAAAATAAAATTGGGTCCGCATTTTAACCTGTCCGGGAGTCCGGACAGGATCTCCTCTGTATATATATATATCCTCGGATTCAAATTATCGATTGAGCCTGGATCGACATATCCGGTGCGTTTATCGCTATATATATATATATATATATATATATATATATATATATATATATTATCGACTTATCGATTGAGCCTGGATCGAAATATCCGGTGCATTTATATTTCTATCAGGCCTGGAGATCACTTCGTGGCCATTTACCTCTTATATATATATATATATATATATATATTTATATTTCGATCTGCACAGAGAGTTTACTTAAACGTGGCGATTAATAAATCGATATATATATATATATATATATATATATATATATATATATTTACATTTCCGTCCCGCCTGGAGAGTTTATTTCGTGGCAGTTGATTATCCAATATATATATATATTTACATTTCCGTCCCGCCTAGAGTTTACGTCGTGGCGGTTTATCGTCCATATATATATATATTTACATTTTCATCCCGCCTGGAGTTTACTTCGTGGCGGTTGATCGCATATATATATATATATATATATATATATATATATATATATACAGCTTTTATATATAAATAACTGTATATAGCTTTTGTACATACTGCATCATCATGTGATCACAAATTCAGTTCCTGAATCTAGATTCGGTTCCCGTGATAGACATTTTCAGCTGCAACCAGCTTGTAAATTATTTACGTTGTCTACATTACTTTAGACGGCTCATGCCCACAAGGAGTTCGACGCTGCTATGTATCTTATTTTCACGAAGATGCTTTGCATCTCGAAAATAAAAGCAATCAAGCCGAACACATAATAAAATGAAAGTATCAAATGCCTCAATTACTATTGAGTACAATAGTTTGAAAAAACCTATTTTACAAAATATCACTGCCATATCTCGTTAAAATTGAACTTTTATACAAAATTCAAACTCTTTGTATATAGGTGCAAACAAGGTATAGCACTACTTTCAGACAATTGCACATAGACCTACACACACGCACATTCAGATAAACGTTTAAAATGAAAAGTGGTGGTCACCGTGTTACCACGGATGTCGGGGGTGCCTAACACTTTCCCTCCGCATAATCAAGCTCATGGACCTTAATGAATCTCCGTTTTCCAGATCAGTTAAATAGTGTCACATCACTCGAT
This sequence comes from Panax quinquefolius, assembly GCA_020205615.1. Classification (NCBI taxonomy): domain Eukaryota; kingdom Viridiplantae; phylum Streptophyta; class Magnoliopsida; order Apiales; family Araliaceae; genus Panax; species Panax quinquefolius. Next base: position 78,679,430 of record CM035151.1, on the reverse strand, counting down.
CTATCCACAAACCTTTTCTCGGTTGAGTTGGTGCAACCATTTAAAAATGTCAACTGACAACTCTTACAGTCCAATCGTCGACATATACATGTCGGACTTTTTCACAACTTATTTTTTTCAAACAAATCTCACCTAACATGAGAACACCAAAAGACAAGAACAAAAAAGGGACAATTAAAAATTCCGACATCGACATTATTACTTGATACTGTGAATTTCGGATAAATAGGGAATATTAATATGAAAGAGATGTCCATTGTTTATAAGTAGACCTGACAATTTAGGTTGAGAACCATATAGTTTACCAAAATCACTTGAATTTATTAGGTTGGTTAACTAGTTTTTATGTTATGGATTGGTTCGGTTTTGAACCCATATTATTAATTACAAATATAGGTTGAAACTAGTTTAATTAGTTTTGACTCATATTAGTCTATAATTGTTTTGTTCCATATTGACTACAACTAACAGGTAGAGCTTTGCGATATACTCCCACCAACATAAATATAATGAATTAATTCCCTTTTTTACGTAAAAAAATACAGAATCCACCCCCACCCCACATCAGCGCCCCCAGTCTCCACATGCCCAAAAGCATATTACCTTACAGAAGATGTATGGATAGTACCAATTTGCAGATGGAGATAATTGCTTCATTTGCTAACTATTAGACCTGGCAAAAAAGGCCCAGGCCCGCAGGTCGGGCCGGGCCGTCCGCAAAAAGTAGGGTTATGGGCTTTATTGTTGTAGCACACGTAAAGTTGGGCCATTTTTCAAATTGACTTAGTTTTGCTTGACCCATACTAGCTTGACCCATGGTGGCTTTGGCCCTTGAAGTGAATTATTGCTTTAATAAAAATAAATACAATGTAGTTACTTGTGAGGGTTGAACACAAGACCTCCAAGTCATTAAATAAGAGTTCAATTCAACTGAACTACAATAATTACTTGTTTTAACATGAATGCATCTAAATAAAAGTACAAAAAATAAAAAGACAACCGTTTAAACAAAATGTACAATCTCTAGTTTTAATTTGTTTATCTTTTTAAATGAGTTAAATTTGAATCATAATTAAAAATATTCAATTTAAATTATTTAAAATTTAATTCTATCCAATACATAAGCTTCTCAAATATCATTATCATTTATAAAAAGATTCTCCGTTTAACTTTAAAAATTATATTGGAAAATGTATTTATTTAACTCTAAATAATATAAAATTATGAGATTAATAGAAATTTTAGGTAGTTTTACTACATTCACAGTACTATGACTAATATTTACCAAATACCGACTATGTATCACTAAAGTCTTATTTGAACAACAGTAAATGGAAGTGTGACTAATCTAGTTAACTAATTAACAAAGCAAGTAAATGGATAACGAATGGTAATCTAAGGAAATACAAGCTAAGGTCACAATTTCACCCCCACACAGGCATTCTGTCGAACACCTAATGTGTTATGCTTCATCAAACTAGCTACCCTTCTCTTTTTGGTCTTAATGGTCACGACAATTTGTCGACCGAGAACACATAGGTGTCTATGCACCTCTGTCGAGGTATGCACAAACATATCCTCTCCAGATCCACCCAAAAGGGAATAGAACAGAAAGGAACGTCCAAGCTAGATGCAATCCTACACATGTCTATGCTAATTAATCATAACAAGGATTTAAGCATAGGTTCTCAATTAGGTCGCATGTGGCGCACAGAGATATGTCTATTCTACGCACAACTTATGCAGTCGAAACCCACAATCACATGCCAATATATTTAGGTATAAATCTACATTCCTTCTGTCGATATCATGCAGATTACCAAAATCATCACTAATGTCTTAGCAAGAATCATAAAGCACAAATATATTAAACCAAATCATATGGTGTTAACCAAAGAGATAAAGACAGTCAATTCAAATAACAAAGGGATCCATTATAACCTTAGAGTCAATAATCAGTTCATAGTTAATAAACCAAATACAAGTAGCAAATAAGATAACATTTGTAGAATACAAAATTAGAGGAAATAAATGGATAGAAGAAACTCTGTCAAAGCCCCTTCAATCCCCACGCATTCCGCTCAAATCAAGCTTTCCAATCCGTGTCGCTTGTTGCTCTTGTGCTCCAAATAAATACAGACTTCTCCCTATTCTATCTAATCTATATTTACAGACATCAACTAAGAACTAGAGAGAGAAAATACAAAAGAAAATCTAATCTAAGCTAAAACTACTTGATTATATGTTATAGGATGTCTGGGTTTGATATGCAGAGGCTGGCTCACTGTTATATACGCTCTCCTCCTTTTGCTAGGTCAAACAGAAGCCCTCTCGCTGGACACGTGAACGCGCGTTCTTGCATGAAAGCAATATCATTATAGTCAAGTTGCTGACGCCAAGTAAGTTGGGAAAAATCGGATCTCGTATTGTAAGCGTGTCCAAGAAAGGAAGCTTGATGCCATTGCGGTATGAAATGATGTCAGCAGGACAATGAGGTGGCGTAGCATGGCTGAAGTCTAACACTATGCATCATTGGTATTTGTGGTGCTAGTGTATAGAAAATTACAGTTTTTCCCCTGAATGCTAGAAAACACCTATAAAGCTCTGTAATTCATCGATTAAGCACAATAACACTATAATCATATACATCCATATAAACTCTACGAGAACAGGCAACTATTTAAGTCATAAAACATCCGATTCGCGGGTATAAATCCCACTCATCACTCAACTAGCCCAGTAAGAAATATTATGACTAAGATAATGCAGAATAAATTATTAGCCTTCAACAGTGTTAAACTGATAAAATACAATAAACATCAAGTTTAACTGCAGCGAAACAAGCAATCCATTAGAAGAATCAAGTAGAGCATGATATCTACTATCTTCTATGATTTAAAAAGTTTTTCATCAACTTTATCGCTGAGACTTAGCTTAATAAATAAATATATCATCGAATCATCCCTACACTATGGGCGAAGGATATTCATGTAATCATCAATTGTCATGATTATACCAACAACTGTCCATCAATGCACTACGGGCCAATGAGGACTTTTACCACATCATTTGTAACATTACGGTCATGATTATACCGAATAATCCCTGGTCATAATCACACCAATCAATAGTACATCTACGCACGTAAGCCACATATGACTTTTATCATAATATAAGCATGAGGATGATGACAATGATAAAAGAATTCATTCAAACGAGATCAAGGATAAATATTAAAGACTTTAAATTTATCCAGAGCTTAAAAATATCCAAATTGTCAACATGATACTGCTTTGTGGAGTAAAATTCAAGAACAATATTCATGTATCAAAAATAATCTTGGACAGAAAAGAAATTAATTTTTGTCGTGAATAGTACCCCGTGAATAGTACTTCGGGAATAGTACCCCGGCATGAAAAATGCCCCGAATACTCGAGTGATTAATACCCGAGTGAATAGTATCCGAGTGAATAATAACCCATGAATAGTAACTCGGTATGAAAAGAACCTCGAATCCTCGGGTGAATAATATTCAAGTGAATAGTAAACGAGTGAATAGTAACCCATGAATAGTACCTCAGGTGAAAATGTTGATATTTAATAAGAAAGTTTAGATCAATATTCCAATGAAATGATACTGAATGAAGCGCAAAACTCAAGGATATTCAACTAATTTCAGGAATTATAGAAGCAATACTTACCATAGTAAGTTTAGATTTAAGAATATAAAAAGAAATAATATACGAAACTGCAAATGGATTTTCACCTGTCATGCGGTAGTCCGCGTAGACAGATCATTTCCACAATTTAATAATAATTGAATACGAAGGATTATTCACCAGGCATGCGGTAGTCTACGTAGACAGGTTAGTCCCACAGAATAATAAATAATGGAATAACAAAAGATTTTACCATGCATGCGGTAGTTCGCGTAGACAGGTTATTCCCACAGAATAATAAAGAATGAAATAACAAAAGATTTCATCATCATAAATGCGAGTCAAGCGTGAGCGAGGTTATTCCCACAGAATACAAAAGAATGGAATAACAACCCTTACGAGTATTGAAAGAAAATAACTCTCTTCATGAATATGAAAGAAATAATACCCCTTACAAGTATTGAACGAAGATAATATTCCTTATGAATACGAAAAATAATATCGTAAGCGAATATGAAATAAATAACACCCCTTATGAATACAACAACTAATATCCCTTACGAATATTGAACGAAGATAATATTCCTTACGAATACGAAAAATAATATCGTAAGCGAATATGAAATAAATAACACCCCTTACCTTAATAGAAGATAGAATACTGAAGTAGGGTAGTAGCAGAATACTCTTCTTCTTGCTCTCTATAGTTTCTCTCTCTAGAGTTTTATTGAATTCATAAGAAATAATGAAGGAATGAGCTTCTATTTATAGGAAAAATGATTTAATAGTAACTAATTCATGAACGGCCCAGATTAATTCACTTTTAAACGGACGGTCCATATTGATTTACTATTAAAACTTAAAGCAACACCAATCATCTTGATTTACTATTAAAACTTTAAACCAGCGATCCATATTGATTTAATATTATAACTTCAACCAATGATCTGAAAAATTAGCACATGTCCTCATGGAATAACAAGTCAAACTTATAACAAACACCTCATAACAAACCCCTTTATTTATATCAAAAATTGAATAAATAATTACCACAAATCACATATCTTTAATCAACACATTTTTAATTTATTAACAATTATTCATCATTAATATTATAACTCACAATATTTAACAACCAGATCATTCCCAAGAAAGAGGGGCTTTTCGATAAGGATTTCTCCTATTGGCGCTGATTGGTGACCAAACCTCTCTACGTAACTTTCTAAACATCGTCAATATTGCAAATAATAATATGAATAACTTTGTCGTCTCAATTATTGATTTAGTAATATAAAATATTATGCAGATGATACTATGACAATAATTGAATCAAATAACGTGAGATACTATGCAGCAATTACTGGATCAATAATTGAGTAAAACTAAGTGACTTCTCACATAAGCATCAATAATCAATACCGTGTGCTACTATGCAACCACGCGTAGTACTGTTCTTTTATCACCGGGTATTTCAACAGCTTAACGGTAAAATTTTCACCGTTATTTTTATAAAAAGATAACTCTGTCGTTTTCTAACTCTGACAGTTATTCCGTTATGGGGTCCACCAATGATGGTGTCGTCGTACGAATATTCTCTGTTAAAACGAATATTCCCCGACCAATCGAATATTCCCCGATACCACGAATATTTTATATCGACTTGCTTACTTTGAAAAAAAAATCACATATCACCCTTAACTTTAACCCTTTATCAATTTAACCATTTATTAAATAAAATAATAATTATAAGAAAATTGAATACTTTCATTTCATAAAATTCGGGGTCTTACAATCTCCCCTCCTTATGAAATTTCGCCCTCGAAATTTACGTACGTACCTGGTTTGCCGAAGAGGTGAGGATACCTTGCTTAGATTCTAACTCTTGAGGTATAACCTTTGAGTGTTGAATATGATCCTTCTTATCAAAGATTTTAATACGTATCTCCTTATACGTTGAATCTTCTACTATCTCGTCTAGTTCTAATTCAATAATGTGGTTCGGGTCGTCCACATATTTACGTAAAATTGATACGTGAAAAACGTTATGAACACGCGACATACTTGTCGGTAAAGTGAGTCTATAGGCCATAGTTCCTACTCGATTAAGAATTTTAAATGGACCAATAAATTGAGGGTTTGAGCTTTCCTCACTTCATCGACTCTTGCTTCTAGAATAACGCCTTCTTGAACCTTCTTCTTCACATTCATCGGCTTGGAGTTTGTAGTTTGAACAGCTTTAACTTTATCGATTAAAGTCAATTTTAATCGTATATTCGCTATCTTCATGTAGGTTCTTGGAGTCTTTAACTCTATCTCCATCTTTTATAAGTCGTACGAAATGGGTCTTGGTTTTAACAATATCTCACTCGTAAACGCATACGATCTTCCACTCAATGCGTCAGCTACCACGTTCGCTTTTCTAGTATCGTATTGAATGGTATGGTCGTAATCTTCAACAGCTCGAGCCAACGTCTTTGGCACATGTTACGTTCGTTCTGGGTGAAGAAATATTTGAGGGTTTTAGAATGGGTTTAAGGTCAATACAGAATTCGATTTCACGCTCTGGGGGTAGGCTATGAAGTTCTTCAGGAAATACGTCAGGAAATTCACTAATAACTGAAATATTATTCAAATCTGACGTATTTTTGTTAAAGTCCATGACACGGGCTAAGAAAGTTTGACATCCATTTTTCAATAAACGAATGACTTTATAGCTTGATATGACAGTGATTGACTTTAGTGGTTTGGTTGCTTGAATTCGCATAACAGGTTGGTTAGGAATATGAAAACTAGCAACCTTACGAAAATAATCAATTTTGGCATGATGAGTGGTTAACCAATCAATCCTTAAAATCACATCAAATGCAAGTATCTTTAAAGAGATAAGATCAACAGGTAAGGTGAGGGTATCAATTTGAATCAAGCAAGATTTATAAACTGTAGATGTAACGAAAGTTTCTCCTAACGGAGTTTCAACAGATAAGTCAAAGTCTAATTTCTCCAAAGTTAAATTAAACGTTGAGCGCAAGTAGGAGAAATAAAAGGGTGGGTAGAACCGGTATTTAATAAGGTATAGACTTCGCAAGAATTTATAATTAACTAACTTGTGCTAACTTCGTTCGGGCTACTCACTTTTTGAGAATTCAAGAAAAACGTTCTTCCTTGAACTACCATTTTTGTCTTGTCTGGGACGGCCTTTGATGCCTCTATCCAAGCTGGACTTGACTTTGGTGCACGACAAAATCGGGCTAAGTGACCTTCTCTTCCACAATTGTAACATGCTTTGGAATTGCTGCGTCACAGGTTGGGTGATGTGTCCCTCCCTCGCATTTGTAACATCGCCCGTGATCGTTCTCCTTCCTTAACAACAAAAGTCTTTGGTCTTTCGACGTCTTTCCATCATTATTGAATTTCCTCTTCTTGAAATTTCCACTTCTATTATCTTGGCCATGATTACCATCAAAGTGGTTACCATTTCTGGCATGTTGATTCCCTCCACGTTTGTTATCACCGCTTCGATGACTGCTACCACTAGTATTATCGATTTTTCGGCTGCTCTCTCTTGGTTGGATTGACTCATTATCGCGCTCCAATAACTGAGCCTTATTTACAACATCTGAATACAAACACAGTTTGTGAGAAATTAGGTATTGACGTATCTCAGGTTTCAAACCTCTTAGAAATATCCGCGTCATTCTCTCCTCATTATCAACCAGCTGGGACGCAAATTGGGACAACTCGGCAAACTTAGCTTCGTACTGTGATATAGTCTTATTGTTTTGCTCTATCTTGATAAACTCTACCTCCTTCATGTGACGAATACTTTCGGGAAAGTACTTGTCGTTGAATAGTTCTTGGAAATTCTCCCAAGACATCTTCAGTGCGATAGGCTGAGTTTATTTTACTGATTCCCACCAGTAATCTGCCTCTCCTCGCAACATGAAGGTGGCAGAGGGAACTGTTGGGAGAGTGCATATTTTGATTTGATGTTTAAGTATAGATGCTCATGATTATTTGTAAAGTCCTTCAAGGAATATATGTACAAGGACTTAGTGATAGATCAAATTTGTTAGGTTGATCTAAGCTCTTAATGTGTATCATTCTGTAAATGAATGTAAAGATAGAGAGATCAAAGCTGTTAGTTTGATCTTGAGATATGCTTCGAAGAAATCGTAGTGTATCAAGCTGATCAAGATTACAGAAGCCAAGGCAGAACGTAGAGCTTCGAGGATCGTAGTGTGCCTGCCTTAAGGGCCTCTTCGGAAGTCATAGAGTGGTCCCAACGTTTGCCGAGCCAACTCAGAGATCGTAGTGTGCTCTCGGAAACGTAGAGCTTACAAAGTTAGCAAGTGAAGATCGTAGTGTGCAAGTCATTAAGAGAAATCGTAGTGCTCTTGTTTGATGGAATCAGACCAAGCACCAAGGTAACAAGACACCACAATCTGGATCGTAGGGTATCATTGTCGTGTGTTAGAAGCATCGAGCCCTACCTTTTTGTTTAAAGATATATCTCCAACAAATATGGAATGGGTTTCAAACATTGAAGTCCCCACCAGTTCCAACGGTACAAAAGATATCCTTAGTATGCAACAAAGAAGCGTATTGAAGAAGCTAAGGAAAATACCATTGGTAAGAGAAAAACACCTTTTCAGGTGTTAGGTGAGAAAGCAGTCTGCTGTGTCAATGGGCCATAATGCAATTCAGAAGATGTGCATAAAAGTCTCTATCAACGTACAGAAATGTCAAACGCATTTAATGCTTCAACGGATGGATCAAACAGATAGATTTCAAGATCACATATATGCAAAAGATATGCAGATGAAAGAAGTAAGCAAGCATTGAACAAAACGTACAAGAACTCTCAACGCTCAACTCTACGATCTAAGAAAAAGAAAAGCTTGCTCAGCTACTCAGTTCTTTCGAACAAGTGCTTAACAACAACTGAGTAGCAACCATCAAGAACTCAACAACTACCAATCAACTGAAGTAAGAGTTCCAAGTCGAATGACTTGAAGAGTTCTAAGTGAATCTGTGAAGAGCCAAGTCTCTTTGGACTTGAAGAGTTCAAGAGTGAACTAATAAGTTCCTAGGCTCATTTGGTCTAGAAGGAATCATGTGATTCGAGAAAAGTGTAAAAGACATCCTTAGTGGATTTCTACTCGAGGAGTAGAAGAGTGGACTAGGAACTTTAAGTACTCGAACCACTTAAAATGACCGTGTGTCTATTACATTCTTGCTATATAAGCTGCCATATCTCGCCATAAATCGCTATAATCGCCTCACTCTCATAAACTCACTATCTTAAGGAGATTAAAACAAATATTATTTCCGCTAAGTTTTAATCATTATCAACTAACAAGTTAAAACGAAAAGATTTTTAAATATCTATTCAACCCCCCTTCTAGATAACTATTGTGCCTCCAGGAACTAACAATTGGTATCAAAGCAGGTTCTATTATACAGCCTACAAAGCTTAAGTAGATCCAATGGCACACTTACCAAGCGAGTCAAGGACTGGAGGAGGCAGCAAGCCACCAATGTGCAACAAAGATAAATTTACAAACTGAAAAGTTAGGATGCAAGCATACATGGACTCAATAGATGAAGATCTATTTGAGACTGTTCAGAGTGGGCCCTATGTTCCAACAAAGCTTGCACCAACCACAGACGAGCCAAACAGAATACAAATCAAAGTCAAAGAGGAGTGGACAGACAACGAGAAGAGAGTTGTCCAACTCGACAAGAAGGCTAAGAACATTTTGTTTCAATCATTAGAAGATGATCTATTTGAAAATGTGGTCAACAACAAAACAACAAAGGAGGTGTGGGAAGCACTACTCATCATGCATGAAGGAACGGAAGAAGTAAGAGAAAACAAACGATCTCTCATAACACAACAATATGAATTGTGTGCACACGTTCAAGGAGAGAACGTCACTGCCACCTACGAGAGATTCAACGTTCTACTCAACTCTCTACGAGCATATGGAAACATCTATCCAAATAAAGATCTAATCATAAAGTTCATGAGAGCCCTACCAAGCAGATGGGATGCCAAAACCATTGCTATTAGAGAGTCAAAGAATCTCCATGAGATGACTGTCCAACAGTTATATGGCAACCTTCTGACATACGAATTGGAGCTGACTCAATGAGCAGAAACTATGTCAGAAGGAAGAAAGAAGGATAAGGGTGTTGCTCTCAAAGCAACTGAAAGTTCCTGAAAGGTCAACACTGAAATTGACTCTGACTATGATGAAGACGATGATGAGGACTTTGCAATGCTGGTAAAAAGACTAAGAAGATTCATGCGTCAAGGCAAAACCAGCAAGCTAAAGAAGGTCAGCAACTACAGCAGCCAGGAGCAAATGAATGATTTATGCTACAACTGCAAGAAGCCTGGCAATTTCATTGCCAACTGCAACAAACCTCTCAGAGAAGAACTAAAGAAGAAATCACATCCAAAGAAGGAATACAAAGGCAACAAAAGGCCTCAGAAGAGAGACAAAGGTCTGGTAGCTGGAGGATCGTGGAGTGACTCAGACAATGACTCAACTCCTGAATCTGGAGATGATGAAGATCCTCAAATGGCTAATCTGTGCCTGATGGCTAAACATGCAAAGGACAAACAGAACTCCAACATTCATGAAGTAAGTATCGATGAGGTATTTGACTTCAACTCACCTGATGTAAACATTAATGATTTGAGAATTGCACTGCATGGCATAACAACTGATCTACATCAATACATGAAGTGGTTTAGAGTTCTGTCAAAGGATTATTCACTTCTTCAAGAGGAGAAAAAGAAAGTTCAAGAAGTGCTAGAAACAGCTCTCCTAAGTACTAACTTTCTCTCCAAGCTTGAGGCTGAGAATGAGATCTTAAAACAGACTAATGAGCTCAATGCACAAAGAGAGTCCAATCTAACCTCTAAAGTTGAGGAGCTAGAAAGGACTATCTCTACATGGAAAAAATCCTCATCATCCATGGACTCCCTGCTCTCTAGTCAGAGAAGTACATTTGACAGAACAAGCATAGGCTTTGGGGAATCCACCTTAGAGCCATGTGTGGAAAAATTAAAGGAAACTAGCACTAGTAATGCCTCAAGTTTTAATAGAGGCATTACATTTGTGAAATCCTCACAGAAGGAAGAACTAGCCCAACCCTATTTTACTGAATAAATCCATACTCCAAAGAGTAAAGTATCTCACACTGGCCTGGGTTTCAGAAAAGAAAAGAGTATCCCATCCTTAACTCACCAACCTCGAAGGATCGTAGAGTCGAGTAAGACCAACTCTACGAATCAACTAGGAAGGTACAGTAGAGGTAAGGTACACTCCTCACAATTCATGAAACCCAAGGACAGATGGAAGAAGGAAAATCAGGTTAACAGGAGAATGACTAAAGAACCACAAAAGTCCAAATGGAGAATGAACTCTCACACACACACAAGCATGCATCATATTAAATATTTTGTATGCTATAAAATTGGTCACAAGCCTGCAAAGTGCTATTATAATTCCATGCATGTGAGACCCAAGATCAAACAGATTTGGGTCCCCAAGAGTACTAACAAAATAGGACCCATGCATATATGGGTACCAAAATGAAGGTTTGATGTTACCACAGGAAAAGAGCTCCACGATCACGACCTGGTATCTGGACAATGGATGCTCAAAGCACATGACTGGGAACAAAGCCCTTTTGTCTAACTACATAGAAAAGGAATGTCCCTCAGTCATCTTTGGAGACATTGACTTTGGCAAGACAAGAGGATATGGCTCAGGTGGAAATGGAGCAGTGTCCTTCAGTAGAGTGGCCTATGTAGAAGGACTACAACACAATCTTCTATGCATTAGCCAACTCTGCGACAAGGGTCATCAAGTAACATTCCTCAACAATCAGTGTCAAGTCAGAGATTTGAAGACATCTACTGTAAAGCTAACCGGAAAAAGAGAAGGAAATGTCTACACATGGAATCTTGGACAGCTAAGCTCAGATGAAACAATATGCTTTCTGGCCAAAGCATCTGAAGAAATTAGCTGGCTATGGAATAGACGATGATCTCATTTCAATTTCAAAAGCATGTCCAAGCTGGCCTCAAAAGATCTTGTTGCAGGCCTACCAAAGTTCAACTTCCTGAAAGAAAGGCCATGCAATGCTTGTCAGCTTGGAAAACAGACCAGAAGTTCATTCAAGAGCAAAACTGCCAACTCAATTGACAAGCCCTTGCAGCTGCTGCACATGAATCTATTCGGGCCAATTCCAACAACAAGTATTGGAGGGAAGAGATACTCACTGGTCATAGTCGACGACTATACCAGGTTCACATAGGTATTCTTTCTAACCTCTAAGGATGAAACTAGCTCCCAACTGATCAAGATGTTTAGGTTGTTGATGAACGAGAAAGGAGAGAAAATCAAGGCTATAAGGAGGGATCATGACTTCTCAGAAATGGACCAGTTCTGCACAGACAATGGCATCAGTCATAACTTCTCAGCTCCACGAACTCCTCAACAAAATGGAGTAGCTGAAAGAAAGAAAATAACTTTGATAGAGGCTGGAAGAACTCTATTAGCAATGATTCATCTACCCGAATACTTCGCGTGGCCGTCAACAACATGCATACATACACGCAGAATAGATCGATGATACACTCTACGATTAAGAAGACACCCTACGAACTGTGGAAAGGAAGAAAGCCAAGTGTCAACTACTTTCATGTATTTGGCTGTGCATGCTACATTCTCGACAATGGAAAGCAGTACTTGACAAAATTTCAGCCCAAGTCAGACGAAGGAATCTTTCTTGGATATGCCACAGACAACAAGGCCTACATAGTGTTCAACAAAAAGACACTGAGTGTTGAAGTCTCGATTCACATCATCTTTGATGAAACAGACTTGGACAAAATAGTGCTTCAAGACACTACGATTGACAGCTCAGACACTACGAATGAGGTCGTCGAGCTCAACACTACGATCGTAGTGCCAGATAGTGAAATCGTTGAGCAAAGAAATGAGATCATAGAGAGGCCTATGCCAGACAACGAACCTCCAAAGAAGAAATAGATCTTGAAGGCCTAAGACAAGAAGGTATAAGGACAGATGTCCCAACAGGAAACAGATGGGCAAGAGATCACACTTAAGATCTAATCATTGGAGATCCGAGTGCAAGAGTAAAAACGAGAGATGCCGCCCCAGAATGAATGCTTTTATCTAAGCTTCCTGTCACAAATGGAACCTAAGAAGATAGAGGATGTTATGGAAGACTCCAGCAGGATAGAAGCCATGCAGGAAGAACTCAACCAATTTGAAAGAAGCAAAGTATGGAGATTGGTACCAAGACCAAAGAGTCATCCTGTCATTGGAACCAAGTGGGTCTTCAAAAATAAGATGGATGAAGATGGAGTAATAACCAGGAACAAGGCAAGATTAGTGGCCAAGGGCTACTCTCAAGAAGAAGGCATTGACTACGATGAGACATTTGCACCTGTTGCCAGACTAGAAGCCATTAGAATCTTCCTTGCCTTTGCTGCTCACATGAAATTCAAGGTCTTTCAGATGGATGTCAAAAGTGCATTCCTGAATGGTGAACTTCAAGAAGAAGTCTATGTAGAGCAACCTCCAGGTTTCATCAATCCATCTCTTTCTAATTATGTTTATAGATTAGACAAAGACTTATATGGTCTTAAACAAGCACCTAGAGCATGGTATGAAATACTAACTAACTTTCTTATTGAAAATGGATTTACTAGAGGTAGAGTAGATACCACATTAATCCTTAGAAAGCATAAAGACAAAGTCTTATTGGTTCAAATATATGTTGATGATATTATTTTTGGTTCTACTGATGAAAAGCTATATAAGAGATTCTCCAAGCTTATGCAGAGCAAGTTTGAAATGAGCATGATGGGTGAGCTGAACTTCTTCCTTGGACTATAAGTATAGCAGACTGATGAAGGAATATTCATAAACCAAGCCAAGTACATCAAAGATTTACTTAAGAAGTATGGCATGGAATCAGCCTCTCCCATGAAAACCCCAATTGCTCTTGCAACCAAGCTTGACAAAGATGAAAAAGGTAAACGTATTGATATAACTCAATACAGAGGTATGATAGGCTCTCTTTTATATCTAATTGCCAGTAGACCAGACATAATGATTGCAACATGCATATGTGCTAGATTTCAGGCTAACCCTAAAGAATCACATTTAACTGCTCTAAAGAGGATTTTCAAGTATCTCAAGGGTACACCTCACTTGGGGCTTTGGTATCCCAAGGAGTCCTCATTTGAACTAACAGGATACACAGATGCTGATTTTGCAGGCTGAAAAATAGATAGAAAGAGTACTAGTGGCACCTGTCAATTGCTAGGAAACAGACTTGTGTCCTGGTTTAGCAAGAAGCAAAACTTAGTATCTACTTCAACTGCAGAAGTTGAATACATTGATGCTGACAGCTGCTGTGCTCAGATCCCATGGATGAAAAATCAGCTAGCTGATTATGGGTTTGATTTCAAATCCATTCCCATTCACTGTGATAACACAAGTGCCATAGCAATAACTCATAATCATGTCATGCATTCTAGGACTAAGCATATAGAAATAAGGTATCACTTCATTAGGGATCATGTGCAAAATGGAACTATATCTTTACAATATATCCCTACTGAAAATCAACTTGCTGATGTCTTTACAAAACCTCTAGATGAATCCAGGATTAACAAGTTAATAAGTGAGCTAGGAATGCTTAATTTATAACCATGAAATATATGCTCTAGTATGTGCTAACTATACAGATACAAAAGCCTATGGTTGAAATCGTAGACATGATCAAGGGAAGTCCACGATCGTAGAGCTGAACTGACATGAAAGAAAACGATCGTGGCATAGACTCAACAATCGTAGTGCAGACTCAATGATAGCAGAACCCCATCAACAAAAACAAAAGGAGCATCATGTGATGATAAGTTTCAAAACAAAGCAATCTCTCTGATAAGCGCCTCAGGAACAAACCTAACCCTTGACTCACTTCAAGAGATTGACCCTTCCTGAGCTACCTTAAAAGAATGATAAGTCAAAAACTCATCACAAGGATCGGTCCGGACTCGACGATCGTAGTTCGAGAGTTCGGACGACGATCGCCGGATGACTCGACGATCGTAGTTTAGACACGACGATTGCTGGAACAGACTCGACGATCGTAGTTCAGACTCAACGATCACAAAGGCTACCTCAACGATCGTAGTCCTCCCTAAGGACACATTAGCTCTGAAGGAGCTAAGGGCAAATCAATAAAATCCTCCTCAGTCAAATTCGTAGAGCCAAGCAGAAGTTGACACCTACCCCACTAAACAAAAATGGAGAGAGCGAAACTACAAGTACAGTTCGAAAAGGCCTTTTTGAAATCAAAAGTTCAAAATTCCTATCTCTCTTCTCTCTCTCTACAAGCAGAAACCCTAACCCCAAAGAAAGCTCAAGCAACCATACTCCCTTCAACGATAGAAATGGCAGCCTCCAACGTCGTCTCTGGCTACAAACTATGCTTCGATGAGTTCAAAACCGCTGAACCCAAATTTCACAAGATTCTGACATTGTTGAAGAAGGCTGGTCTCGAAGATGCTCTGGGTACGAGCACATGGATCTACCCAAAGTTAATAAAGGAGTTTTACAAAAATGGAGTATACAAAAATGAAGTCCTCACGACGAGAGTCAAGGACGTGGAAATCAATCTAAAGGCTGAAAACGTCAATCTAGCCCTAGGCTTCAAATTCGAATGTTTTTGGTTTTTATATGGCATCGATTTCCATGTAGGGCTTAAGAAGATGCATCATAAGAAATCCCCCACTGTCAAAGGATACAAGAAGAAGGAGTTTCCGAGGAGGTACAATTTCTCGCGGACATTATTGGGAAGTGTATATATCTTTGCAAAAAGCATTTGGGCACGATTCTGTAAATGAGGTGCAGCTAAAGCTCATGACTGCCATAAGCTATGGGATACAGCTTAACTATGGAGCTCTACTGCTGGAATGGATAGGAAAATGGATTCTCAACTCAAAGAAGATAAAGGGATTTCAAAAGATGCTCTACGGGCGATTTATAAGCATCATCTTACAATCTGCTCTGGGTGATAAGATTGGGGACGATGAATGAGAGTCCATCAATCCAAACAGACGAATGACCCAACAACTGTTTGAGAATTGGAAAAGGAATCTAGCTGAGTATGTACGCATGATGACTGAGTCCAGTGGAAGAACTGGTGATCTAAAGGAATTAGGGATTCCAGGAAACATGTCAGTCGTCAAAGAGACTGCAGAAGAAGAGGAAGAAACCAACAAGGGAGAACCATCTGCCCTTATCAGAAAAGGCAAGGGCAAGAAGAAGCTTAAGGCTAGGATGGTAGAAGAACCTCAAGGGTCCTCCACTGACATACCTATAGAGTCCTCTGATATTGAGACTCTGAGGATCTTTAGAAGGAAAGAAAAGCAGGCTGAGGCTAATGAAGATATAGCTACCATAGCACAGTTGCTGAAGAAGAAGAACAAAATCAGTCACAAGTCCAAGAGGCCATCTGTCTCTTCGATCGTAGAGACCAGATTGAACACCTCAAACAAGGAAGCTGCTACACCTGATAGTCTGGGTAATCAACAAGACAGAGATGAAGCTGAAGAAAGTCCTGAGGCTGTGGTTCAGCCTAGAAAACCAAGACAAAAATTGGTTAAGTACATCCTTATCAATGAAGGAGTACTCAAGGAGGAAGACAAATTCTAAACTCCTGGAGCCACATGTTTTGGAGCTTCAAGGAATATCCAGTCGTCTTTGTGCTAGCCCATGGATTTCCATGCAACTTCAACTTTGCCAAGAAGCTCATCAAAAATGATTCCTCCTCAAGAATGGTGAATGAGGTATTAACTGTCCCAATTCTTTATAGAGTGAATCACTATCAACTGTCTTTTTCCAGCCAATTTTATGAATTTCCAAGCTGATTGGAAGTGGTTCTAAATCCACCAAGTCAATCCCCAGTTATAGTATCCCAAAATTCTGTAATTGATGAACCAAACGTGCCAAACTTCGTATTGATCCCAACTCCCATCATCTCTACGATCACTGACTCTAGCCCCACGTAGAGTCCCAAGGAGAAATCGTAGAGCCACCTACTCCAGACACCCAAACACAAGCCCCTCCATCAGATATTCCCTCTTCATCCACAAATGAATACTTCAACCTTGATCTTGCCCTCTACTCCTTGCAAGATCAATTCAAGAAAACATCCCCTCCTTTAAACAATCCTCAACTCAATGATCTACTCTCAGATCTGCCCACGAAAGCTGAGTTGAATGAAGTGTCCAAGAACATGATCAAGGATATCAATGAAAGTCTGGAAGCTCACTCAGAATTCATTCATCTCAGGCTGACAAAAATGATCACTGCTGTAAACAATCTCCCAGGCACCCTAAATGCTCAGCTTACAAAGAAGCTAAGGGAGATCATCAAGGAAATGATTAAAAGCATAAAGGACAGAGATGATATTCATTTCCTGGCAGCCAATAAACAAAGAGAGGCTGTTCTTGCATTACAGAAATCTCAAGAAGCCCAGAATAACCTTATGATGGAGAACATCATCAGTTTGAAAACTGCAGTCAAAGAATTTCAAAAAGCCTACGTAAACCAAGAACAGCAAACTGACACTGTTCTAGCCGTCCTCCGAAACAGAGAAGCTCGATCTGAAGCTCTGATCAAGGAAAATGGAGAGAACATTGCTCAAACTCAAAGCCAACTCAACGAGCTCATCCAAGGAGTGACTCGACTATCCGAAGACATTCGAACCCTTGATGCTGACATAAAGGGGGAGAATAAAGGGAAAAGAGAAGGAGGCCAAGGCAGAGGCAAAGGAGAAGGAGGCCAGGGCAGAGGCAGAGGAATGAGTCCTCCTGCAAGATAATTTCACCAACAGACTCCACGATCCAGCCATCAGACTCAACAACCTGATCAGCAGGAAATTTTAATGGCTCAGCCAATAAGGAGTATAGGGCCAGCTACCAGCTCATAAAATGTCACCACCACAGGCCTTAGAATGCCAACTGGAAATCCTGCATTCATGAATAGGCATGATCAAAATCCTAGGCTAAGCCCTAGTAAGCTGGAAGATCTAGCTAGGTGGGATGAAGCAAGTAGGAAAAGAAGAGCTGAGGAGTATGCCAATCCTCCTCGCAAAAGATCAAGGAAATAGAGATAAGTGAAGTTTTAATTCTTATTGATGTAAAGCTAAATTGTAAAATTCTTCGAACATCAATAAATTCATGCTTATTCTCTAGAAATTTAAGCTACTCACTGAAATACTAAGTCATGTTTACTTTCCTGCAATTGCATCTAGAAACTAATAATCATGATAACAAATCTCCTTAGTTATGTCAACATCAAATAGGGGGAGATTGTTGGGAGAGTGCATATTTTGATTTGATGTTTAAATATAAATGCTCATGATTATTTGTAAAGTCCTTCAAGGAATATATGTACAAGGACTTAGTGATAGATCAAATATGTTAGGTTGATCTAAGCTCTTAATGTGTATCATTTTTTAAATGAATGTATAGATAGAGAGATCAAAGCTGTTAGGTTGATCTTGAGATAGACTTCGAAGAAATCGTAGTGTATCAAGCTGATCAAGATTACAGAAGCCAAGGTAGAACGTAGAGCTTCGAGGATCGTAGTGTGCATGCCTTAAGGGCCTCTTCGGAAGTCATAGAGTGGTCCCAACGTTTGTCGAGCTAACTCAGAGATCGTAGTGTGCTCTCGGAAACATAGAGCTTACAAAGTTAGCAAGTGAAGATCGTAGTGTGCAAGTTATTAAGAGAAATCGTAGTGCTCTTGTTTGATGGAATCAGACCAAGCACCAAGGTAACAAGACACCATGATCTGGATCGTAGAGTATCATCTGCCGTGTGTCAGAAGCATCGAGCCCTACCTTTTTGTTTAAAGATATATCTCCAACAAATATGGAATGGGTTTCAAACGTTGAAGTCCCCACCAGTTCCAACGGTACAAAAGATATCTTTAGTATGCAACAAAGAAGCGTATTGAAGAAGCTAAGGAAAGTACCATTGGTAATAGAAAAACACCTTTTCAGGTGTTAGGTGAGAAAGAAGTCTGCTGTGTCAGTGGGCCAGAATGCAATTTAGAAGATGTGCAGAAAAGTCTCTATCAAAGTACAGAAATGTCAAACGCATTTAATGCTTCAACAGATGGATCAAACGGATAGATTTCAAGATCACATATATGCAAAAGATATGCAGATGAAAGAAGTAAGCAAGCATTAAACAAAACGTACAAGAACTCTCAACGCTCAACTATACGATCTGAGAAAAAAAAAAGCTTGCTCAGCTACTCAGTTCTTTCGAACAAGTGCTTAACAGCAACTGAGTAGCAACCATCAAGAACTCAACAACTACCAATCAACTGAAGTAAGAGTTCCAAGTCAGAAGGACTTGAAGAGTTCTAAGTGAACTGTGAAGAGCCAAGTCTGTTGGACTTGAAGAGTTCAAGAATGAACTAAGAAGTTCTTAGACTGCTGGTCTAGAAGGAATCTATGTGATTCAGAAAGTGTAAAAGACATCCTTAGTGGATTTCCTACTCGAGGAGTAGAAGAGTGGACTAGGAACTTTAAGTGCTCTGAACTACTTAAAACGACTGTGTCTATTACATTCTTGTTATAACTGTCATATCTGCCATAACTGCTACAACTGCCTCACTCTCGTAAACTCACTATCTTAAGGGAGATTAAAACAAATATTAATTCCGCTAAGTTTTAATCATTATCAACTAACAAGTTAAAACGAAAAGATTTTTTAAATATCTATTCAACCCCCCCCCCCCCTCCCTTCTAGATAACTATTGTTCCTCCGGGAAGTAATAGGAACCTTTTGCTCCTCAGAGCATCCCAAGACATCAAATATCTTGGTGATCTGCTTTATCTACGTCTCCGCCTTAAGTGGTTTTGGCTCTCCCGAAAACTCCGGTGGTCCCAGCTCCTTGAACTGGTTAGCGGTGACCATCCGAGAGTTGCCAATGTTTCCACCTACATTTTGAACAAGAGTCTCTCTCGTTTGGTTTTGTATAAATTCTAGAAAATTTCTAAACATACCATCGTTCATTATTTGATCGGTGTTGTTGTTTACACGAGGATTATTGCCTTCCTGATGCACATTATCCTGGTTATAGATCAACGGTGACTCAACGATTTCATGTGCTCCATTTCTTATCTCAACATTTTCAGATGTCATTTTCTAATACTGCCACAAAACAAGGGTTAATTGACATGTCACATATTATCCCTATACTCTGACCGACCAAATAAATACCAAATAAACTTAGGTAGGTCATACTAGCGAAAGAATTTCCCGTCTCTCCCCTCCTAGTTCTAGTCTCACATCTCAGCCAGGGATCATATACCTAAGTAGCCCATTCTGAGTCGCCAAATACATGGTACATAAATCAAATACAAACTTCTTTTATACAATACGACAACAACGTAGCTTAGAGTTTTTACACGAATATTATCTCATAGACAGTATTCAAACTCAAATGAAGTCCTCATTATATTTATTATCACACTATTTCATAAAATAGTGAGGACAATTATAGCCACCATCTCGGACCGTCACTCTGTTCCCCGACTAGTCCCGACTACGTTATCATTTCCTGAAGAGAACAATGAAAGCAAAAGGGTAAGCTCAACTAGCCCAGTAAGAAATATTATGACTAAGATAATGCATAATAAATTATCGTTAGCCTTCAATAGTGTTAAACTGATAAAATACAATAAACATCAAGTTTAACTGCAACGGAACAAGCAATCCATTAGAAGAGTCAAGTAGAACATGATATCTACTATCTTCTATGATTTAAAAAAGTTTTTCATCAACTTTATCGCTGAGACTCAGCTTAATAAATAAACCACATCATCAAATCATCTCTGCACTACAGGCCAAGGATATTCATGTAATCATCAATGGTCATGATTATACCAACAACTGTCCATCAATGCACTACGGGCCAATGAGGACTTTTACCACATTATTTGTAACATTACGGTCATGATTATACCGAATAATCCATGGTCATAATCACACCAATCAATAGTACATCTGCGCACGTAAGTCACAGATGACTTTTATCGCAATATAAGCATGAGGATGATGACAATGATATAAGAATTCAATCAAACGAGATCAAGAATAAATATTAA
Source organism: Panax quinquefolius (assembly GCA_020205615.1). Lineage (NCBI taxonomy): Eukaryota > Viridiplantae > Streptophyta > Magnoliopsida > Apiales > Araliaceae > Panax > Panax quinquefolius. Next base: position 78,658,524 of record CM035151.1, on the reverse strand, counting down.
AGACTTTAAATTTATCCAGAGCTTAAAAATATCCAAATTGTCAACATGATACTGCTTTGTGGAGTAAAATTCAAGAAGGCAGAAAAGAAATCAATTTTTGTCGTGAATAGTACCCCGTGAATAGTACTTCGTGAATAGTACCCCGGCATGAAAAATGCCCCGAATACCCGAGTGATTAATACTCGAGTGAATAGTACCCGAGTGAATAGTAATCCATGAATAGTAACCCGTAAATAGTAACTCGGTATGAAAAGAACCCTGAATCCTCGGGTGAATAATATTCGAGTGAATAGTAACCCATGAATAGTACCCCGGGTGAAAATATTGATATTTAATAAGAAAGTTCATATCAATATTCCAATGAAACGATATTGGATGAAGCGTAAAAATCAAGGATATTCCACTAATTTCAGGAATTATAAAAGCAATACTTATCATAGTAAGTTTAGATTTAAGAATATGAAAAGAAATAATATACGAAACTGCAAATCGATTTTCACCTATCATGCGGTAGTCCGCGTAGACAGATCATTTTCACAATTTAATAACAATTGAATACGAAGGATTATTCACCAAGCATGCGCAGAGTCACAGAGATGAGTTATTCCACGAATAATAAAGAATGGAATAACAAAAGATTTCACCACGCATGCGGTAGTCCGCGTGAGATGAGTTATTCCACGAGAATAATAAAGAATGGAATAACAAAAAGATTTCACCATTCATGTGGTAGAAAGATGTATGCATTATTCCTACGTAATACTAAAGAATAGAATAACAACCCTTACGAGTATTGAAAGAAAATAACTCTCTTCATGAATACGAAAGAAATAATACCCCTTACGAGTATTGAACGAAGATAATATTCCTTACGAATACGAAAAATAATATCGTAAGCGAATATGAAATAAATAACATCCCTTATGAATACAACAACTAATATCCCTTACAAATAATGAACAAAGATAATATTCCTTACGAATACGAAAAATAATATCGTAAACGAATATGAAATAAATAACACCCCTTACGAATACAACAATTAATATCCCTTACGAATATTGAACGAAGATAATATTCCTTACGAATATAAAAAATAATATCGTAAGCGAATATGAAATAAATAACACCCCTTACCTTAATAGAAGATTGAATACTGAAGTAGGGTAGTAACAGAATACTCTTCTTCTTGCTCTCTATAGTTTCTCTTTCTAGAGTTTTAGTGAATTCGTAAGAAATAATGAAGGAATGAGCTTCTATTTATAGGGAAAAAGGATTTAATAGTAACTAATTCATGAACGGCCCAGATTAATTAACTTTTAAATGGAAGGTCCATATTGATTTACTATTAAAACTTAAAGCAACGGTCCATACTGATTTACTATTAAAACTTTAAACCAGCGATCCATATTGATTTACTATTATAACTTCAACCAACGGTCTGAAAAATTAGTACATCTCCTCATGAAATAATAAGCCAAACTTATAACAAACACCTCATAACAAACCCCTTTATTTATATCAAAAATTGAATAAATAATTATCACAAATCACGTATCTTTAATCAACACATTTTTAATCTATTAACAATTATTCATCATTAATATTATAACTCACAATATTTAACAACGAGATCATTCCGTGAAAGAGGGGCTTTTCGATAAGATTTTTCTCCTATTAGCGCGAAATTTGGTGACCAAACCTCTCCTCGATGTAACTTTCTAAACATAAATCAATATTGCAAATAATAATATGAATAACTTTGTCGTCTCAATTATTGATTTAGTAATATAAAATATTATGCAAATGATACTGTGACAATAATTGAATCAAATAACGTGAGATACTATGCAGCAATTACTGGAGCAATAATTGAGTAAAACTAAGTGACTTCTCACGTAAGCATCAATAATTAATACCGTGTGCTACTATGCAATCACGTGTAGTACTGTTCTTTTATCATCGGGTATTTCAACAGTTTAACGGTAAAACTTTTGCCGTTATTTTTATAAAAGATAATTCTGTCATTTTCTAACTCTGACAGTTATTCCGTTTTGGGGTCCACCAATGATGGTGTCGTCGTACGAATATTCTCTGTTAAAATGAATATTCCCTAACCAATCGAATATTTCCTGACACCACGAATATTTTATATCAACTTGCTTACTTTGAAAAAAATTCACATATCACCCTTAACTTTAACCCTTTATCAATTTAACCATTTATTAAATAAAATAATAATTATAAGAAAATTGAATACTTTCATTTCATAAAATTTGGGGTCTTACAAGGCATATAAAAAATCCCATCGTTGTGTATGAAAGAACAAAATCAAGTTGATAAGATCAAAGTGGCTAGCAAACAAATTTGGCAGCCAGGTTTGATTAAAGCCCAAAATGAGATTGAAGGAAATACAATCTGCATTTGTCTTAGTGTTTACAAGTGAAAAAAATTGCCCTTTTTGAAGTTGAGAATTCTTTTAAAGAACACTGCGAGAGGATTTGGGATTTTGGATAGGAAATTCTAAATACAAACCATGTGTCAACTGTGCAAATTAGGAATAATCAATGTACTCCCCCAAGATTCTAAAGGATGTATATATGCTTTCATGCACTAAAACAAAATTTTCTAGCTGGATGTAGGCATATTATAGGCCTTGATTGGTGTTTTTTAATAACTTATTGCAAGGGGCAGCTCTTGAGTACAGTTGGTAGGGATGCCAATAATCAGATGTTCCCTATATGTATAGTTGTAGTTGAGAGTGAAAATAAGAATTCATGGAGCTGGTTTCTTGGACTTATGATAGAAGATCTTGGCATGGAGGAAGGACATAGATGGACAATCATAACTGACCAACAAAGGGTATAACCTATACTATTAACTTGTAATGTTAATTTATTTTTATCATTTACTTATGTTTCCTATCTTGCTTACTTCTAATGATAATTTTATTTTTTCTTTGGATAGGGCTTGATCCCTGCCATATGACTATTGTTTCCACAAGTTGAGCATAAAATATTATGTTAGACACATCTATGCTAACTGGAGGAAAATGTTTCCAGGAGTAGCTCTGAAGTTGTTGTTTTGGAAAGCATCTAAGGTCAACAATAAAAATGATTTTCGAAGAGCAATAAATGATATAAGGAAGGAGTCAAAGGAAGCGCACACTACATTACTAGGTACACCCCCTAAACTTTGGAGCAAAGCATGATTTAAGACTGACACTAAGTGTGACGTGGTGACAAATAATATATAGTTTTTCAATAATTGGATTCTAGATGTTAGGTATAGACCTATCCTAACCATGTGTGAGGATATTAAAACACATATAATGAATAGAATATATACAAAAAGAGATGAAATGCTTAAGAGGGAAGGTTTACTATGCTTAGGATTGTGACAAAACTAAACAAAGCTATTGAGTTAACTGCCTATTGCGATCATGAATGGGATAGTGGGGTGGGATATGAGGTTTCTGATAGAAGTGGGAAATATAAGGTAAGCATTGAAGATTATACCTATTCATGTGGTGTGTGGCAGCTCTCTAGCATTCCTTGCCCTCGTGCTGCCACTGCCATACCTCACCAATGGAGACAGTTGAGGACTTTGTGTCCCACTCATAGAGAGACATACCTGAAATCATACTCCTCCTTGATTAAGCCAATGGATGAGAAGAATGAGTGGCCAGAGACAGGGCCGCCAATGATGTTGCCTCTTATTTCAAAGTGAATTAAGGGTAGGCCAAAGAATAGAAGGAAAGATGCAAGGAGTCAAAAAATAGTAAGAAGGTTTCAAAGAGAGGAACTCCTATAACTTGTTCATTTTTTAAACAACAAGGCCACAATAAAAGTGGTTGCATTCTGAAAAAGGAGGAGATGACTCAAGGTGATGTTTAAGAGCAAGGTGAGACGTGAGACCTCAGAATAAGGAAAACGAGGAATTCGAGGCCAGATAAACTACTTGTAAGTCCAAGTTCTTAAGAAAAATTTTTATTGACAATGAAGTTCAATTCTTTATAAGATGTTTATTTTGCCCAATGTTCGAAAAAACTAAAAGCGGTACGAGGCGTTTTTCTCCAAACGAGGCGTAAGCTTCGATGCGGAGCGAGGCGGAAGCCTCGATTTAAAGACGAAAAAGTCTCAAAAAAATTATAAGAAAATGCTAATAAAATCATAAAATAATCTATCATTATAATCAAGGTCATTAAAGACATAAATAACCAACGTCACGTTAATGTATCATAACAAAACATCAAAACAACATAATATCAAATCCATCACTATATAAGTAGTGTATCATTTGTATCCAGTGGCCTGAAAAATGGATCAAATCCTAAATCATCATCCCACCATCATCTCCATCATCATCACTAAGAGGATCCTCTATGGAATCATCATCGTATCTAATAGCTATGTCATCCTCTTATTGTCAGTGCTAAGATCCTCAAACTCCGGTTCTTCATCTACCAATTGCAATCCCTTCCCTTTATCTATAAATAAACAAGTGAATATATATTTAATCCAAATGAGTATGCTTTTTTAAAAAACACTTTAAAGACAACTTAAGTAATGACACTAACCTTTTGTTTTAGTTTTTGACTATAAAGTCTATCTCTTTCTCTTTTGACTTCCTTGTTTACTAGTTGTTCCCTGAGTCCCTTTCCCTCCAAGTGTAATTTCCCTCACATTAGTCTCTTTTCCTCTAACTGTCTTTTCATTCCCATGAGTCTCTTCACCCTCTTCCATATCATCATTCTCATAAGTCAATTCCGAGATACTTTCATCATCCCCCCCCCCGCCCCTCGCCCCTCGCCCCTCGCCCCTCGTCCCTCGCCCCGCAACCCACTCATTATTAGATGGCACACTATCAACAACCAATGGATCCTCTTCTGCCATTATTGCCTTTTTTTTATGTGTCGATCTTTCAATTTTTTATTGTACATAATGTAAGCCAATGAGTTAAGCCTGGATGCGGACAATCGATTCATTCTCTTTGTATGTATCTATATTACAAGTGATTGAGCATTAGTGATATCTCATAAAATATTAATAAATATATTTGAGAATATAAATGATTTATATCTAATAAATACCTGACTAAAAGTACTCCAATTACGCTCACACGTAGAAGATGAGCAAGTCAAACTCAAAATCTTCACTGCCAAGTTTCTTAATTCTGGAGCTTCATCTCCAAATGCAATCCACCAATCAGCTGGATCAATATTAAAACATATATCAATCTTCTCGGTACAACGATACTTATCAATAGCACGTTTAATAAAAATTAAAGCATATACATACATTAATCGACGATACTTACCGGGAGCACGTATCTTACACGTGTTTTTGGCATTTGTGTAGCCAAATAACCCTTATCTCAATCGGAATGCATCCAATTGCAGATCAGCTTTCTCTCTTTCCTCGTAGTTAGTAATAAGCTTGTCCATACAAGTGTACAATCCAACCTTAACTTCTGCATTGGCACATAAATTGTCATCATATTGAAAATGAGGATTCAAAAAATATACAGCAGCGTGCAAACGTCGATGCAACTGATTGTCCCACTTAGCATCTATTATGCTCCATATCTCTTTATATGTCCCTTCCTTATTATCCAAATTTTTTGCAATCTCTTCTTTTGCATTGTCCATGGCACCATATAAAAATCTCATTCCCGACACCTTCTCTGAATCTGCCATCCTCAATACACTTACTAGAGGTTTTGTGGTCTTAATTGCATATCCCACACTACCCCAAAAATTTCTATCACTTAAAATGATTTTTCTCGTCTCTCTACCTTCAGGTTTTTTTGCCCAAACACAATTTGTCCACTCCTTAGATGTAAACATAGCCTCCAAAGGCTGTCTCAAACTATGCATACTCTGTAATGTTAAATAAGCAATGGCAAATCTAGTAGCGGCTGACCGAACAAGGTCTTTATTAGTGTTGGCCCTCATCAATGCCAAGACCCATCCATGATTATATATGAAGTTGCTTACCTACAATTACATAATGACATTTATAATAAAAAAAAATAATAATTCAAGTATTCATTGAATAAAACAAATTATAACCAAATAATAATAATAATAAATTATTATTATTATTATTATTTGGTTATAATTACTAATAATAATAATAATAATTACCTTCTTTGCCTTTGTCAAAGTATTTTTATGTTGGGGCAACTCCCCAAGCTTCTCAAGCATCAAATCGATGCAATATGTTGCACACGGTGTCCACCACATATGTGGCCTCTTCTCCATTAACATCCTCCCCACCGCCTTATAATTAGATGCATTGTCAGTGACTACTTGAATGACAAGGTCTTCTCCCACTTCCTCAACAACCTTATCAAGTAGTTTAAACATCAAATTAGCATCTTTAACTGCATCAACAGATTTCAAAAATACAGTGTCATGGGGGTTGTTTACAAAAAAAAAATTATTAGTTGTCTTCCCCTAATATCTTTCCATCCATCCGACAAGATTGACACCCCTGTATGTGCCCAAGTCTTCTTTACCTCAACAAAGGTCTTTGTAGTCTTCTCTTCCTCCTTCAATATCCAAGAGCTAAGCTCGTATGGATTAAGGGGTTTCAAACCACAACCATAGTTCCCAATTGACCGACACATAATTATAAATGAAGGACTATCTGCAACATTAAAGGGAATCCCGTTTTCAAAGAAGAATCTACCAATATCAAGACAAGTTGCATTACGAGCCTCCTTTGAAAATACGTTACGATTTGTAGTAGCATCATCATCAATATCTACAACAAATCTTTCTATGGGTCCCCAAACTCCCCTCACGAGGCACTACCCACACTTGAACCTCCCAAGGATGGATGACCACCATAATAAGACTCACTTTATATTTTTTTCAGCTTCATTTCTTTGTCTTTCCTCATTGGAGTCCATATTTTTCTTCATATATGAAGCAAACTCTTCCTTCACTTCACTTGGTACTTTCTTGCAAGCCTCAACGTTACTATGATTACCTACAAGATGATTTTTCAACCTTGTAATCCCTCCTTTACAAATTTTCTTACAAAAATTGCATTCCACATATAAATGAGCTTTATTAACTCCCGGAGCTGCAGTGCCATATTTTCAAGCTGGATCTTTTCTGCCCATAATAATAATTCACTGTAATAATAATATAAAATTGTTATTACATTTTGATAACAAAATTATGGACAACACTAGTCATGTATTCATGTTAACATTGATAGAATTTAATATTGTTCAAAAACTGAATATAAATTTATGTTTGATTGTGATTCAGGGACAACGTTCACATGACATCACCAACAATATTAACATGATGACCAAGATCAAGACCACTGTTATAAACTTGACAATCCTAAGTCCTAACTAATTATTTTGGTGACATTAGCAATTCATGTACATAAATAATGATATTGTTATTGACAGTCTAAAAAACCAAATGGAATTATCATATGCTATCTTTGTTCAAAAAGAAATTAATAAAAACACAAACAAAGCAATACATCAAGATTCTCTCAAGTACACAACAAAAACTGTTTGGTAAAATCAATACAAGTAGTCAAGCACTATTGTGATACATTTGGGATTAGTAAAATTATTAAAACTTAAAATCATTTGCAGTAATCCAGCAACGAAAAAAAAACCTTAACCAGGTGAATGGAATGAAAACAGAGACTATATTGTTGGAAAAAAGACAAAAACATAGGACTACACTGTAGTCAATACAGTCACAGAGTCGCTTAGCATTCAAAAGTCAGAACTCAGAAGAAAACAAAATAGAAGAAAACAGAAAAGAAAAAGAGAAAGAAATCAGAGACGCCGCTCGCCAGAAGAAAAAAAGAAAAAGGTCGACAGAGACGCCAGAGGAAGAAGAACAAGAACGTCAGAGGAAAAAAAGAAGGATCATTCTTGTTAGGAAAGTCGGGAAAAGACTGATCATTCTTGTTAGCAGCTGCAGCAGGCCCTTTCCTTTTCCTTTTCATTCCTCTCATCTTTAGCTTTTTAATTTTATTATCCAATTTCTCTCCATCAAAAATTATTTCACTAGCTAAACTCATAACTTCATCTACCCACTGAAAGTATCTACAAAATTTATCATCTTATAACAAGGTGAGTACATAGAATTCTTATGTTAGTACTAAGTTGAATCTAAAAATCAACACAATAATGAGATACATTAATTTGGAAATACTTATATTGAAATTGCAGCAGCCAAAGAATTTGTTCTCTTTTGATTTTTCCTTTGTAGATATGCAGATGCAGGCATCAATACCGCACCTACACTTCGACCATTTTGACTACATACCGACATTTTGAAGACATCACTGTTAAGTCGACTTTAAGATCAGATTGGGAGATGAAAAGAAGATCCCCAATTTTTGGGGGGCAAGACCAGATCAATTGTTGTCCTAATCGATTACTGGGAAAGAAGAACAAACCCTAATCTTTTTGCTCTCTACCAATTCATGCCCAAATGCTAACCTAATCTGTTATATATGAATTGGGATAAATCAACTTTTGGTACTTGTACTGGGACACGACTTACAATTTGGTATCCGAAGTAAAAAAAGTTACAAACTAGTGATTGTACTTGAAAAATATTACATTCCGTTAAACATTAGGGACACGACTTACAATTTGGTACCCGAAGTGAAAAAGTTACAAACTGGTGATTATACTTGAAAAATGTTATACTCCGTTAAACAGTAGGGTTTCATCTTTATTCTGTTTGAAAATTAGAGTTCTCTTCTTCTGTCCTTCTTCTTCTCTCATTCTTTTTGTCTCAATTCTCCATTGATTACTGGTTCCCATATATTTATTAAAGGGTTTTCACTGTTTAATTGAAAGGATGAGCTCGTCTTTGAGTGAAATCGTAAATAAAATTGGGGAAGAAGATTGTAGTTCATGCAATAAAAATGAATGGATTATACCAGAGTTCCCAAGTTGGTGCCACTGTGGAGCAATGGTGCGAATGTGGGAGGCAAGAAAAGATGGAACAAAACATCGAGGATCTTCTTCGCGTCGACTTCGCTTCTCTCTCTGTATGTTTGTCTCTCCCGTTGGATTAATTTTAACGATTATTTAAAAATTGAAAAGTACAAACACCAGATTACAAAAAATTTTGAGTACAATCACCAGTTTGTAACTTTTTTCACTTCGGGTACCAAATTGTAAGTCGTGTCCCTAATGTTTAACGGAGTATAACATTTTTTGAGAACAATCACCAGTTTGTAACTTTTTTCACATCGAGTACCAAATTGTAAGTCGTGTCCCAGTACAAGTAGCAAAAGTTGATTTATCCCTATATGAATTTAAGGGTGAAAAATGAATAAACAGTTCTGGCTAGATTCGTACTGACTCGACTAAAAGTTCGATTCGAGCTCGACTCGAAATATAAATGATTCAAATATGAGCAAATTTTAAAGTTCGATAAATTACTCGAACCTCCTCAAATTGCAATTTTCTATTGATACTCGATCAGATTCGTTCGAAAAGTTTAAACTGTTCGGGCTCGATTCGAGATCGTGCTCGACTCGGTAGATAAACGAGCCTCCATCAAATATTATTTTATACTCAATAAATTTTGTGAACTAAATTTGAGCAACTCAATACTCAGCTCGACGCGGTTCATTTACATCCTTAATATGATAAATATGACACGTAAGAAGTTATTGTAGCGATCTAAACCTGTCCAATTAATTTGACAGAATTGGCTAATGAAAGTGTTTTAAAATGTTTAGAGTCACCTAATTGCAAAAAAAAAAAAATTTAGTTCAACTAGCTATTTAACAAAACGTGCTAACATCAATGGGATAAAGTACTTTTTTATCCAAAAATTACATTATATATTAAGTTTGACATTTTAATAACAATAGTAAGCTCATTAATGAAATTTTTAAAGATATTTATAATCATTATATATAATAAAATAAATAAGAAAATAAAAATTATGTTATTTGAAGATAAATTCGTACTTCTCACAGGACACTTGGCTAGCTAGTTCTTCAATCAAATGAATTAAGTGTACACAATCACGAGCCTCTTTTTTTCGATTTACTGCCATTGTTTTACAAATTGACACAACCATATGAATGGCTCCAAAGGAATATATCTAGAACACAAGCATCTTCCCAACAATATTACATAGTCAAAAACTATTTGTACACCAGGAAAATATGCAAATACTGAAAGTCTTCATATAACCTGGTTTGAATTAAAGCAGTGGAACATAATTCTGAACCATTCTATTTGTGACTAATTCTTGGAACAAAATGAGGAAAACGTACAAGAATAGCGAGAAGAACATCCCTTTACTCGCACTTGATAGAACCATATATGAAACGGACAAAGAGCAAAGAGGCATGGAAACCCGCAGTTCCTAACACGAGGAAGATCCCATAGCAAATGCAAGCCATGTAGCCAAAGAAGAATGAGATTTGCATTAAGCCACTCATGTTTGATCGTGCAAAGTAATAAAACAAGCAGTAGCCATAGATGAAGAAGACAGTTGATCCACCGTACAAAAAAGACCTGCCAAATGGGTACTAGGATCAGTTCAGAGTACTACACATTAATCGTCAAATAAAAACTTGGCGCGAAGCTCATGAACAGTCCCCATTTAAACATAAAATATACCCCTATGGGATAAGTTTGTACTAGTTAACAGCATTAGGGACTATTTTATTCCATGATTAGTCCGTTATTTAGTTCCAAAGACTATTTGTTATCATTTTTACGGTCATTTGATACCTCAAAAGAGAGATTATATAATACCACATTTCCACTTAGAATTATAATCTAGCATTCAATGACCTTAAAAATGACAAAATATAGTCCGAGATTAAGGAACAGACTAATCATAAGATAAAATAATCCATTGTGGGGATAAAGCAGTACAAATTGTCCTATCCCATCCATCAGTTTTGCAAACAAATTTACCTATAATTCAAATATTGGAGCATGCCACAATCAATCACATGAAAAATTATTTTATAAATAAGCTTCTTGTTTCGGGTAATTTTATCCATTAAACCATACTTCTGATATTGTGTTTTACAAGGCACACACAACCACTATCCTTTCTTATGCATTGGATGAAGTCACGTAACCTATAGCTCGGCCTTTTCTTTTTCTTTTTGAGGCTTCCTCTTATACCCACATCTGTATGTGCCCGTAAAATTTCCATATTCTTGGCCCTAAAGAGCTTGTATGAAGCCTGCTAGAGGCATGTAAACTGATGTCCACTACCACTTGAGCAACCCCTTGGGGTTAACTGTCTATTAAGAATTTTACTAACTAGAACAGAGGAAGTAACCTGGCAATTGCTCAAGAGTATACAGTGGAAGCCCTTTCCTCTAGGTATTTTACCGAAAGGGGCCTAACTGCATTTACTAAGATCAAGGTTCCATATATTGTAATATAAAATTATAAAGACCAAAGTAACCTGCATAAAACTAAAAGTGTGAAAACTAATTTATCCATGAAAAAAATGGTGAATCTAACTTCTGAATAACTTGCTCTCATCTCAAAGGTGATCAAAGTTGACAAAATGGATGTACCAAATTTTCCCTAGATAAAAAAAAATAACTGAAAAATATATCACACTAAAACACAATTTAAAAAGGTTGTTCATGAAGAATTGAAGATTATAGGTATAATGTACTTAATAAAATTATAAAAGCACAATTAAACAAAAAAAGAAGAAGAAGTAACAATTGGAATGAAATGATAAGCACGAAAGAACAGAACCTCCACCACCATTCATGATTTTCACCCGCAAGTTGAATATATGTCAAAGCCACAGTTACAAGAGCAGTTGCAATCAGAAGAAAGATGAAGACGATAGAGAGGACACTATATAGGGTGTAAATCCTGAGACCCCAGATGCTGGAGAAAATAAAGTAAAGCTCAACATAGACAGCACTGAAAGGGAGGATTCCCCCCAACACCATTTGAGGAAGAATACCCTTGTACCAGCGTTGTGATGGTACCTCTCTTGGACACTTAGTGGTAGAACAAGGGGCTTGGAATTCAGATTTGCTGTTTTTCGCAGTAATTCCACCCACCAAAAGCATTGGTATTGCCAGAAATGTCCAAATGAGAAATATTACCACAATTGTACCAAATGGCAGAGCTACAGTTGCTCTATATGAAACTGCGACACTATTAAGGAAGCAAAATGTAAGGAAGAGAGGGCCGCAAAAGAGGCACCCTGTCATCAACAAATTCCTCACCTGTCAATTGGAAGGGAGAGAATTTTTTTTTAAAAAAAATTCAGTAATCTGTAGATTCAGAGCACATATATTCGACAAAGAATTTAGCGCATACCCAGTAAGTTCCTTCAAGTTGACAGTAGAAAGAAACAGATGTATATCCCACAACTCCAGATGTAAATGCATATATGAAAACAAGTCCAGTCATTAGAAATCCTCGGTTGTATGGATAAAATACACCAGCAAGTCCTAGTATTATAATCAAGGCCACACTGCAATCATGAGTGAGGTTATAATTAAGTTCTAGAAGATCAGTGATAGGCTAAATTGATCATTATATCTACAGCTGCAAACGAACTGGCTACCCCCGAGACTGGCCCGACTTGACTAAGTCCGACTCGAGCTCATTAAACGAGCTGAGCTCGAATAAGTTTCTTTGCCTGCTTAGTTAAACTAGTTGAGCTCGAACAGTGAGGTGTCCAACTCGTTTAGGCCGCCCCGCTTGAGTAAGCTTGGTTCTGTTAGCATTTAATTAGCTATTTTCCTTATTAAATATAACAATAATGAAAAAGTAGCCAGGCTTAAGTTTGACTAGGCTTGACTCGCTTAAGCCCGGCTCGAGCTCGACTCGTTTTCTAAACGGCCCAAGTTTGTACACAAAATCTCATGCTCATTTAAACCCGGACTTGACTCGGCTCGTTTAACTTCTAAATGAGCTTGAGCTCAGCAAGCCAAATCCCGGCTTGACTGTTTACAACTCTAAACATATAAACATAGTTATCAGAATATTATGATACGCGATACGTATTGTACGATATGATGCGATACAGAGACAATTCGATATGTATCGCGGGGTGAATCGAAAATGACACCGTATCATTCGATTCAGATACGATAAGATACGTATCTTACGATACGATACAATGCATGATACTTTTTAAAGCTAGCAACCGACATGAAAAAGTTTTTATATGTATATCTAAAAGAGTAAAAGCAAAACTTTTGAGCCTTCTATTTCAAATGAAGAGGATTTTTAGCGTTAACATATTTTATATCGCTTGATGGTTCTTTAAGAACTTTTTGGAGTTTCATATCTTCTTCCACAAAATGTTGATTTATTTTCTCATGCATCTTTCCGCAAGTAGAAACATAAATCTCCACTAGTTAATTTGAATTATTCTCTTTGCTTTGTATTTTAAAGGTGGATCTGCAATTTTATTTTTTCTTGTTACTCAATAAAGATTATTAAAATAAAATCTAATAAATCAATTTAAAGTATTTTGGCTACTATTTAACTTTAAAATTAATTTTAGTCTATAATAATATTTACTTGACTACTTTAATACATAGTCAAACTAATATATTTGATTGTCCAATAAATTATGTTTTATATGTTTAAATATATATTACCACACATTCTTCCTTTTGTTTTCGCATCGTACGATATGATTTACGATACGATACATGAAACACAATACGGGGGGTTACACGATACGATTCGATTTGACAATTATGGCTCTAAATGATATCTTTTGGAATTAAATGGACTAACACTTACAGTGTGAACAACTGGGTGCCACAACCAAGAGCTGCAGCAAACAAGCACTTGTTTTTTGGGTACCTAAAAACGTCACCGTGGAGGTACTTCCATCCTGTCTCTTCTTGGTTTTCTGCCAATTCCTCGTCAATTAAGTACCTTCGCAGATTTTAAGAAAATTACAATGTATTGAATGGCAAAAGGGAAAAAAATAAGGGGGAAAACCCGACTACAAACAATTAAATATTTCTTACTTGGTGATATCTTTCTTAAGAACTCGAACGTAAAAAGTCCCTACACAAACAATTAGGATGAGAATTGTAGCACTAGAGCTCGTAATTGAGAACCAGCGCACCCGCCGATGACGTGGATTATAAGCAGACTGACTGTACTTTTCTGTTCTTTTCTCAAATGGGGTTGTGGTTTCCTTCCATTTAACACTATACCGGAACTCTACATCAACTTCCTCGTCTGTTACGTCTGCTAATAACTTCGTATCTGTTCGAGCATAGACCTCAATCACTCTATCCTTATTGTAAAGAACTTCAAAGTGTTTATGTGTGTAGATGAAATATCTGTTCTTGCTTGGGTACTCCCGGTCAATCCGTCCAATGAAAGCCCATATTGGCAAGTCATCATAGTACAGTTGCATGTAATAGTCCTCCACAACTGCACGGCGAAACTTAGAAACGTCTTCTTTTGTCAGCCTCTTTCTGCATACAACTTCGGAATCTTTCTCTACCAGGAAATCGAGCTTATATGGAGCAGAAACAAGGCGATCGCCATTCAACACTTCACCTAGAGTGAGCTTCTTCTCTTTCATATAACCTTCCATTTGATCAACTCGTTACTAATAATGCAGATAATAATATGTTGACATAACATTAAGGAACAACAAATAAAAATTATTATTTTGCTAGAGATAACCTGAACAGAAGGGAAGATCGAAAAAAGCATACTTTTCACTGGAATTTAAAACAAAATCAGAATTAGGAATTTAAGTTAAACAGATCAAGATTTACAGCAATGCTATTTTTATTAACCACTTCAATTGCTCAATTCTAAAAATCAGATAAGCTGCACAATGCCAAGTCCTTAGCACATGTATTTAACCAATATCATGTTTTTTGTAGACAAGATACACAGATACTTATTGTAACTGTATTAATTAAGTAATAGGGTGACATATGACTTATGAGCACATATCAAAAACCAAAGAAAATTTCATATTGTACTCCGAAGAATATCTCAGTGCTTAATCATACTCCCTCCGTCCCAAATTAAATGCCTAGTTTTGACTTTTTTGGGTCAAATTAACCATTTTAAAACTAATTCTTGTACCATTTTTGCCAAAATATAGGTGAAGAGATTATAGCCAATAGAAAGTATATGCAATTTACTACTAACCCCAATTTTCATAATTTTACAAATATATTTATATATGCTTAACTACTAATTCTAAACATAGTCAGTTTGACCCCAAAAAAAAGAGTCAAAACTGGGCATTTTATTGGGACGGAGGGAGTAATATATAAGTCAGAAAATTGAATAAATAGTAGCAAAATAACTTGCAAAAGAATAAAGTGGATGGGCAATCACTAGTGGATTATTAAGACACTTACATAGGATTATGAAAAGGGCCAACGATATTAGCATAGAAAGGGACCTGATCTCCAGCTTTGTAGCGATGATTAAAGGCATCTGATTTCACTTCTTGTCCAAAACAAATTTAGCAGAACAGCGAGAACTAGAATTTTCACTGACTCCCCCATTCTCTTCAGCTTCTGACACAAAAGAAAGATCCAGGGAAAAAATGTTATACACAAAAAAAATCAAAATACATTATTTACAGCTTTATTTATCTATATTTTCCTCTCTTTAAACTCTGAAGCATCCTGATAAGAAGTTTCCAAACTTTTAAGTCCAATACTAGAAGTTCAAATTATATTTTTCCCCAACTTGGAAATTTAATATTTGATTGCTAGAATGCAGTAACGTAAGTGGTTGGCAACAATGTTGCTTTTCTTATTGCATTTGTCAATTGTCATGGATTAAAGTAGCCATGGTGGAGGGAAAATGCAGCAAATTCATCAACTTCACTTTGGGAAACTGACATAACTTCAATTTCTAGGTGCTTGCAGCTTGATTACTTGCAGCAATTCAGTAACTTTAACTAGTGTATAATAATCTTAGCTGAAAGGGGTAATCGACAGTCTGGTTAAACAGGTCTAATCTAATGTCTTGAATTTCTCTTCTTAATTTTGAAATAAATCCTAATAAAAGTTATCAATGAGGGCTAGTGTCAATAAACTCTGACCCAGTTCTTGAAATTAAGGGTCAATTATTATTACCAAACTTTTATGTATCTATTTAATGGTGCAATTGAGCTGAATAACCAAAGAAATTGATTAAAGGGACTGGCAGAAAAGTGCTAATACATTCATACAGCTCACTAATGAATTATATATAAAGAAAACAGAATATTAAATCAAACAAGAAAGTAAAATTTTGGTATTACCCAACAGAATGAATTGAATTAAAACCATTATACATAACCAAACAAGAAAACTGAAATTATGGTAGTACCCAACTGAATGAAGTGAATTAAATAGCCATTATACATTAGAAACAATAAAAGTAAATTATAGTAATCCCAACAGAATGAATTCGATTAAAACAATTATACATAATGAAATAAGAAAATATACCTTAAATTTGTATGTTGGGATATTTGTACTGCTTGGTGTTCTTGTTGTAGCCGGAACTGGAAGTAGACTAAAAATGAGAAATTTGGTCAGTTTTTCTCCATAGCATTGAAACTTGAAGTTGACTAGCAGCACAAGATCCAAACGACCCAACAAGCTTAAGGGACTGTTTGGAATCGCATTGGAAATTTTCTTTATTTTTTATCTGTAATGTAATATAAAATATTCAATTTGTCCTACAATATAAGATTAATATTGATTTTTCAAAGTCAAAAATAAATATTTTTAAATTCAAAATTAAGTAATTATTAAAAATAATGAATTTATAATTATTAATGTTTTTCCATAATTTATGATTTTCATACCAATTTCGAATTTATAAATATCTCAAGTTGATTTTAAAATTTCAAAATATATATTTGATAATATATACTAATTATTATTGTAATTTTAGACGAATTTACATTATTGAGGGAGAAGTAAAAATTTAACCTATTCCATTGTAACTTTGTCTATTACAATAAAAGTTACAGATAAAATACAAAATAGATAGAAAATGGCTATCTTATTTATTTATTTTTATTTTCTCTAAAAAAATTCTTTTCATCGTCTTTTCTCTTATAATTCTTCTCTTAAGTTTGCAGTTAAAATTGTTTCCTACAAATTTTTTTATTTTAATCTTAACTTCTTTTTTCTCTCCCCAGTCCTTGCTAACTAATTAACCATATATAAAATATTAATTTATTTTTAATATTTTCTTATCCATTCTCTCAAATATTTTTTAATTACACTCAATGTATACCACAAAGACTAATATAATGGGATTGAAAAACATGTGAGGAAAAGGGGTGAGAGGAAAGAAAGAGATGCCTAACAAATTTTATATTTCTTCCCTACCAAAGTAATATTATTGTTGAACTTTTGAGACTAATTTGGGATAAATTCAAAGAAAATTGATACTTCCTTCGTTATATAATATCATTATTCACTTACTAAAGTAAATTCAAGATATTTTCAAATTTAAAATTGGCATTAATTTCTTTAATTTTAATAAATAAAATGATAAAATCTGTAAACTATAAAAAAATATTACTCATTGTAAGATTTATTATTTTATAATTTTGATTTATCATCTCAATTTTGAGTTTAAAAATATTTCATATTGATTTAAAAAATCAATAATGATCTTATAATTTGGAACTAAGATAATTTTTTTAATAAAACAATTTGACAAAAATTATAAATTATGTAAAAAGTACTACTAATTTGTAATTACGAGATTAAAATGAATAACATTTATTTAAAATTTAAATTTTTATATTATTTTAAAATGTCAAATTTAATCTTATATTTAAGAACGCAATGAGTTACAATAAAAATTAATTGAATGAAATAACAAAGTGAGACACCGAAGATGTTTTCACTTTTATAGAAATATATATATATATATATATATATATATATATATATATATATATATATTCATTTTATCCTAAAATAATAATTAAAACACAGTGTAATTTAAAATTTTATGCCATAATTCAACCCATTAGGGACGATTATGTTTTGTTTTTTTTAATATTATTTTTAAGAGAATATATCCGATTACAATTTAATGTTAGAGATAATTTTCAATCTTTTAGGCTTAAAGGGTAACCGTGAAAAGGACTAAGGTTACGTTTGTGTACAAGTATTATAATTTGGAGACTATATTTTTATGGATTATAATTTCAAAATTGTTAATTATAAAATTAAATAATTATATTTTCATGTTTGTTTTGTTTATGGATGAAAATGATCCCGAGTCGATCCGAATAAGCTCAAGCTCGACTCGGATTAGAAAATGTTGTTGGCCGTCTCAAAGAAGAATGCAAAAGACAAAGGTGTGTTGAAATCATCATCATTTTCATCTCATCCTTGTTGTAATTTTCATTTAGAAAGGATCAGTTAGACGTTCACATAAACCAGAACTCTTGCTTGCAAGTCACAATCACATTTATGCTTAGAATTTTGAGATTTCTAAAACTACTTTCTTTTGTTTCAAAATTAGCATAAGTTGTGCTTCCTTATATTACCCATAGTACTATGCTTTCATGATTAGATGCATGGTTTGTTTGTATAGCCTCTTATATCACCCATAGTACTAAGCTTTCATGATTAGATGCATGGTTTGTTTGTATAGCCTCTTTCCCGGTGATTAGTTCCAGAAGTACAAACCCAAATGAGTTGACATCAATCTTCTCATCAACTTTTCCGTACATCATGTATCCAAAGGTCCCAACTACATTAATTGGCTTCTTATGTGCTGAAACTTGCTGAGTTTGGTGATGTACCATTGCTGCTCCAAAATCCGACAGCTAAGATTTTTCATTAGAGTTTTAGAACTCTGGTAGACCTGGCAAACGGGCCCAAAGCTCGCGGCCCGGCCGCCAAAACCCAGGCTTTGAGCCGTATTTTTTAGGGACAATTACATATTCTATTACATTTTTAAAAATAATTACAACAATAGTGTCCTCATAAAAATTTTACACAACTAATACACTTCTATATTTATTTACAATACTAGTGCAATACTTAATTACAAAAAGAGTGTAATCTTATCCCTTTAATTATGCACACGATTTTCTCCCTCATCTCTCCCACAATTTTCTCCCCATCTCTCCCACGATTTTCTCCCACTCCATTTCTGTTTTCCTTCTTCTTCTCCTCCCTCCCTCCGCCTCCTCCTCTTGTCCAACCCTCCCCTCCTCCCGCCTCCCGCCTCCTCCCGCCACTCCCTCTCCTCCCGCCCCTTTCTCCTCCCTCTGCCGCCTCCTCCTCGGCCCCCCCCTCCCCTCCCTCTCCTTTGCCTTCCCCTCCTTCCGCCTCGCCTCACCACCTCCCTCCTCCGCCTCCCTTCCTCCCGCATCCCCCCTCCTCATGCCTCCCTTTCTCCTCCCCCCTTCCGCCTTTCTCCTCCACCCTTCTCTCCCCCACAACCCACGCCCCCCCTCCTCCTCCTCCCCCCCCTCCTCTCCTCGATCCCTCCGCCTCCCACCGCTGGGGTCCATTCTTTATTTTCACTGTAACGAAATCTTAGAATAAGGTAACCAATTTAGTTTTATTAGGTTACTAATTTATTTTGGATGTGATCAATTGGTAATCAAACTTCATGTAGTTGGTTATCAAATCATTTGATAAGGTAACCAATTCAGGTTTTATTAGCTTACTAATATATTTTGAATGTGATGCGAGTTGGTAACCAAAATTTATGCGATTGGTTACTAAACCTTCCGATAAGGTAACCAATTTAGTTTATTAGGTTACTAATTTATTTTGGATGTGATGCGATTAGTAACCAAATTTCATATAGTTGGTTACCAAACCATTTTGATAAGGTAACCAATTCAGCTTTTATTTGATTACCAATTTTATTTTAAATGTGATGCGATTCTTAGTCAAAATTCAGTATAAAAGGTAACCATTTCAATTTTTGTGGGTAACCAAATCGTCAAAAGAAATTAGAATAAGCAACTCAAATTGGCGGTGGCGGCGGCGATGATATGGCTGGCGATGGTGGCGGCGAGAGAGGAGGATGATGAACATTAGCTCCTTCATAATTTTTTATTTTTAATTTTCTCATTTTGATTTGAATTTTGAAACATGGATTTGAAATTGTTGTTAGAGACAAGATTTGAATTTGAATTTGAATTATTAGTTATCCTTGATTTTAGGTTTCCTTATTAATGTGAATTGTACTATTTTTGTAATAATTACATTCCTTTTGTAATTATTTAGTTGATACACTTTTCTTGTAATTATTTTTTATTTGTTGTATACTTATGTAAAGGACCCTATTTTTTAAGCTCACAAAACCCGGGTCTTTTTGGCCCGACCCAATTTTTGCTTGGCTAAAGCCAAAAAGTCCAAAAAATGTATATAAACGCCTGACTACCATGGTAGCATTTTAGGATTCATTTGCCAAAACTTGGGCTTATATTTTTTGACCCGCCAAAACCCGTGCCGTTTTTGCCTGGCCCATCAAAGGCCCGACCTGGTCATGGCCCGCCCCGTTTGCCAGGTCTAAACTCTTGTATAAAAAAGCAAATAATGAAAGTAGTCTTATACAAGAGAAAAGTTGTAGTACCATAATGTGCCCACCCTCTCCATTTAAAAAATCAGAATGCTGCAACACTCAAAAAACACTAATAAAACAACATAATAAATCACCAAGGAAAGAAAAATCAGTAAATGAGATGATAACAACACACCATTCTCCAAGCCAAGTCCTTTGGACTCATTGGTTGAGCTGGATGAGAATATAAGAAATGCCTCGAGTACTGGAATCGAAAGAACATAATCAATCAATCTTCAAGTGGTTTCATTTTCACAAAAAGTAAACACAGATAATAACTATAGAAAAAATGTTGACAAACAATGCAAATCAACTCTAAAAAAGATATGCAGGAATTATCAAACATATAACTAATAACCATTTTATCACGACACATTGAATCATAAGATATCGCAAATACAAATAGTAACTACAACTTATGTAGATAAAAGACCTTGGCTAAATTCGTTCGCATTTCTTTGAGTTGGGCAACACTAAACTTTTTGAGAAAGGTTAAAAGCAAACATGGCTGCACAACATTACTAGAAGAAACAAATAAAGCTATGCATTGTACAAGAAAAATGAATGCCTCAGTAATCAAATTCAACTGTTTCAAGCCAGGGGAATATGGAGAATAGATCAAGAGATCAACATTAACATGCATACCTTGTGATAATCAAGTATTCGGAACTCTAATTCATTGCTTATAATAACAAGAATGCACCAACTAACAAAAGCATCAAACAATCTAGCAGATGATGGAGTAACACCAGTTGGACTTGGGCAGAAAACAAATCGAGCACCAAAGGAGCAACAAAATATAATACCATTATCATCAAATGGGTCAATCAAGTTCAAAATCCTCACTAACTACCAGCAGTCTTCTAGATGTGATGGTTTAGTATGATGATGGCATTTGAATGATGAAATAAAATGTCAAAATAAAAAAGATAAGAAACTTATCTTTTTCAGTCTATACATCAAACTAGTTTCCTTGCTGGTTGTGCATTATCAACTCAAGGCTGCAAGACAAATATATAAACTCCACCATTTCATAAACCAAATTCCAAAATGCTCAAAAGGAAATCCAAAGTTACAAACAAAATAACCAAAATCAAACTATCCAAGTCCAACAGTTCAATAGTAAACAAAGTAAACAGTTCAGCAGTTCAATTTAAAAACTGAAATGTAAACAAAAATGTATCAAAGTATCAGCAATTTATCATTAATTTCTTCACTGCATCAGCACTTCAGTCTCCAAGCTCACCTCCTGATACAATCTTGATCAGCAAGTTATTCACATGTAGCTAGTATTATGTGGGTCTTTATAACTTTACATAATCAGATTACATGCAAAGGAAAGAAGCAAGTTTCACGCGGCAAAAGATCCTAACGTGGCAAGGATTTTGAGATTTTAGGAAAAAGATTTTGTTTCCTAAAATATTAGGCATATTCTATTAGCTTAATTTTTAGGGATTTATTTTTCAGATACTTATCAAATTCTATTATAATTAGGATTTCTTTCCAGTTTAGATTTACATTCTAAATAAGGTTTCTATTGTTTTATAGAAATAGGAATTTCTTTTCCAAATTGATTTCTACTTAGAAATTAGGGTTATGGTTTGTAATTCCTATTAGGATTAGAATAATTTGTTCCTATTGTTATTAGGATTTGGATTGTTTTGAGTAGTATAAATAGAGGTCTAAGTTAATGTAATCAAATACATTATACATTATTCATTATTCAATATATTTGTGAGGTTATTCTCTACTTTTGGTTCTTTGAAGAATTCCTAAGTATTTTTCTTAGTTATTTCTTTGAGATTCAATTTGACTTATCATACAACAATTCATAGTTGTGTGTGGCGTCTTCTCACCGCATCAATAAATCGATTGTACCGAGATTACCGCTTCAATATAAGCGAGGGGTCAAGGTGTCGTTGGTGTCCATTCAACGCAGAATTCCGAACGCGAGCAATTGTACCAAAATTACCGTCTACATATAGGCGAGGGGTTAAGGTGTTGCAAGCAATTCACCCAACAACTGTGCTAGAAACGATCGGGGCGACGACCACCTCACGCAAGCGTGCCGTGGAGTCTATCATTTGGTATCAAAGCTAAGCCTTTCTAGCAAGTTAGTTATCTTTAATTTTCTGTTGAAATATATATTGTAAAAAAAAAAGAAGTGAAAAAAAGGAAAAAAAAATCATATTTTATTGTGCTAACCCAATCTGTAGCACACCATTAAATCATCAAATTCCAACCAAAAGTTCATACCGTTCAATCATCATCAATTCTGAAACGGAGCTACAATTTACAAATCTGACGCATACAAGAGGAGTACAAGGCAATCGATTGGTGATTTTGTGATATTCTAATAGTTACACCATCTATAATTTTGTTTCGTGATAAGTAATTTTTGAATTGATTAGTAAAACCAAGAATTTTGCTAGGGGAATTCAAGAAGAACCTATTAGAGAGAATATTAGAGGTAAAAGGCAAGAGTGTAAGATTATTAGAGGGTAAAAGCCAAATTTGAGCGATACACGAGTGATTCATCATTATTTGAGCGAAACACGTAAGGGAGTGTGTAAGGAAAATTTTTATCTACTAACCTTTGTTTTACAGCAAACATGTATGGCTACAATTATGAAAGTTCTTATGGGTCTCGAAGGAATACTTTTCAAGGCAATATTGATCTGAGAGGCATATCCGAGAGATGGAGAGAAAAATGGAGCGAGAATTTGGTATTTGTCATGATTACTGCAGAGAGGAGGAAGGTCGACGAAAGCGATTCAAGAGTTCTCCGATCATACAATTATATGGTGGCAGCTTAGCAAACAAAAACATGGGGAGCGTCCGTTCGAGACATGGGCAGAATTAAAAAAGCAACGATCAAAGCGGTTTGCACCAAAGACAAACATAGCGGGAGGAGGAGTATACATCTCAAAGACAATTAGAGCAACCTTCAAAGGCGATTTACTGATGAGACAATAATAGGAGGATTCGCACACAAGTAAACAAGGAAGATTATTGGATGCGATTATAATATACTTAAATGAAAAGAAACAAGATCAACGGGGAGTGGAAGAAATTATAGAATATGCGATCAAGGAGAGTTATTGGGTTCGAGTGTTCAAGATGAAATCCATGATCTAAAGCAAGATGGTGAACATCCAGAAAGAAAGTAATCAAGAAGATGAGTTTGTAAAAGGAAATACATGTGGAAAAGATCGACAAAAAGAAATTGTTCAAAAGATTGATAATGTAAAAGAAAAAATTAAAAGAGTGAGAATGAAAAGAAAAGAGATTGAGAAAAAGAGAATGAAAAGAGTGACCTTGATAAACGAGAGAAAAACAAACGAGAGGGTGAGCATAAAGAAGAGAGAGAAGAAATATGTGACTATGAAAAAGATAGTGAGTTGAAAAGTGAGTTATATTTTGAAAAGCCAATGACTGTACATTTGTACAAAATGGCGCTTTTGAATACTAACACTAATGATTCTTCTTTGTCTAGTTTTGTTTTGTCTCTTGTGCAGGTTGTTGATGAAATACCCCGTACTATCATTCCGTACTGATCAGCTGATAGTATTCCCGAGGAGACGACGAAGTTACCAAAGCGGGTTGGAGAGTTGGTGAAAGTGGGTATCGTGAGAGAAGACATGAGTTCATGTGTTGATTATGAGATCATAGTATCTAAGGAGGATGGGACAACGAGTTTGTTCGTCGATTTTGAATTGGTAAACAAGTATCGTTATTCTTTTTCTTGTT
The DNA here is from genome assembly GCA_020205615.1 of Panax quinquefolius. Lineage (NCBI taxonomy): Eukaryota > Viridiplantae > Streptophyta > Magnoliopsida > Apiales > Araliaceae > Panax > Panax quinquefolius. The sequence continues at coordinate 78,634,197 of CM035151.1, read as the reverse complement.
TGGATAATATGCTTGGTAAATTGCATAGTACTTGTGTTTTATCTACATGTGATAATGATACAATGCCTAATCAATTTAGCACAAGAGATTGTGATAAATGGAAAATTGTTTTAGCATGTGAGTTATATAGGTGGTTAGTTATTTCTGTTAGATTAACTAATGCATCTAGTGTTTTCATGAGTTATTTAAAACATGTTTTGCATGCTTCTATTGGAAAATTTGTTGTTAGCTATTTTGATGGTAGAATCATTTTTATCATAAACTATGGAGGATATTTGATTTATGTTGAGTTAGTTTATGATCATGATATATATTCTCATTTTCGATGTGTTTACTTGCATGAAATTAATTCTAGGTTTTGTTATCCAAATATTGACTTAGGGTTTCATGCTAGTCAATCTTTACATGAATTGTCGTTAGTTAACAATGGTAGTAATCATGTTGTTTCGTTGGAGCAATCTTCATTGCATGATTTGTTATCATATGGTTATGATTCAAGAAATGTTTATCATCAAGATGGTTTGAGAGATGAGTTATTTGCATGTGTAGTTAGTTCACTTGGATTAGCTAAGGCATTGCATACTTCCATGGAATTGTTGAATTATATTTTGCATTTTTCATGGGAAAATTTGTTATTCTCTCTTTTGATGATATTAGATTTTTGTCAACATTTTGGAAAATTCTTTAGCATGTGTAGAGTTTGTTTGTGATCATCGTCGATATGCTATTGAATTTTCAACTTATGATTGTGACCTTTTTACTCCATTGATAACATTATTTGTTCTTTATTGTATTAATGTCAATGGAATGAGGGAGGTTGGTTGTGTTTTGCAGATTCGTGATAGGATCATATTCATCGAGGAAGCATGGATCCTGCAGTTCATCCCGATTCAATGCATAAGACATCTCTGAGGGAAGTGTTTTGAATATTGTTTTAGTAGACTATGCATATTATTTTGGTTTATTTAATTTCTTTGTGATTAGACAAAAGGAACTTATTGATTTGTTCTGTTTTGTGTTTAATCCAGGAATTAAAGAGAGTTTGCGTGAGAAATATGACAAATTTCAAGTATTGATATTTGATCCAGTGCATTAACGAATGTGTTTACTCGCGAAGGATTGAGATCATTATATTGAATTTTGATCCGTGAATTAAATCCTTTGGGAGAATCTACCACATGAAGAGTTTTGTGTGACGATTTTTGATCCAGGAGGATATAAGACTTTTCATATTCTTTCTTACTTTGCATTCATGATTATTTTAATAGATAGTAGATTAGTTTATATATATAATTAGTGTTTCAGGATTAACTGGTCTACAAATTGTCAATTCGGAGAGAAGTCGGGCATTGTTATGTTCTTAGCGGGAGTTGGAGTTTTTGTTGCTTATATATGTCATTCATGAGTTGAGTTTTGGCATTATGATTGGTTTGATGCTACTAACTTAGTTTGTTTTTATGTAAGAACAATTTTGTGGTTGAATCATTTTGAGAAGGCGATGGGCGATTTGAGGACAAATCCTTTTGAAGAGGAGGGAATGATACAATGATCGATCGACAAGTTATTCACATGTAGCTAGTATTATGTGGGTCTTTATAACTTTACATAATCGGATTACATGCAAAGGAAAGAAGCAAGTTTCACATGTGAAAAGATCCTAACGTGGCAAGGATTTTGGGATTTTAGGAAAAAGATTTTGTTTCCTAAAATATTAGGCATATTCTATTAGCCTAATTTTTAGGGATTTATTTTCCGAGATATTTATCAAATTCTATTATAATTAGGATTTCTTTCGGTTTAGATTTACATTCTAAATAAGGTTTCTATTGTTTTTATAGAAATAGGAATTTCTTTTCCAAATTGATTTCTACTTAGAAATTAGGGTTATGGTTTGTAATTTCTATTAGGATTAGAATAATTTGTTCCTATTGTTATTAGGATTTGGATTGTTTTGAGTAGTATAAATAGAGGTCTAAGTTAATGTAATCAAATACATTATCATTATTCATTATTCAATATATTTGTGAGGTTATTCTCTACTTTTGGTTCTTTGAAGAATTCCTAAGTATTTTCTTAGTTATTTCTTTGAGATTCAATTTGACTTATCATACAACAATTCATAGTTGTGTGTGGCGTCTTCTACCGCATCAATCGTCGATTGTACCAAGATTACCGCTTCAATATAAGCGAGGGGTCAAGGTGTCGTTGGTGTCCATTCAACCTTGAAATTTCAACGCATGCAATTGTACCAAAATTACCGTCTACATATAGGCGAGGGGTTAAGGTGTTGCAAGCAATTCACCCAACAAACTGTGTCTTTAGAAACGATCGGCGACGACCACCTCACATGATCGTCTTGAGTGGAGTCTATCACCTCTTGTGACGCCTCCCTTGAACCTCAAATTTGGTGCTCATGATATTACATACATATCACATCTATCTGTCCATACTTTATGAATTACATCATTTATACTATTCTTTAATACAAATCATAACAATACCCTAGGTTTCACTAACCTTAATATTACATGACTTAATAATACAAAAAGTTTATATCATTGTATAACATAATCATCATTACATTAAAAACACTATTCAGTCACCTTATTTGCGCTTTTGCCCTTCTTCAAACATTCGAGATTTATTGAAATTATATCATGAAATAGCAAGGGTGAGCAACTAATTCGCTCAACAAGTTTAAATACAAGAATGATATATCATGATTAGTAGAGTTTAACTGTTTAGAACTTCAACAATATTCAAAAGATTGTGAAGTAGCTGAAACAATGAATCATATCCAAATCAAGGATTTTCTAAAATTTATGTTAAATAACATATCAAGAATGAAATAGTTAAATTATTTTGAGGGTTCAACAATATTCAATTGATTCTAAAGAATTAGCAATACTGCAACAATATTTAATAAATAAGGTTATTCCCCAGATTTCATGCTGAGTGATCACAAAATGGATCTAGAACTTCTCAAGTAATTATCAGTTCATTTATGGATCGAATACCTCAACAGTATAAGTTAACCGTAAAGATTAAATCATACTCCACTGCAATTACATAAGGGGATCAACCTCATTGTACCCGTGATTATGCATAATACTCAAAAATAACGCGTGTCATTTTCCAAAAATAAAATTCCCCTTGTTTTTATAAGGGTTGTTCATCTCAGTCTTACATCTTGAGTCCGCACCACAATAATATGGTTTGGATTGAATTCAAAGAAATGTTAATGATTTCAACATATAATATCAATATTGATCTAGCCAAAATAAATGACATAAATCTTTCAATAAATCAGTTCACAAGTAATAAAACGCTTCATCAAGTATTAGTCTAGCCGAAACAAATGACATTGATCTTCAATAACAAATCGGTTTACAAATAATAGAAAATTTCATCAAAACTTAGTCTAGCCGAAATAAATGGCATCGATCTTCAATAACAAATCATTTCATAAATAATAGAACACTTCATTAAATATTAGTCTAGCCGAAACAAATGGCATTGACGTAGTACTTAAACAATTCAGGTATAATCGAATTTTAAAGATAGCTTGAACACTTATACAAATATAAAAGATTCGTATAAGTTTTAAGATTTAATCAACGTATGAACATTGAACAAATTTAGAATTTTCAAACATCGTGGAATAATTATAAGAACAAAGTTAAATGAACATATGAACTTGCACACAATAATCAATTGTACAAGGTTAGACAATTAAAGGAAATTAAGGAACTCGCATATCATAAAGTTTATACAAGAGATAGAAATTTGCACAAGATAATAATTTGTACAAGATAATATATAAGAAAGTTTAATAAACTTGCACTAGGTGTGAATATCAATAATCATAGACGTGGAATAATTACCAATAATTAATCCACTAGTATGCTTGAAACATAATAACTCGAGTTTGAGTTAGGAAACTTGCAATAAGTGCGAATATTCAATAATAATCATAGATGTAGAATAATCAGCAATAATTATCCACTAACATGATTGAAAAATAATAACTCAAGTTTGAGTTAGGAAACTTGTCCCAGTTGATGACTACTACTACGTAATTTAATATAACTTCTTATGAAAGACCCATCATTAATAAGATTTATCTCTCAATTAGCATCACATATCTTACTCATAATACCATTATTCCATAATATTTTATCTAGCATGTAATCACATAATCAAACATTTGATATTACCATAAATCATTAGTAATATTATCATCCTTTGATAATATTCTATCACATACCGTCATCTTAAACTCATATTTAATATCAAATAATATTTCATCACTTCTTAATATTATTAATCACTTAATAATATTTTATTCATTCCCAAGTATTATTAATCATTTAATAACATCTTACTCACCTCATAATATTATTAATCATTTAATAATATCTTATTCACTTACTTAATATTATTAATCATTTAATAATATTTTATCCTTAACTAATAGTATTAATCATTTAATAATATTTTAATCCTTAACTAATATTATTAATCATTTAATAATATTTTAATCTAATATTATCAATCACTTAATAATATTTTAATTTAACTTTAATCTAATATCATTTAATAATATTGTAAATCATTATATAATATTATTAATCATTTAATAATATTTTAAATCATTATCTAATATTATTAATCATTTAATAATATTTTAATTTAACTTTAATATAATATTATTAATAATTTAATAATATTTTAAATCATTTATTAATACTTTAATATAATATTATTAATCATTTAATAATATTTTAATCCAATTTTTAATCTAAATATTATTAATTTTTAAATTATATCTTAATCTAATATTATTAATCTTTTAATCATTTATTAAACTAATAAACAATATATTCTAATTGTTTACCCTTTACTAATTTATTTATTTAATAATCATAAAATGCTATAAATATAACATTTTATCAAAAAATAACCAAAATAACCTCCAAAAATCTGCACACATCATTTTTAGGGTCGTCTTTAAGCCATAAAATTATATTTTTACCATTTATAATATCACATAACTTATTATTCCATTTATTCATAACTCAAACATTTACATGAAAAATACCAAAACTGTTCTGAATTTTTTTCTGTTCTTGGAATCATTAGAATATGGTTCCCTCATGAACATATATATATTTTTGGTATTTTCCAATTTCGTTTACCATTTGTAAATGGTCCAAAACAGTCAGATCTTGCAACAATTATCATAAATCATACTTTTGTCCAAAAATTACAAAATTTCAGGGTGATCTTCTGTTATGATCCTCTACCTCCAGTAAAAAGCTTACAATTTTTGGAGTTACACACAAAAAGTTATTTTGGTTCACTTTTAAAATAGTCATTTCTTGTAAAAATCACAAGTTTCATTCTACACATCTAAAAATCACCATCTTTGGACCGGACCTTTTTAACTCATCATATTAACATATCAAATCTTTCTAGAATTTTTAAAGCAAGAAAAATGGATGAAAACACCCCTAGAATGAGCTGGCCAAAAACTGTTATTTTTTTTCTTTTAGCTGGACTATTTTTGGCTAAAACAATCCCCATGGCTTGTAAAATCAACAGTTTTGAGTGCTACCACCTGGGTTTAAAAGTTAACTCACATATCTAGCATCTCTCTTTGACGGATTAAAAAAAGGTGTATATTTTAAATAGTAGAATTTTAAAGTAGATAAAAGCTAGGGTTTTCAAACTTTAGAAATCTAGTTTTCATTCCTTTCTTTTAATCAACTTTCTAACACCCAAAATGGTTATATCTAAACATAAAACATTCATTAACATGTAGATTCGGGTTTTTTGAGTTTAGAAACATAACTTGTTATTTCATCAAAAATAAAAGGAATAAACTAGGTTAGATTTTTATACCTTGTTCCTTTGGTTCTTCTTCCTTCCAAAGAAATGTGATGAACTAACTCTCTTCTTCCTTTTCTTCCCAAGAAGTTGGCAGCCCTCTTGTCCTCTTCTCTCTCTCTCTCTCTCTCTCTCTCTCTTTCTCTCTCACTCTTTAGACTTAGGATATGAAATGAAAACTAAACTTTGCTACAAAAGGAAAAGGCTCAATTTTAAGGTAAGTAGAATGTATAGATATAAATTGTATATCTCTCATAGATCTCCGAACAAATCTTATCTTCTCTCTCTAATATCTCCTACATAACTTGCATATCTAACCAAAATAAATGAGACTAGGGCTAAGGGTGACACATAAGCTAGGAGTAGTTTTAAATTATTTTTACCCCATGTGCTAAATACTCCCTCCTTATCCGCCCACTTCACCCCTTGTTTTCTCCATTTTAATTTTTTTAATGCTTATTTTACACATTTTTTGTTATCTAGAAAGTCCATTTCTAATGGGCTAGGGTTTGGGCTACTAATAAATTGTTTGGGCCATGTAAAATAACATGGTCCAATATAATAAGTTTTATCTTACCCTAATTATTTAATTAGGATTTTGAATTCACTCATTTTGGACATTAAATAATTACTTAAATAGATTTAATTATATAACCCAATTAGACTTGCTTTAATTATGTTTTTAAAATAAATAATAAATTGAGATAATAAAATTAATCTCTTAAGTTAGTATATATTTTAAATACTAGAATTCTTCAATACTACAATCCTTAGGTTATTTAATTCACATTCTAATATATAATATTAGGTTATAAAGCTTTCTTTTTAATTCACTATATATATAATAAATAAATATATATACACATTTATAATATATATTTATTTAATCTAATCTGATTCCACATATATGTTATAACATATATATCATCATTAATAAATATTTATTTTACTCATTTAATCACATATTTATTCTTTATAAGTCACAAAATGTTCATTATCATTAATAATAATCTAATATTCTTATTTCTTAGCTTTTCTTTTTGTTCCACTAATTCACTAATTCAATTAATCTTAATTGGCTTGATGAATTATTATACATTCATATAATCACTTTATATAAGTCATATCAAATAATCACTTAAAGATTATAAATCTTTTCATTAACCATTTAAGACCAATATTCAAGCTATGCTAATTTATACATAAATTGTCTTACTTTTCTTCAATCAATTAATTAGTTATTCATCTTTGCTTCATTTACATAGCATAGTCAACTTTAAATAAATAAATTGACTAACTTGCTTAATTCATATCACATATTCACTCATTTTCTCAAAGTAAATAAATAACTAACTAAAAAAAAAAATTTATTCGTAAAAATATACATATATAATCATATAAAATTCTCGGTCCTTACACCTCCTACATTGAATCTTCATCAACCTACATTGTCAAACAATTAATATTAATACATGATATTATTTGCATATATATTTATTTATGAAAAAAATCTAAACAGATTAATACTTACAATCATGTTTTTCTTAATCCTATATTCATCCCACAACCAATAATATTTCAGTTATGGCAAACGAAGCTTTCGCATACGGACTTAAAACCCAAGGGTTAGGAAAAGTGAATTCCGAGAAGGAAATGAAATGCGTATGATGATTAAGGTTATTATACGTGTGATATACGAGTATAGTATGTAGAATATTACGACGTATAATACGAATATCGTACGAATACTATACGAAGATAATACGTGAGTTATACGTGTAGAATACGACTAGTTCTTAATGGACTTTGAGTTTAAGGACTTTGTAGAATCCAATTGGACTTGGATTATATCAAGCCCAATGAATTGTGTAATCAAGCCCAAGTTAGGCCCAAGATGAATTAATCCTAAGGCCCAAACCAAGAAAACAAACCATGAATCGAATCGACGGGTCACCGGATAGTTAAAACCCATGGGGCAACCCATGGGTGACCCAAAGAGCAAGGTGGGCCGGCCACTTGGCCACAAAGTAAAGTAGTTACTTGGTGGCTACACAATGAATAGTAAGGAGGTGGGCTTGTTGACCTTTTTGCTCTCTATTTGAAATGCCTATATAAGAGAAGCTAGAGTTGGTTCATTAGTTGTTTTATAAACTTTGTCCAACATATATTGAGAGAGAGAAAGAGCTAGAACAAGTAATCAAGAGCTATCTAAAGCAAATCATAAGAGTGAACACGAATAACGAAAATATAATATTTCGTAAACATAAGTCTTCGATTCTTTTTCGATTTCTTTTTCGTAGAGAATCATAGATTGGTGGAGCATGTCTCTTCCGGAGGAATAAGGATGGCTATTAATGATTAAAACATTGATAAGTCATGTTTAAATAGAAAACGTAAGTGGTTACGTAAGTTTAAACCAAAGAAACCTTTGAACGATAACTTGGTGATTGATGGACAAATTGAAAACCATCATTGATGGAATTTGTGTATATTGCTTGGTTAAGATGTAGATGATGAATCAATGGATTGGTTCCATTTGATTTGGGTATAAAAAAAATGAGTAACGAAGTTATGGCGAATTTTACGAAATTAGACGTTAAACGTTGAAATTGTATAATTCCGGATGAGTAGTCAACTTGCCGTGTAACTTGGAAACTTTAGTTTTCGATGGCATAGCATAGTATAACGTATTCAAGAGTCGTGGACTCAAGAATCGTTGAATTATGACTTAGAACGAAGAAAACGAGCTATAAACGCTCACGAACGATAACTGAACGCTTAATAATGAACTAAGCGGTGAAGTCCGTGTTAAAAGATTCAAAAATGAAATCATCATGCACATGATTTAGAAGCTAATGACTTTTGAATGAGCCAATACGGATGTAAAATGAATTATGAAAGGTCACGTATGTAAAACGAATGCGTAAAACTTGGCAAGAAAAGAGAACTTAGGGAACTAACAATGGGACCCCCAAGGTAAAGCTATAAAAGGCAAAACCCCGTCGAGGAATGGGGATGTTTAATGGTTGACAGGAGCCTAGCCTGCTGGGGTGGACATATTTAGAGCCAAGTTGTTTTTGAACCAAAGTAATTGTAAACCAATAGTGAAGCATGTATGTACTTAATATAAATAGTAAGATCAATCTTAAATCACTTATGTAGTGATGACTTTAGGAACTTGAGCATGGTATAATAGTAAGTAAACGAAGAACGCAAAGTGTAAGTAAGTAATCCATGAACGGTATTCACTAAGTATACTTAACCAAAGATGATCGAGTCTCGGTTAGTAACGTAAGAATGTAACAAGTCGTAAGGAAGTATAGTAAGTCGAATTGACATTTAGTAATGAAATAAATTCACTTAAGACATAGAAGAAAAAGAAGTTGGTTAAAACAATGATGTTAGATTGTTGAGTAACTAATCACAGTGTGCTATGTGAATATATCATGTAGATACTGTAACGAGCAAGAATTGTTGAATATTATATTCGAAGACGCTTGAAGGCAAGTTTTCTTAACACTTGTTTAACCTTCGTGTTAGTCAAGTTCTCTGTGATTCATGTTTGAGATGCATGAATTATTTTACGAAAGGGTCGACGCCAGTTTTAGCTCAGCTAGACTATTCTTAAGAGTTAGATTGATTTGTTTACAAGACTTTCGGTATAGAACTATTAACGCTATCCTAGGCCAAGTATTTGGTACGGATTTAAAGGTAAGTTTGTATATGAACAAACAAATGTATTTTTATCGATTATTCGATGGGCACGTGAGGTTACCAAAACTTAAACATAAATACGTTTAACGGATGAATGTTGATCAACATAGAGTACTATAGGATGATCACCTAAAAGTGATCGTAAGAAATATCAGATGTATGACCTTAGTGCTGGGATATCCTTTTCATGTATGAAAATGAAAAGAGTATGTTCATGGTCTTTCGACCGGTTCAGAATTCCTAAGTTATTATATATACTTCGGAATTGTTGTTATGAAATGAGAAGTGCTAGTCAATGTTTTATAGTGCTTTATAGCTATTTGTTCAGTTATGGAAGATAATCATATAATTCTCGACGTGGTATTTATATTATCCTTTGTTAGACTTGTTGAGCTAGTTATGCTCACTTCTTGCTTGAATTATATGATTACAGCTAAGGCCGAACGAACTGAGAGTTCTAAGAAAGTTAAAGGCAAGGCTAAGATGGATAGTTAATTATCCTGTAATAGACTAGTATGTTTGTATGTAATATACTTATGAATAATGAAGAATGTATTCGGTTTCTGAACCTCGGAAAGGATTTATTACTATTGTAATAAGAATATAGTAAATACAATCATTTTGTTGTTGTTTCAATGAAATGACTATATAAATTATAGTACCGTGTAGCACCATCTGTCGGGTTGGAAGATACCCAGATTTGGGGGTGTCACAGTTGGACCATAATGTCAGACAAACAAAAGGGATTAATTAAGGCCATTAAAGAGTTGAATCCAAATGCTGAGAATAGGTTCTGTTGGCAGCATTTTCATGCTACTTTTACAAATGCAGGGCACAGAGGGTAGACTCTAAGGGAACTATTATGGTAATGTGTAAAGGCAACAAATGTTGGGAAATTTAATGAAGCATTGGAGGAATTGAGGAAAGCATATCCTGAAGCACATAAATGGTTTGGTTCCCTAATGTGATTTTAGTGTATTAATGCTATTACATAATAAAAAGTTAGGGATTATATATGTACCCATATCATATAATTCATGTACATTAGTTTCTCATAAAATAATATTTAATGCAGATAAAATAAGACAGTTAGGTATTATTAACCGGGTGTTTTCCATAAATATTATTAGTACTCACACATCAATATTATAACAATATTCAATGTTAAATGTCTATTTTTCTAACATTCAATTCCTTTTTGAATTTCTGAGATACATAGTTAATTAATTATTTCTGTATTAAAATGTCACACATGATTTTATTGTGCTACTTGGTACCTCATACCATTAAATTTACTCTTATCATATGATTTTAATAATGTCACACATTACAATAATGTTCCATTCAATTCCTACAGTAATAACCAATTTTCCAAACTCGCCATTTCAAGCGTAATTGCATCGATTTGTCTTTGCGGGAAGAAGTAGCATTACTTTGGGTCCCTGGCAGTGCCAAACTTGTTTAGTTTCATGCCAGTTCCGACCTCTACCATCATACCAGTTTCACATAACCTTGCTGTCATACTTAACTTAATTGAATAGAATTTCACATGCTATAACAATATTTAATTATATTTAAATAAATATTTAACTTTCATTAATTATTTATTAATAATATTCCGAAATTCTCGGGTATTACACAAGTTACCTTTTCAAAACTCTTTTATTTTTCCATTTAGAACTCATTCAAATCCTTGTTACACTAAGTCAAGTCTATCATGGTTAGGCTACACACCATGAATGACACCTATTATAACATATAAGACCCTAATACCCATGCTCTATAACTCAGCACCTGAATAAAATATCTTGAAGTGACTGCAGCACAGCGCGGCCGCACTGGTCACATGCTTTGGAAGTGGCGCAACCGCGCCACTTCGGCAATGCACAAGGACATGCTCTACTTTATTCAGAATCCCAGATTTCATACTCTTCTCCTTTCTTAACTACCAAATTACAAGTCCAGATGACTTGTGACATGTTCTCACTACCAAACCATATAACAACAAATTCTCTTCCCAATAAACATTACCAATTGCCATAATCACTGGTCAAATTCATTTAATTTCTAAATGTTTAGACATTTAACTTCATATGAGCATTATATCATATATATATTAAAAGCATACATTAAGAACTTTAGTTTAATAGAATTCTGATTATATTCTAACCCAGATTCACTTAAAAATTATCTTAGTTCCTAGTAGGCACAAGTTATCTAGAAGGGGGGGGGGGGGGGTTGAATAGATATTTGAAAATCTTTCATTTTTAAACTTGTTCTTAGATAATGATTAAAACTTAGCGGAATTAGTATTTGTTTTAATCTTCTTTACCAAGCAATGGAGTTATGAGAGAGTAAGGCAGTTATAGCAGATATAGCAGATATAGCATGAATGTAAACGACACAGTTGTTTTTAAGTGGTTCAGAGCACTCAAAGCTCCTAGTCCACTCTTCTACTCAACGAGTAGGATATCCACTAAGGATGTCTTTTACAATCTTCCGAATCACAGATTCCTTCTAGACCGGCGAGCCCAGGAACTCTCTAGTTCACTCTTGAACTCTTCAAGTCCAAGAGACTTGGCTTTCTTGCGATTCACTACTGAACTCTTCAAGTCCAGTGAGACTTGGTACTCTTCTTCAATTGGTTGATAGTTGTTGAGTTCTTGATGGTTGCTACTCAGTTGTTGTGTAAGCACTGGTTCATTAAGAACTGAGTAGCTGAGCAAGCTTTGTAATATCTCAGATCGTAGAGTTGAGCTTGAGAGATGTTCACGTTGTTTGATTAATGCTTACTTTTTTTTTCTCTCTCATACATGCGATCTCAGATATATGTGATGTTGAAAACTATCCGTTGGATCCATCCGTTGTGGCATTAAATGCGTCTCGAACTTTCATGATTGTGATGGAGACATTTCGCACATCTTGAATTTCGCATTACGCCCATCGACTTGCGCAGTCGCTTTCTCACCTACCACCTTAAAAGGTGTTTTGTCCCTCTTACCCATGGTACTATTCTTAGCTTCTTCAATACACTTCTTTGTTGCATACTAAGGATATTTCATATATTCTGGGACTGATGAGTACTGCAGCATCTGGGATCCATTCCTCACTTGCTGAAAACACAGATCATGAGGCTCGACGTTTTTTGACACGAGACAGATGATGCTCTACGATTTGGATCGTGGTGTTCTGCGATTTAGATTGTAGTGTCCTGACATCTTTGCATACTACGAAGCTATTAGTCGAGAGCACTACGATTTCCCTTAAACCTTCGCACACTACGATCTTCTCTTGCTCGTGTTGTTGACTCTACATTCCCGAGAGCACACTACGATCGTTGACTTGTAAACTTCATGTTTCCTTCAGCATACTGCGATCGTGGAGTTGGCTCGGCAAACGTTGGGACCACTCTACGATTTTCGAAGAGTCACTTTTAAGGCAGGCACACTACGATATTCAGGCTCTACGTTTTCTGCCTTGACTCCTGCAATGTTGATCAGATTGATGCACTACGATTTCTTCAAGACTAATCTATTACATCTTTAGATCAACCTAACAGTTTTGATCTTTCTATCTATACATTCTTTATCAAAATGGTACACGTTGAAAGCTTAGATCAACCTAACAATTTTGATCTATCAATAAGTCCTTATACATATATTCACTTAAGGACCTTACAAATAATCATGAACATATACATTAAAAACATCAAATCATAATATGCATTCTCCCAACAATCTCCCCCTATTTGATGTTAACATAACCAAGGAGATTTGTTATCATGATTATTAGTGACTAGATGCATTTGCAGGAAATTTAAACACGACTTATTATTTCAGTGAGCAGCTAAAATTTCTAGAGAATAAGCATGACTTTATTGATGATCAGAAGATATTACATTTCAGCATTACATCAATAAGAAGTTTAAGTTTCAACTTATCTCTATTTCCTTGACCTCTTTTGTGGAGGTGGGTTGGCGTATTCCTCAACCCTTCTTTTTCTTTGAGCTTCCTCGTTTCTGGCTAACTCCTCCAGCTCGCTTAGACTTATTATTGGATTCTCCTCATGCCTGTGCATGAATGCAGGATCTCCAGTTGGCATTCTTGCGCGTCTGATGAGACACATCTTGTGAGCTGGGAGTTGACTCCTGACGGCTTAATGGTATAGCCATTACAATTCTCTGTTGATCAGATCATTGAGTCTGACTGTGGAATTGTCTTGTTGGAGGGCTATTTGATGCTTGGGCTCGATATTGTCCTCTTCCCCTTTCTTAAGTTCCATGACCTCCTCTGCCTCTGCCTTGGCCTCCCTGACCTCCTTGATCTCCTTTCCCTTTATTCTCCCCCTTTATGTTAGCATCAAGGGTTCGGATATCTGCAGACAGTCGATTAACTCCTTGGACAAGCTCGTTCAGTTGGCTTTGGGTTTGAGCGATGTCCTCTCTATTTTCCTTGATCTTTTTTTCAGATCTTGCTTCTTTATTTTGGAGAACTGTCAGAATCATATCGTTATGTTTCTCCTGATTTGCATAAGATTTCTGGAAGTTATAGACAGATGCTTTCAAGTTGAGGATGTTGTCCAGCATAATTTTATGTTGAAGGTCTTGGTGTTTACGCATTTCGAGTCTGACCTCTCTTTCTTTGGCTGGCTCTCTGAAGTGGATCTCATCTCTCGTCCCGACATACTCTTCTTGAGAATCTCTTTGATAATTTCTCTTTAGCCTTTTGTAAGCTCAAGTATTCATAGTGTTGTGGAAATTATTTGCGGTTGTGATCATTTGATTCAAATTAGAATATTGATGAGATCAGAGTGAGTTTCCAAACTTGCTTCTATAGACTTGACCATTTTCTCAGAGGTTTCTTTCAAGTCATCCTTGGTAGGCAGGCTTGGGAGAGTATCATTTGCTTATGGATTGTTAATTGGATGGGTTCTCGGTTGAGATTGATCTTGTAACTTGTAAAGAGCGAGATCAGGACTGAAGTAGTCATGTGATGAGGAGGATGGTATATCAGCTGGAGGGGCTTGGGTTTGGATGTCTGGGATAGGTGACTCTACGATTTCAATGTTGGATTCTACGATGTGGCTGGAGTCTGGAATCGTAGAGGTGGTGATTTGTGGTTGCAAGGTAAAGTTGACTTCTTTTGGTTCTTCAGTTATAGAATTTTGAGATTCTGTAACTGGAAACTGATTAAGTGGGTGAAGAATCACTTCCATCCATCGAGGAAATTCATTGAATTGACTGAATGAAGATGATGGCAAGTGATTAACTTTGAAGAGATCAGGAATAGTCAATACCTCAAGTTTATCCTTGGATGAGGAATGGTTAGTAGCGACTTCTCAAGAAGATGACTTTCCCTGAAATCCATGAGCTTTAATCCCGAGATTCTTTGGATATTCCTTGAAGCTCCAAAACATGTGATCCCATGAGTTCAGGATTTGAGCTTGATGGTATGCCATCATGGGTAGGTAGGAAAACAGTTGAGTGTACAGATAGCTCCTATATCCATCTTTCCCTACACCAGTGATTTCAAGCTCAACATCATCATTTTCTTCCTCTTCTTTGGTCTCTTCTGAAGATTCCATTATTTCAATGGTCTCTGGAAAGTTTGGCATTGATTCAACTTTATCTTGGGCAGGAACCTCTTCTTCTGCCATTGGGATATCATGAGGCTCCCCCTTAGCATGGTCATCCTCTTGTAGATTCAGAAAGTCCCCCTCAGCTGGAACATCTTCTTGAGAGATCAGAAACTCCCCCTTAGCTAGAACATCTTCTTGAGCTGTAGACTTCTCCCCCTCAGCCAGTGTATACTCAATCATGAGAATTTGGGGATCTCCCCACCGAAATTTGAACCTTTGTCCTCTTTATTTGCTTGGGATTGTTCCTCTTTTGCAGCCACACTCTTGGCTTCCTTTTTTAGCACCTTTTCATTCTCAAGAATATACTTCTTGACCAGCTTTCTTTTTGTTTTGCTGGGTTTAGCCACAACTTCTGGACTCTCTTGAGTCTTAGCTTTGTCATGTTGAACAACCACTCTTCTTGAAACAGCTTCTTCCATTTCTGCCACACTTGGCCTGGTTTCAGAGAACAGCAGAGACTCTACGATTGAAGAAACTGTTGGTCTTTTGGACTTATGACCAGTTTTGTTCTTCTTTAGGATCTGTGATATGGTGGCTTGATCCTCTTTAGCTTCTTCTTGATGTTGCTTCTTTCTTATCCTCCTTAGAGTCTCTACATCAGAGCACTCTACAGGAATGTCAGTTGTAGATCCTTGAGGCTCTTCGATTTGTCTTGCCCTTAGCTTTCTCTTGCCCTTGCTTTTTCTGGCAAGAGCAGAGGGTTCTCCCTTGTCTGCTTCTCCTTATTCTTCAACTTCCCTGACAACAGACATGTCTCTTGGAAAACTTGCCTCCTTTAGTTCCCCAGTTCTCCCACTGGACTCTGTCATCATTCGAACATACTCAGCAGGGTTTCTCTTCCAATTCTCAAACAACTGCTGGGTCATTCTTCAATTTGGGTTGATGGCTTATCCTTCATCATCCCCATTTTTGTCACCCAGTGCAGATTACAGAATGATGCTTATGAATCTCCCATACAGCATCTTCGAAGTGCTCTTTGATTTCTTCAAGTTAACGATCCACTTGCCGATCCACTCGAGCAATACAGCCCCATAATTGAGTTGTGTACCATAAATCATGGCCGTCATGAGCTTAAGCTGAGTCTCATTTACCGAGTCATGACCTGAGCTCTTGTAGCAGATGCATTTCCCAATAATGTCAGCCAAAAATTCGTACCTTTGAGGGAACTCCTTCTTTTTGTAGCCTTTCACAGAGGGATTCTTCTTGTGGTGCATTTTCTTCAATCCCTCTTGGAAGCTTATGCTGTTTAGAAATGAGTGTCCTACATTCTTGAAACCTAGGGCCAGATTGAAGTCTTCTTCCCTTAGTCTCATTTCTACTCCTTTTACTCGTGTAGTTATGGTGTTGTGTTCGTACACACCATTCTTGTAGAACTCCTTCACTAGCTTGGGATAGATAAGGGTGTCGGTGCTCAGCGCCTCTTCGAGACCTGCCTTCTTCAGTAGCACAAATGTCTTGTGAAATTTTGGTGGAGCGGTTTTGAACTCGTCAAAACAGAGTCTGTAGCCTGAAATTACATTTGAAGCAGCCATTGATTCTGTAGTTAAGAAGTGAGATACAACTGAGCTTTCTACTGATTTAGGGTTTTGCTTTGAGAGAGAGAGAGAATGGGAGAGATAATCTTTTGAACTTCAGATTTCAAAAACACGGTTTCAATTTGTACTTGTAACTTCCCTCTCTCTTTTTGACTTAGTGGGACAGGTGTCGCCTTTTGCTTGGCTCTACGATTTTGACTGTGCAGGAATGTACTGATTTGCCCTTGGCCTTTTCAGAGCAGAGGTGTCCTTAGGAAGACTAAGATCATTTAGGTAGTCTTATGTTCGTTGAGTCTATCTTGCGATCGTCGAGTCTGTCTGGCAGTCGTTAAGTCTGATCAGTATTCATTGAGTCCGTCCTACGATCGTCGAGAGTGCATCAGCGGTCGTTGAGTCGATCGGCAAGATTCGTTGAGTCGTCCCTACGATCGTCGAGTCTGTCCGAATCCTTGTGATGAGTTTTTAATAAAGCATTCTTTTAAGGCAGCTTGGGAAGGGCCAACCTCTTGGAGAGATTCAAGGGTTAGGTTTGTTCTTGAGCCACCTCTTAGAGAGATTGCGTTGTTATGAAGCTTGTCATCATAGGATGCACTTTGCTTGTTGAAAGGGCTTTTGTCATCGTCGAGTCTGCACTATGATAGTTGAGTCTTTGCTACGATCGTTGAGGTAGTTGTCCTTTCAGCTCTACGATCGTGGACTTTCTTTGATCATGTCTACGATTTTGAGTTCAGCCTTTATATCTGTCATGGTTAGCACAATCTAGAGCATACATTTCATAGTTAAAGATTTGG
Source organism: Panax quinquefolius (assembly GCA_020205615.1). Classification (NCBI taxonomy): domain Eukaryota; kingdom Viridiplantae; phylum Streptophyta; class Magnoliopsida; order Apiales; family Araliaceae; genus Panax; species Panax quinquefolius. The sequence continues at coordinate 78,616,631 of CM035151.1, read as the reverse complement.
CATGCCTAGATCACTTATTAACTTATTAAATCTGGATTCATCTAGTGGTTTTGTAAAAACATCAGCAAGTTGACTTTCAGTAGGGATATATTGTAAAGATATAGTTCCATTTTGCACATGATCCCTAATGAAGTGATACCTTATTTCTATATGCTTGGTCCTAGAATGCATAACAAGATTATGAGTTATTGCTTTGGCACTTGTATTATCACAGTGTATAGGTATAGATTTGAAATCAAACCTATAGTCAGCTAGCTGATTTCTCATCCATAGGATCGAAATAACAACAATTTGCCAGAGCAATGTATTAAACTTGCTGGTTGGTTGAAGTGGACACTGAATTTTGCTTTTTGCTGAACCAAGACACAAGTCTGTTTCCTAGTAGTTGACAAGTGCCACTGGTACTTTTTTTATCTATTTTGCATCCTGCAAAATCAGCATCTGTATATCGTGTTAGTTCAAAAGAGGACTCCTTGGGGTACCAAAGTCCCAAGTAAGGTGTACCCTTAAGATATCTGATGATCCTCTTTACAGCAGACAAATGTGACTCTTTAGGGTTAGCCTAAAATCTAGCACATATGCATGTTGCGAACATTATATCTGGTCTACTGGCAGTTAGGTATAAAAGAGAACCTATCATACCTCTTTATTGAGTTATATCAATACATTTACCATTCTCATCCTTGTCAAGCTTGGTTGCAGGAGCAATTGGTGTTTTCATGGGAGAGGCTGATTCCATGACATACTTCTTTAGTAAGTCTTTGATGTATTTGGCTTGGTTGATGAATATTCTTTCATCAGTTTGCTTCACTTGCAGTCCAAGGAAGAAATTCAGCTCACCCATCATGCTCATTTCAAACTTGCTCTGCATTAGCTTAGAGAATCTCTTACATAACTTTTGTCAGTAGAACCAAAAATTATATCATCAACATATATTTGAACTAGTAAGACTTTGTATTTATGCTTTCTAAGAAATAGTGTGGTATCTACTCTACCTCTAGTGAACCCATTTTTTTTTAAGAAGTTAGTCAGTGTTTCATACCATGCTCTAGGTGCTTGTTTAAGACCATATAAAGCTTTATCTAATCTATAGACATAATTAGAAAGATATGGATTGATGAAACCTGGAGGTTGTTCTACGTAGACTTCTTCTTGAAGCTCTCCATTTAGGAATGCACTCTTGACATCCATCTGAAAGACTTTGAACTTCATGTGGGCAGCAAATGCAAGAAAGATTCTGATGGATTCTAGTCTGGCAACAGGTGCAAATGTCTCATCAAAGTCAATACCTTCTTCTTGAGAATAGCCCTTTGCCACTAATCTTTCCTTATTTCTGGTAATGACCCCATCTTCATCCATTTTGTTCCTGAAGACCCACTTGGTTCCTATGACAGGATGACTCTTTGGTCTGGGTACCAATCTCCAAACTTTGCTTCATTCAAATTGGTTGAGTTCTTCCTGCATGGATTCTATTCAACTGGAGTCTTCCATAGATTCCTCTATCTTCTTTGGCTCTATCTGTGATAGGAAGCTTAGATAAAAGCATTCATTTTGAGTAGCAGCTCTTGTTTTGACTCTTGCACTTGGATCTCCAATGATTAGATCCTGAGTGTGATCTCTTGCCCATCTGTTCCCGGTTGGGACATCTGTCCTGATGCCTTCCTGTCTTAGGTCTTCAAGGTCTATCTCTTCTTTTTGGAGTGAAGGCTCGCTGTCTTGGATGGACCTCTCTACGATTTCATTATCATGCTCTACGATTTCACTATCTGGCACTACGATCGTAGTGTTGAGCTCGACGATTTCATTCGTAGTGTCTGCACTATCGGTCGTAGTGTCTTGAGGCACTGCTTTGTCTAAGTCAGTTTCATCTAAGATGATGTGTATTGAGACTTCGACATTTAGTGTCTTCTAATTAAACACTCTGTAAGCTTTGTTGTCTGTGGCATATCCAAGAAAAATCCCTTCGTCTGACTTGGGCTGGAATTTTGTTAGATACTGCTTTCCATTGTTGAGAATATAACATGCACAACCAAAGACATGGAAATAGCTGACACTCGACTTCTTTCCTTTCCAAAGTTCGTAGGGTGTCTTCTTGATCGTAGAGTGAATTAATGATCCATTACGTGTGTAACATGCAAGTGTTGATGACTTTTGCCCGTAGTATTGAGCAGACGAAGTCTGCTTTGCTAGTAGAGTCCTTCCAGCCTCTATCAGGGTTCTGTTCTTTCTTTCAGCAACTCCATTTTGTTGAGGAGTTCGTGGAGGTGAGAAGTTATGACTGATGCCATTGTCTGAGAAGAACTTGTCTATTTCTGAGAAATCGAATTCTCTTCCATGATCACTCCTTATGGCCTTGATTTTCTCTCCTTTCTCGTTCATCACCAGTCTGAACATCTTGATTAATTCGGAGCTTGTCTCATCCTTTGAGGTTAAGAAAAATACCCAAGTGAATCTGGTGTAGTCGTCGACTATGACTAGAAAGTGTCTTTTTCCTCCAAGACTAGTTGTTGGGATTGGCCCAAAGAGATCCATGTGGAGCAGCTGCAGGGGTTTGTCAATGGAGTTGGCCATCTTGCTCTTGAATGAGCTTCTGGTTTGCTTTCCAAGATGGCAGGCATTACATGGCCTTTCCTTCACAAAGTTGAACTTGGGTAGACCAGCTACGAGGTCTTTTGATGCCAGTTAGGACATGCTTTTGAAGTTTAAGTGAGACAACCTTCTATGCCATAGCCAACTCATTTCCTCGGACGCTTTTGCCAGAAAACATATTGTCTCATCAGAGCTAAGTTGACCAAGATCTACTGTGTAGACATTTCTTTCTCTTGTTCCGGTCAGCTTTATGACAGATGTCTTCAAATCTCTGACTAGACATTGGTTGTTGAGAAATGTTACTTGGTGACCCTTGTCGCAGAGTTGGCTGATACTTAGAAGGTTGTGTTGGAGTCCTTCCACATAAGCTACTTTGCTGAAAGATACTGCACCATTGCTAGCAGAGCCAAATCCTCTTGTCTTGCCCGAGCTGTTATCCCCAAAGATGACTGAGGGACCCTCCTTTTCTACATAGTTAGATAGTAGAGCTTTGTTCCCTGTCATATGCCTTGAACATCCACTGTCCAGATACCATGTTGAGGTCGTGGAGCTCTTTTCCTGTCAAAACATTTGAACCTTCATTTTGGTACCCATATTTGCATGGGTCCTTCTTTGTTAGTGCCTTTGGGGACCCAAATTTGTCTAATCTTGGGTCTCACATGCATGGAGTTATGATAACACTTTGTAGCCCTATGACCATATTTATTGCATATGAAACATCTATTATGATTCATGCCTGTGTGTGTGTGGTGATTCATCTTTCACTTGGACTTGTGTGGTTCCTTAGTTAGCCTTCTATTAAACTGATTCTCTTTCTTCCACGTATTCTTAGGTTTCATAAATAGTGATGAGTGTGCCTTACCTCTACTGTATCTTCCCAGTTGATTCGTAGAGTTGGTTTTGCTTGACTCTACGATTCTTCGAGGTTGGTAAGTAGAGGTTGGGTTACTCTTCTCCTTTATGAAACCCAGACCAGCGTGAGATCTTTTACTTCTCTGAGTATAACTAGAAACGGTAGAACAAGGTTAAACTGGCTCTTCCAACTGTGAGGATTTTACAAAGACAATGCCTCTACCAAAACTTGGGGCATTACTAGTGTTAGTTTCCATTGTCTTTTCCACACAAGGCTCTGACATGAATTCCTCAAAGCCTAGACCTGTTCTGTTGAATGTGCTTCTCTGACTAGAGAGCAGGCAGTCCATGGATGATGAGGATTTGTTCTATGCAGAGATAGTCTTCTCTAGATCCTCAATTTTAGAGGTTAGCTTAGACTCTCTTTGTGCATTGAGTGTGTTTTTATGCATTTTAAGGTTTCATTCTCGACCTCAAGCTTGGACGGAAGATTGGTACTTAGAAGAAGGGCTATTTCAAGCTCTTCTTGAACTCTCTTCTTTTCCTCTTGAAGAAGTGAATGATCTTTAGACATGACTCTGAACCACTTCATGTATTGATGTAGATCAGTGGTTATGCCATGCAAAGCAGTTCTTAAGTCACTTATATCTACATCAGGAGAATTAAAATCAAATACCTCATCGAGACTTACATCATGTATGTTTAGGCTTTGTTTGTCCTTTGCATGTTTGGCCATTAAGCACAGATTGGCCATATGTGGTTCTTCCTCATCTTCCGGAGTCTGCATTTGAGTCATTATCTGAATCACTCCACGATCCTCCGGCAACCAGGCCTTTGTCTCTTTTCTGAGGCCTCTTGGTTCCTTTGTATTCTTTCTTTGTATGTGCTTTCTTCTTTAGTTCTTCTTTGATAGGTTTGTTGCAGTTGGCAATGAAGTGGCCAGGCTTTTTGCAGTTGTAGCATAGGTCATTCATTTGTTCCTGACTGCTGTAATTGCTGACCTTCTTTGGCTTGCTGATTCTTCCTTGTCGCATGAATCTTCTTAGTCTCTTTACCAGCATAGCAAAGTCATCGTCATCGTCTTCATCATCATCAGAGTCAATCTCAGTGATGACTTTTGATACACCTTCATTTTCCTTGAGAGCAACACCCTTATCCTTTCTTCTTCCTTCTGATAAGGTTTCGGTGCGTTGGGTCAGCTCTAGTTCGTAGGTCAGGAGATTGTCGTATAACTGTTGAACTGTCATCTCATTAAGATTCTTTGATTCTCTTATTGCTGTGGTCTTGGCATCCCACCTGCTCGGTAGGGCTCTCATGAACTTTATGGTCAAATCCTTGTTAGGATAGATCTTCCCATACGCTCGTAGAGAATTAAGCAAAACGTTGAACCTTTCATAAGTTGCAGTCACGTTTTCTCCTTGCACATGAGCGAACATTTCATACTGCTGTGTCAGGAGAGATTGTTTGTTCTCTCTGACTTCTTCAGTTCCTTCGTGTATGATCAGCAGTGCTTCCCAAACTTCCTTAGTTGTTTTGCTGTTTACAACATTTTCAAACAGATCGTCCTCTAAGGATTGGAACAGGATGTTCTTAGCCTTCTTATCAAGTTGGACAACTTTTTTCTCTGTGTCTGTCCATTCTTCTTTAACTTTGAGTTAAACTCTGTTTGGATCGTCATTAGTTGGTGCAAGCTTTGTTGGTATATAGGGCCCATTTTGAACGGTCTCAAATAGATCTTCATCTATTGAGTCCATGTATGCTTGCATCCTGACCTTCTAGTTAGCAAATTTATCCTTGTTGCACATTGGTGGCTTGCTGCCTCCCCAGGTCCTGGATTCGCTTGGTATGAGTGCCATTGGATCTACTAAAGCGTGTAAGCTGTAAAATAGAACACGCCTCGATACCAATTGTTAGTTCTAGTGTACCACAAGTTATCTAGAAGGGGGGGTTGAATAGATATTTGAAAATATTTCCTTTTTAAACTTGCTCTTAGATAATGATTAAAACTTAGCGGAATTAGTATTTGTTTTAATCTTCTTTACCAAGCAATGGAGTTATGAAAGCGAGTAAAGGCGGTTATAGCAGAGATATAGCATGAATATAAACGACTACACGATTGTTTTTAAGTGGTTGAGCACTTCAAAGCTCTAGTCCACTCTTTTACTCAACGCAGTAGGATATCCACTAAGGATGTCTTTTACAATCTTCCGAATCACATGATTCCTTCCGCATCAAATGATCTAGGAACTTCTCTAGTTCACTCTTGAACTCTTCAAGTCTAGTAGACTTGGCTTTCTTATAGTTCACTACGAACTCTTCAAGTCCAGCAGACTTGGTACTCTTCTTCAGTTGGTTGATAGTTGTTGAGTTCTTGATGGTTGCTACTCAGTTGCTGTGTAAGCACTGGTTCGTTAAGAAATGAGTAGCTGAGCAAGCTTTACAATATCTCAGATCGTAGAGTTGAGCTTGAGAGATGTTCACGTTGTTTGATTAATGCTTGCTTTTTTTTCTCTCTCTCATCTGTCTGATCTGTATATATGTGATGTTGAAAACTATCCGTTGGATCCATCCGTTGTGGCATTAAATGCGTTTGAACTTTTCTCATCTTGTGATGGAGACTTTTACGCACATCTTACGAATTACGCATTACGCCCACCGACACTGCGCAGTCGCTTTCTCACCTACCACCTGAAAAGGTGTTTTGTCCCTCTTACCCATGGTACTATCCTTAGCTTCTTCAATACACTTCTTTGTTGCATACTAAGGATATTTCATATATTCTGGGACTGATGAGTACTGCAACATCTGGGATCCATTCCTCACTTGCTGAAAACACAGATCATGAGGCTCGACGTTTTCTCACATGAGACAGATGATGCTCTACGATTTGGATCGTGGTGTTCTGCGATTTAGATTGTAGTGTCCTGACATCTTTGCATACTACGAAGCTATCAGTCGAGAGCACTACGATTTCCCTTAAACCTTCGCACACTACGATCTTCTCTTGCTCGTGTTGTTGACTCTACGTTCTCGAGAGCACACTACGATCGTGTTGTTGAATTTCTTTGCTCAACAAGATTGATTTCTTCTTTTGATTTAATCTCTTTCCTCAATTCATCCTTCCACAGCTCAACTCTTCCACGAACTTGATTATAAACTCAGAGACTTGGGTATGGAATGAATGTTTATAGAGTATCAAAATAGATTTCTGAATGAAAGAAAGCTTTGAATAGAAGGCAAAGAATTAGTTTTTATAGAAAAATAATTCTTTCTATCTACCCAATATACTTAGTTGCTACGTTATAGGATTGATTAGCTATCAGTCTAGTATTATATCAAGCATACATCTCCTGTTTTTCTTTTCATGATTCAGCCTAAAAGATCTCCCAGTTCATGTTAATACATATACATATATTACACCCTTATATAATATACTTATATTATACCACCCAGCTCATGCTAATACATATACATGTTGGAAACAGAACAGTATTAATAAGACCAATTAACGAATAAAATTGGAACAACTTATCTGGTATACGAAGAAAGCCGAGGCGTAGCAAAGCTATTTTCCTAAAAAGTGATTCCGCCCTCACTGGTTATAAACCTTCGGTACAGATGAGGTCCAATTACGTTCACCCTCCAAGATTCAACGACAAAGCCTTCAATTACGTGTACTCGCAGAAGAAGACTGTGGACTCGTCTTTGTGGATTGCCCAATGAACAGAGTTAACCAAGTATATAGAGATAATAAGAATAAGAAGATACACTTCACTGTATTTTCTGTGAAGAACAAAGTTTGTTTATATAAAGAGAAGAAGAACGTTGTAAAACATAACGTTGAGAATAAAAACGGTAAATAGAGTGTTGGAAAGAAATTAACACTAATGAACATTGGGAAATAAATAATGTTTACGTTAATGAACGTTGGAGAAAAAATAACGTTAATAAAAACGGCTAGGGTTGGTATTAAATTTAGGCTTGATAAAAAGAAATAAAAGTTAGGGATTTAAGCAAAATAGTGGGCTACCTGGGTGTACCCACGAGGCATAATCCACCGGATCGGCACCCCCCCTGCGCGGGCGTAATGCGCACACACACACACACTAAGGTTTTCTGATCGAAAGTCCAAGAACCAAGCTTGGCCTAGCTCAATTCTTTAGCCATCCTCATGTGCGCAAGCCCATCCCCTTTTCCCAACCAAGTTACTAAACCCAAGCCAACATGTACTAATATACACAAAGAATGTTTTCAAAATAGACAATATGGAACTATGAAAAAACTATGAATTTTGGACCATAACCAACAATCCCCCACATGATCCAAAATTATCAAAGAGAGAAAAATTAAAAGGAAGTGAGAACGGCAATGGATTTTAGATACATAACGTCGATACCTTGTGGGTTTGAATCGACACTTAGTGGAACAAGTTCATGATTATAGATTATAGGTGAACTATATTCTTGAACCCATTATCTATGATACAAATAATTGAACTCGCACACATATCTAAAAATCCTGAATCCACACAAGTCCGCGGTTGGGCGCGTTCTAGGCCATACGCCATATCCCAGATTTTTATAAAGGCTCTAGAGAGTTTTCCAAAGACTCTCATAGGAAGCGGCCTACACCTCCACCTTTATATAGGTGAACCCATCAAGTGTAAATTTACATACACCACCCTTTAGGGCTATGAGTTTCATTAAGAATCTAAATGATTCATCATATCACAATTTGTCAGTAAGCACCACATACACACAGGGAGAAATATAAATAATTGTAGTGCTTTAATTAAATAATTAAATGACTTGTTGTTGCCCATTGAACCCAATTCATGGGATCTTCAATCACATGGGTTGGATTTCCATCACATATTATTTACTCAAAATGTTGGCAATAGTCCCATCCCTCTGGATACTTCTTGGACTACCTTTTTACTCAATCCCTTAGTAAGCGGATCCGCTAGGTTCTTTTCAGACCTCACAAGTTCCATGGAAAAAACACCGTTACTGATTAGCCCTCGTACAATATTATGCCTCAAGCGAATATGTCTCTGTTTTCCATTATAAACATGGTTCATTACCCTGCCAATAGCTGCTTGAGAATCACAATGCAAAGAAATAGAAGGATTTGGCTTAGACCACAATGGTATATCAGCCAATAAATTCCTTATCCACTCTGCTTCTGTACCTGCTAATTCTAAAGCAATAAATTTAGATTCCATTGTAGATATAGCTGTACAAGTTTATTTAGCAGATTTCCAAGAAACAGCTCATCCACCTAAAGTAAACACATAACCACTAGTGGAGTTTGTCTCATCATTATCAGATACCCAATTAACATCCTAATATCCTTCTAAAACACTAGGATGATCAGAGAAATGTACTCATATATTAACTGTTCCTTTTAAATACCTCATTAGTCGTGAAAATGCATTCCAATGATCTTGTGAAGGATTATGTGTATATATGCTAAGTCTACTAATGGCATATGCAATATTAGGCCGAGTACAGTTTAATAAATATATTACACTACCAATGATTCTAGAATATTCAATTTGTGCAATACCATTCACTTTATTTTTCCTTAAATGCACACTAAAGTCATAAGGGGTTTCTAATGGCTCTTCATTAAAGAAATTAAATTTTTTAAGAATATTTTCTACATAATGGGACTGTGATAAAACTAAACCATTTGCATGTTTATTTATTTTCATGCCAAGAATCAAATCCGCTTCTCCTAAATCTTTTATGTCAAATTTAGAAGATAAATTTTTTTTAGTAGTTTTCACAACTTTCTCATCAGTACCAAAAATTAGTAAGTCATCCACATATAAACAAATAATCACATCACAATTTCCATTGAATCTACTATAGACATAACTATCAGATTCATTTGTCACAAAATCATTAGACAAGAGAGTTCTATTAAATTTGTCATTCCATTGTTTTGACGCTTGTTTCAAACCATACAAAGATTTTACAAGTCTACACACTTTTTGTTCTTCACCTAGAACAACAAACCCTTCAGGTTGACACATATATATTTCATCATTTAACTCTCCATTTAAAAAAGTAGTTTTAACGTCCATTTGGTGGATTATCAATTTACGAATAGAAGCCAAAGCAATTAAAATTCTTATAGTTACCAATTTAGTCACTGGTGAGTAAGTGTCAAAATAATCAAAACCTTCCTTTTGAGTAAACCCTTTTGCTACAAGTCTTGCCTTAAATTTCTCAATAGACCCATAAGCTTTTAACTTCTTTTTAAACACCCATTTACATCTAATAGGTTTACATCCTCTAGGCAAATTAACTAGTTCCCATGTATGGTTAGACATAATAGAATCCAGTTCACTATTAATAGCATCCTTCAAAAAATTTGCATCAATTGATTTCATTGCTTCTTCATAAGTTTTAGGGTCATCTTCAGTTATAAAAGCAGTTATAAAATCTAGACCAAAAGTTTTCTCAAAACGTTGCCTTTTACTTCTAGTAGATACAGGTACAGGTTCTTTATCTTTCCTTTTAAGATGTTCATTTGAAGAAGGATTGCTCTCATCTCTTATTTTCATTGGAAATATAATTTCAAAAAATTATGCATCCTTTATTTCAAAAATTGAATTATTTTGATAACTGTTAGTCGCATCTTTAATTACCAAAAATCTATAAGCAGCACTATTAGAAGCATATCCAATAAAAATGTAATCCATTATTTTAGGTCCAATTTTATTCCTTTTAAATTCTGGTATAGTTACTTTAGCTAGACACCCCCACACTTTAAGATATCCCAAATTAGGTGCATGTTTCTTCCATAAATGATATGGTGTAGACTCTATCTTTTTATATGGAACTTTATTTAAAATATGATTTGCAGAAAGGCAAGCTTCTCCCCACATATTAGAAGGTAAACCAGAACTAATTAACATAGCATTCACCATATCTTTAAGTGTTCTATTTTTTCTTTCTGCGACTCCATTAGACTGTGGATAATAAGGAGGAGAAGTTTTATGTATAATTCCTTTTAGTTCACAAATTTTTTTAAGACTTCCCGAATCATATTCACCTCCACGATCAGATCTAAGTCTTTTAATTTTTCTTTCTAACTGATTTTCAACTTCTGCTTTATATTTAATAAACATTTCTTCTGCTTCATCTTTAGACGAAAGAAGATAAATACGAGTATATCTAGACATATCATCTACAAAGGAAATATAATATTTCTATCACCTTTACTCGTAGTATTTTTAAAATCAGCTAGATCACTGTGAATTAACTCAAGTAGTTTAGTTTGTCTTTCAACACTTTTAAAAGGTTTCTTAACATGTTTTGCTTCTACACAAATTTCACATTTATTAAACTCGGTATTTGCAAGATTAGATATAAGTTCAAGTTGTTTTAATTTTTTAATAGAAGCCATGTTTACATGTCCTAATCTAGCATGCCACATATCTAAAGATTCAATAATATAAGCAAAAGAAGCATTCTTACTATTCAATTCAGCAGAAGCATCAAGTACAAATAAACCCCCATTACAAAAACATTTCCCAACAAATTCCCCATTATGAGTAAGTACAAGTTTATCAGACTCAAACACAAGCTTAATGCCAACTTTGTTCAACAAAGATCTGGACACAAGATTTCTACGAATACTCGGCACATGAAGTACATCTTGTAAAGCAATTGTTTTCCCAAAAGTTAATTTTAGTAAGACTTTCCATTTTCCCGCAACGTTGGTGGCTCGAGAATCCCCCATAAAAACCTTTTTTGCAGTAGTCACATTTTCATAGTTAAGAATTACGTCTCTATTCGCGTAAATGTGTATAGTGGCATCGGTATCTACTACCCATTCCGTGAAGTTTTCAACAAGGTTTACTTCCGAGACAACAACAACAATAATATAATCGGATTCAACTAAGTTCGCTTGGGGCTTAGGCTGAGAGTTATTAATTTTGTTATCTTGCCCCTTGCAAAAGTGACACTTCATAGCAATATGGCCAGGTTTGCCGCATATGAAGCAAGGACCTTTAAAGAAAGGTTTCTGAATTTGATTGGGATTCTTGAACCTATTATCCTTTCTTTCCATTGATTTATGATTTTTCCCCTTGTAGTTTTTGGATTGATAATTTTGGCTCTTCCATTGTGGCTTTTGTTCTAAAAGATTAGCTTTGACAGTATGACTTGGAAATATGTCTCCTCTTTCTTTAGCCCAATTTTGTTCTTCAATATGGATGTGTGCTACTAATTCCTGCATAGTAAAATCTTTAGTTTCATGTTTAAGGTTCATCTTATAATCTTTCTATGAGGGTGGTAATTTTTCGATAAGTACAACAACTTGAAACGTCTCACATATTTTTATTCCTTCCCCAATAACTTCTCCCACAATTTTTTGGTATGTATGAAGTTGCTCTATTATTGATTTTCCATCCTGCATCTTAAAATCTAGAAATTTCCCAGCAACAAATTTCTGAAGGCCAGAGTTTTTAACAACATATTTAGATTTTAAAGCTTACCAAATCTTCTTAGCACTTTTATACGGACAATAAATATCAAACAGTGAATTAGAAAAGTAGTGCAACAAGTATCTACGACATGCACAATTATCCTTAACATAATCCCCTTTTGCAGACTTATCAGAATCCGATTTTTCAATAATTTCAATAGCAGGAGGAGTAACATCATTAACAGAAGTAACAGAAGCATCCATATATAACACATATTCCAAATTCATGGTTTCCAAATAAAACAGTACATCTTCAGACCACCTATTAAAATTTGTACCATCAAAGCATTCAATTTTAGAAAGGTCTAAAGCAGATTTCATCTTGTTAATAACCGAATCACTTTTTAGATTGTTGGAAACAGAACAGTATTAACAAGACCAATTAAAGAATAAAACTAGAACAACTTATCTGGTATACGAAGAAAGCCAAGGCGTAGCAAAACTACTGTCCTAAAAAGTGATTCCGCCCTCATTGGTTATAAACCTTCGGTACAGATGAGCTCCAATGGCGTTCACCCTCCAGGATTCAACGGCGAAGCCTTCAATTGCGTGTACTCGCAGAAGAAGATTGTGGACTCGTCTTTGTGGATTGCCCAATGAACAGAGTTAACCGAGTATATAGAGATAATAATAAGAAGAAGATACACTTCACTGTATTTTCTATGAAGAACAAAGTTGGTTTATATAAGGAGAAGAAGAACGTTGCAAAACATAACGTTGGGAATAAAAACTGTAAAGAGAACGTTGGAAAGAAATTAACGCTAATGAACGTTGGGAAATAAATAATGTTTACTTTAATGAACGTTGGAGAAAAAATAACGTTAATGAAAACGGCTAGGGTTGATATTAAATTTAGGCTTGATAAAAAGAAATAAAAGTTAAGGATTTAAGCAAAATAGTGATGTGACGCCCCCAAAATAGGTTCACACAACCCATTCTGAGTCGCCAAATACATGATACAGAAAACAACTACAAACTTCATTATTACAATTGTCGTGCAAAATACGACAACACATGCTGTGAGTTTTAATACAAATATTGTCTTCTAGACAATATCCAAACTCAAATAAAGTCCTCATTACAATTATTGATACACTATTTTACAAAATAGTGAGGGCTGCTAGAACAATTGTCTTGAACCATCACTCCACACCCCGACTAGTACCAGCTATATTCTTGTCTCCTGAGAAGAAAAATAGAATAAAAAGGAAAAAGATGAGCTCAACTAGCCCAATAAAAAATATTATGACTAAGATAATGAAAAACAAATTATCTTTAGCCTTCAATAAATCAGATAAAATATAATGGACATCAAGTTTAGATCAATATTCGCAGTGGAAATAACAATTCATTAGAAGAGTTAAGTAGAGAATAAAGTCTACTATCTTCTATGATTTAAAAGTCCATCATCAATATTTTATCCATCAATATACATCTTGAACCAAATATTCATCTTTGCACTACGGGCCAAAGATATTCATTTTTATCACCAGTTGGTCATGTTCAGCTCAACACCTGTCCATCTTTGCACTACGGGCCAAAGATATTCATCAGGTAATCATTCATCTTTGCACTACAGGCCAAAGATATTCATCAAGTAATCATTTATCTTTGTACTACAGGCCAAAGATATTCAGTTATATCACCATTTATGACTGAGGATGATAAAAAATATTTTAAAGAAAACGAATCCAATGAGATAAAAGAACAATGATTTGGGATTCGTACTTTAGTTTATCCAAGTTCAAAAATACTCCATAATAATCAATAATAGACAACTTGGACAAAGAAAAGAAAATTTAATTTTTCTGTGAATAGTGTCGTATACGTGAATAGTGATGTATACGTGAATAGTAACCTCGGCATGAAAAGGTGAAAATATCACAATAAAATTTATATCAATATTTCGGTATGATGATATTAAAATAAATAATATCATAAATGAAAAAAACATCTCTTACCTCAAAATGACAGTACTTCTGACTGGAATATCGGATATAATCTTAAAGAAAACTTGCACTGCTTATCAACTCTCAAAGTATCTAAATACTCACAAAAATACGCTAGATATTATAGAGAGAGAAAACTTCTGATTCTGGTGTGATTTTCAATTCTAACCTAAGCACCCTATTTATAGGAAAATGCTTAGAACACCAAAGCAGAAAATTTAATAAAATAATATTTTATATAAAAAAAATTCATGCCCACCCTTGACCAAATTCATCAGCACATCAATGGGGCCCACCAACACAAAAAACATTTTTCTTTTAAAAAATATTTATAACTCCAAAAATCTATTCCGACCCAATATTCCGAAACTTCAATAATTCATAATAAATAGCCCATTTATCCGAAAAATACAAATCTTATGTCCATTATATAGGAAATTTAATTCTCTACAACTTTGTAAAAGAAAGTTTGTCCAAATTCTAAACAAAAAATGACCGAAATCCACATACGGATGATTTTCAACACTTCCATTCCGACAAAATACTGATAAAACACCTCAGCATTAATTCCTTACTTTTTATCCATATGAAACAAATATTTTCTTATCATATAAATCAATAATTAATTATTCACAAATAATATTATAGAACTACAATATTGACAACCAGGTCGTTCCCATGAAAGATGGGGCTTTCCGATAAGGATTTGTCCTCCTGGCGCGCAATTAGGTGATCAAACCCCTTTCCGAGACAGAACTTCCTTAGACATTGTCAATAATGCTATTTAATAATATTATTCAAATAATATGAATTAATGATCTAATAATGGAAAATACTGTGCAGTGATAATTATTGAATCAACAATATAAAATATCAACGTAGCAATTATTGAATCAATAAAATAAAATATTGAACAGCAATTACTGTAACAATTATTGAGTAGTGACTTCTTACGTAAGAATTAATAATTAGAATTGTGACTCCCTCAAAATAGGTATACATCACCCATTCTGAGTCGCCAAATACATGGTACGAAATTCAAATACAACTTAATAATACAATTGTCGTGTAAAATATGACAAAACATAAACTGAGAGTTTTAATACGAATATTGTCTTTTAAACAATATTCAACTCAAATGGAGTCCTCAATACATTTATTATCACACTATTTCATAGAATTGTGAAGACTATTAATGTAAGACCCCAACTTTTATGAATAAAGAATAATTTTTTTGAAATATATTTTTGAATATTATGGTCTGGATTTGATATAATGTTATAGTTATGGGTAATATTTACAATTTTTGCAAAGTAAGCAAGTGGTTATATAATATTGATTGGTGGGAGAATATTCGTTGTTTAAGGGAATATTAAATACGACGACACAATCATCAGGTGGACCCCACAAACGGAAGTATTGTCGTAGTAAGAAAAGCGACAAAATTATCTTTTATAAAAATAACGGCGAAAGTGTTACCGTTAAAACTATTGAAATACCCGTTAGTAAAGTATGCGATGTCTGGCGTGGTTGCATAATAGCACACGGTATTGGTTATTGATGCTTACGTGAGAAGTCACTCAATTATACTCAATTATTGCTACAGTAATTGTTGCATCATATCTCTCATATTATTGATTCAATTATTGTCACAATATCATCAACATAATATGATATTCTATTAAATCAATAATTGAGACGACAAAGTTATTCATATTATTAAATTGCAATATTGACAATGTCTAGAAGTTACATCGAGGAGAGGTTTGGTCATCTAATTGTGCTTGATAAGAAGAAATCCTTATCGGAAAGCCCCTCTTTCACAGGAGACGACTGGTTGTTAAATATTGTGAGTTATAATATTAATGATGAATAAGTTCGTGTTGATTAAAGATGAAATTGATTGTTCCATTGTGTTGGAATTATTAGTGTTAGTGGAAATCGACATTTATTTCGATATTAATTGATGTCTGGAAGTTATACTGACCATTCGGGTAATTAATCAGATAAATGAGCAATTAATTGATATTAATTCACATGATTATAACTATTTATTCACATGTGTGTACTATTGATTCACATTCTTGTACTATTAGGGGTGGTGATGCAAGATTGATAATAATTGCATGACTAAGTTAAAAATGGAGGTATAGATGGAGGTACTATACTGTAATTCGTATTTTCACATGTCTAGAACTAATGATTCACATGATTTACTATTGATTCACATTATTTACTATTAGGAGAGGTGGTGCAAGTTTGATAATACTTACAGGACTAAATTAAAAATGAAGAAAAAGAGGAAGGTATTATACTGTAATATTTCGAGCCCCAAAATGTTCAATTATTGAAACTATATTTCCTATAAATAGAAGCTCATTCTTCCTTCATTCTCACCAATTCACAAAAGTTATAGAGCAATTATTATAGAGAGAAAGAAGAAGAGAAGTCTGCTACCTCACTATTTCAGTATCCAGTTTTTTCTAAGGTAAGGGGTATTATTTCTTTCGTATTCATAAAAAGAGTTATTTTCTTTCAATACTCGTAAGGGTTTTTATTCCATTCTTTATTATTACATTGGAATATCACATGCATAAGTGATTACGCATGACTTTGGTTCCATTCTTTATTATTACATTAGAATAAACCTATCGTCTTGATCTATCGCGTGCATGGTGAATTATTTTGTTATTCCATTCTTTATTATTACATTGGAATAACACATGCGTGTGGACTACCGCATGCATGGTGAATGATCCTTCGTATTTATTCCTTATTAAATTATTGAAATGATCTGTCTACGTGGATTACCGCATGACGTGCGAAAATCCATTTATAGTTTCATATATTCTATTATACTCAGTTAGTTAAAGTTTTGGCTTTTATACTAATGAAATTAGTGGAATATCCTTGATATTTGCGCTTCATCCAATATCTTTTCATGGAATTATTATGTCATTGTCATTATCATTGTCCTCATTGGCCTGTAGTTCATTGATGGACAGTTGTTGGTATGATTATGTCTAGGAATTATTCGATATAATCATAACCATTGATGATTACATGAATATCCTTAGCCCTGGTGCATGGATGATTTGATTTTATTTATTAAGCTGAGTCTCAGCGATAAAGTTGATGAAAAACTTTTTAAATCATAGAAGATAATAGATTTTATGCTCTACTTGACTCTTCTAATGGATTGCTTGTTCCGCTGCAGTTAAACTTGTTGTCTATTATATTCTATCAGTTTAACATTGTTGAGGGCTAATGATAATTTATTCTGCATTATCTTAGTCATAATATTTCTTACTGGGCCAGTTGAGCTCACCCTTTTGCTTTCATTATTCTCTTCAGGAAATGAGAACGTAGCCGGGACTAGTCGGGGAATGGAGTGATGGTCCGAGATGTTGTCATTGTAGTCCTCACTATTCTATATAGTGTGATAATAAATGTAATGAGGACTCCATTGAGTGTGGATATTGTCTAGATGACAATATTTGTATTAAAACTCATAGCATATGTTTTGTCGTATTTTACACGACAGTTGTATAATTAAGTTTTTATTTGTATTTTGTACCATGTATTTGGCGACTCAAGATGAGTGATGTATACCTGTTTTGGGGGCGTCACAGTTTGTATCAAAGCTTAGGGATATGATCCCTGGCTGAGATGTGAGACAAGAACTAGGAGGGGAGAGACGGGGAATTCCTTCGCTAGTATGACATACCTAAGTTTATTTGGTATTTAATTGGTCGGTCAGAGTATAGGGATAATATGTGATATGCTAATTAACCCTTATTTTGTGGCAGTATTTGAAAATGGCATCCGAAAATGTTGAGATAAGTAATGAAGCACATGAGACCGTCGAGTCACCAACGATCAATATCCAGGGTAATGTGCAACAGGAAGATAATAATCCTCATGTAAACAATAACACCGATGAAATGGTGAACGATGGGATGTTCAGAGGCTTTATGCAATTAATGCAATATCAGGCGAGAGTGGCTCCTATGCAAAATATAGGTGGAAATACTGACAACTCTCGGACGGTCACCACTAAGCAGTTCAAGGAGCTGGGACCACCGGAGTTTTTTGGAGAGCCAAAACCACTTAAGGCGGAGACGTGGATAAAGTAGATCAACAAGATATTTGATGTCTTGGGATGCTCCGAGGAGCAAAAGGTTCCTTGCCACCTTCGTATGTTGCAAAGGAAGGCGATTCTTTGGTGGGAATCAGAAGCGTACTCAACCGCCATGACTTGAAGATGTCTTGGGAGAAGTTCCAAGAACTATTCAACGACAAGTACTTTCCTGAAAGTATTCATCACATGAAGGAGGTAGAGTTCATCAAGCTTGAGCAAAATAATATGACCGTGGCGCAGTACAAAGCTAAGTTTGCTGAGTTGTCTCGGTTTGCATCCCACTTGGTTGATGATTAGGAGAGAATGACGCGGATGTTTCTAAGAGGTTTGAAACCCGAGATACGTCAATACCTAATTTATCACAAACAGTGTTTGTATTCAGATTTTGTGAATAGGGCTCAGTTATTGGAGCGCGATAATGAGTCAACCCAACCAAGAGAGAGTAGCCGACAAGTCAATAATACTAGTGGTAGCAGTCATCGAAGCGGTGACAACAAGCGTGTAGGGAATCAATATGCCAAAAATGGTAATCACTGTTGCCTCTTTTATAGTTCTTATAAAAGAGCTCTAACTTATGCAAGTATACATGAGTCAACAAGTAATACATAGTAAGTAATATCGATCCCACAGAGAAAGTTGTTAACTTAGACTACTATGCATTAGTCACTCACTATATTTATATGCTGAGACTTTAAACTAAATTGTTGATTTGAATAAATTATAATTGCCAACTAAAAATAATTATATAAACGAATTAAATATGATGTGGAAACAATGGGATCCTAACTTATTTCAATATTTCATTCAATTGCCATATGTCATGCAAGAAGTGTTTACATATCATAGGATAATAGCCAAGGGCTTAAAAGCGAGTTATAACCCTTTTCCAATGCACTATAACCAACTCACATATCATCTACAGATGTTAGAATCCATGTAATCACCAATAACACCACAATTACCATATTCCTATGCGCAATTGCAATCCTATTGATTTTAAGCACAACCCTTACTCTAGCTCATATGGTAAAAGCAAGATATATTCTATCTGTTTCACAAAATATGCAAGACTTACTCTAGCCACATATTCGCATGCTATCATGATTTCATCCATATTCATATGTTCATTTCCAATTCCATACAAATACTAACATGAAGATTATCCGTCATTCATACATACAAACCAACCATGATAGATAACCCAATGATATGCAAAACAAATCTAACACTTAGATGTGCAACCAAACTACATATTAAAATCCGTTAGAATCCCATAATGGAGTTTAGTTCATGGCGGAACCAAAAGCCATTATGGGATCAAGACTAAACATGATCAATAATCAAGCAAATAAGAGTAAGAAGTAGAGAACAATCAAACCGAAACGCTGGATAGTAATTAATGATTAACTATGAAAACCCCAAAGAATTCCATTCAATAATAATAAAAATCCACAATGGTTAAGAACTCCAAGAAGAAGAAGAGAATAAAGCGTTGCTTCCGTTCTCCATTGGGATCTCCCCACCGTGTTAACCCTAATTCTAATATAAAATACGTAAAATAATGTCCAGTCTCATCTCTGACACACGTCAGAATCATTTTATACCAATTACACATCATCAAATTGCTTAATTAAAAATAAAACAAATTACAAAGATCAAAGATCGCTTGTGACTCTAGTATCTGTCTCGTGGTCAGCGAGACTTACGAAGATGCTCGGTGCCTCCGGATGTCTTAGCGCGCTTAGTCAGCAGCTCTCACCTTTCATGCGGCGCTATATTTGGGTCTCTCGTAGTAGCGTTCCTTGCGTCATGGGCGCTTGACTTGCGAGAATGCTCCTTATGTCCACCACACTTTCATGGTATACGAGCTACATTTGTATTGCCATGGGTACGTGTCTCCGCAAATCATGAGTCTGGTTTATGCTTTGCTGCTGCTGCTACTTGTTTGCTCATGCCTTAACCTCATGCTTTCTTGATTTCCATGCCTCATTATGCTCCCATGCCGTGCACATCCTCGCCTTTCCACTAGCCTACACACATACGCTCACCGATGCCTCAATTTCCACCAAAATAAAGCCGATTGCTGCACTTATTCACTAAAAGGAGTTTTAAGTATATGAAATGCAAAATAACGTGAAATGCGACTAAAACACAATGAAATGTACTCAAGGTGGGCACAATTCGCATGGATTAATATACAATTAGTGAGTAAAAATATCACTTATCAAATACCCCCAAACTTGAACTGTTGCTTGCCCTCAAGCAATGCATATGCATGAACACTGAAAATGTAACTACAAAACTATTCAACTACTTTATGATGCAAACTAGTCTCATATAATCTTGACCATAACAAATTTTCAGCCCAAATTACCTCAGTGAACTATCCGGGTTCCAGAACATAATTTCAAACCAAACCATAGATATAACATCATACACGCAGATAATTCATGAATGCTATAGAGATGCTGTGTGTGTGTGTGTTTGTTCACAAAAACTTGATCCAAGCAAAGATTATGTATCCTACATTGCTTCTCACAGAAAATTATAATCTAAATCAAGATTCATGTATACTCATGCACATAGACTATTTCGACATCCACTGCAAACTAAGGTTCAACATTGGGGGTATTGCTTTATTGCTACTCACGAGGGCGATTTCGCACTTTCCCGTGGTGTTTATTGCTATTTGCTCTTTTTTTTTTCACATGACCGTGCAATGTCTCAATCCATTAGGCACACTGCTACCCTTTAGCGAGCTTTCAACCAATGACTCCCAGACCATGAAAGACCTTAGGGCGCTAGGTGTAGAGACAATCCCCTCGGGCGTACTTACTCAAGTAGCCAGGGCCCCGAATTAAGATTAGTCACGTTATTGCATATATATATATATATATATATATATATTTATACACAGCATACCCATGTTTCCCCAAAATTTGCACCTCAATGACTCTACAATCTACAACACTTTCCTCATGTTTCTCATTTTAAATCTCATGTTCTATTGAGCAATGCAAGACACACATCTTAGACTTACAAGTGAATATGAACACAATTGTGTAAACCGAAAGCATATAAATGACCACATGAATCGCATTGTGTAAAACATTATATCCACGTTACGTTATGCAACATATTCTCAAATCGTTTCACAATTCATTATCATCATTGGCTTAGGCAAAAATTTCTATTTATACATAAGAATTTATGTGAGACATTAAACTAAACATACTATCAATGAATAAAAATAAAAAATTTTATGCTAAAATTTAACTAACACATATTCACGCATAAAATTTTAACTAACACATATTCATGCAAAATTAAACTAAACATGCTAAAATAAAATGCAACTAAACTACTATGCAAGTACACCAATACCCCCAAACTTAAAATGTTCAATGTCCTCATTGAATGAAGGTAAAGGTACTAGAAAACTCCCTTATCGATTGGCGCGACCACCTCCGGGTGGTGAATCTGCAGTGGTGGATCTGACACGGCGGTCCCAAACTGGGGCCATTCAAGCATGGTTCCTTGCTGAGCGAATGCTTCGGCCAAAGCCTTGGAAAGTCTCGTAGCGAATGTCCCAAGATTGTCATACAGTGCGTCGACTCTGCGCTCCAACCTTCGGAGGTGTCGATCGCTAGAGACAAGCTGCTACGGGTGGATGGACTGCTCACATGGTACGTGGAGGCTCTTTGGGAAAATACGAGGTAAGTCGTCGCAGGCTTTTGTAAGTCCACCTTGTGCCCCAGTGCAGCGATTCTGCGATGACTTGCTCAAGTCATTTCCAAATGAGCTCTTGTGATCCAATTGGCCGCTCCTGTTGGTGGTCTAGCGGTGATCCTCAGCACGTTTCTAATGGCAGCGGGTCGGTAGCCTACCTCTGTGTTACGAACCATAGAGGAATCGTTCATAGTAACCTTGGCATTTGCGTAGAACTCCCGCACTATGCTCATTGGAATCGGCGTGGGTGCGACAATCAGTCCTCCCCATCCACGTTCACGGATCATTGCACAATGCTCTCCATCCTGGTCCTCGGGTCTGAATCCTCTTTCCTTGATGAATGTCTTTGCCACAATTCGATAATATTCTTGCTGAGCCTCCAAACATAGAAATTTGTTGTGGTCGACAATATCCTCCTCATGGCCACCGGAGGATGATGAAGAGAAGGAAGCTGCCCTTACTCTCTTTGGACCCATGTGAGATAGAGATAGCAAATGAACTTACTGAAGGAATGAATGTATTTGTAAACTGATGAATTACACTCTAGCTTTATATAGAGCCCTAGCTTTATATCATGAAGGAGATGGGGGATGAGCATGGAATCGTGGAGGAAATCGTGGAGATTTGATGGAGAGAAATACGCCTCAATCTATAACTGATAGAGAGATAGCGACGTGACTTAGGGAGAGTGAGAGATTTCTGCTTCTGTTAATATCTCACATAAGAGTCCAAATGATTCCAACTTCTGTTTTGAACTGTTTTTATCCAATTTGGACGGAGTGCGTCTGTGCCGTGCGCGATGATATCTTCTTCTCATGGTATTGTGGTAGCGAGACTTATGAAAAGGTCATTGAATTAACTGAATAATGAGCAGCTTGGTATATGAGTTAATCTTGCTTGTCTTGCATGGCGCGTGACCTTGATTCTTGCCGGTTTATCTTTGATCTCACTCTTCCATGATGATGCACTCTAAACATTGTACTGCTTACGGATACTAATTTACATGAATACTGATGAGGCGATAGTAGTGACGAGATGCGAAATTAATGTCGAGTTGTTACTCAATTACGCATATCGCCGCAACTTACTCATAACTTGTTAACACTAAACTTGAAATACTAATTAAAATAATCACAAGGAAATAACGACACTAAATGAATTCTTGGGTAGAGAATCGATGGGTTGCCTCCCATCTAGCGCTCGGTTTATAGTCCGTTAGCTGGACTCTTTTCTTGACACCGCTATCCAATTCCTCTACTATAAGATAAGAACCATCCATCCATTAGAACCGCTATGTGTTTTGGTAGGTTCCCCATCATGAGAGTCTTCGGATTGAAGCCACCTAGCATATTTCCTATACATGATGTCCCTAGTTCCATTGCATAGCTAGGTGTCTCATCCGTTGTATTTGGGAATAAATTGTTGCATCGAGGCATAGAAAGTACAATGGACTTGTCCTCTTTAATTTTCTCTTCCTCAGCCCACCATGGTGTATACAAGGCCTCTTTATCATGCTGATCATTTCCTTGGATATGACTACCTATGGGACATGGGTGTGCAAAACTCACTGGATTTTTCAACACTAGTTGAGAAGGCACTTGGGGTAGAATACAGGTGATCTGATATTCTTCATTTTCCGAACCCCCAGTTGTCTCCTCAATGTCCACTCCTTTAAGTTCATCCAGTGGCATGCGCACTTCTGGCTCTCCATCGATTTCATCATCCATGTCATAGCACCAATTATTTTGAGGGCGATTGTTCAAGGCTTCGAACATTTGATCCATATGATTCTGAAGCTTTCGAATTGACCTCTCTTGCTCAATCATCTTCTCCTCAGTTGATGCTACAAATTTGAACCTCAAATCCTTCAATCTTGAATTATCTTGTTCACTTTTGAAATCCATGTATTGAGGACCATCCATTGATGAACTAATGAGTTGTTCCATCTTTTTGTTAAGATTTTGGCTTGATAACTCCTGACTCATCATCATCTCCTCATGGTCTGCTATGCTTTTTGACATGAATTCCTTCAACTCTGAATTTTCTTCTTGTTGCACTGGAGGTGGATATGAGAAATCTGGTGGATGTGTTGGACTTGGGGCACAGTATTGGTCTCGATAGTTATAACTCCATTCAGAATTTGGGTGATACCCCTAATCTTGAGGATAATTGGGATAAACATAGTTGTTGAGGTAATCACCCCCAAACTGTACTTGTCCAACTCTGACATTGAGTCCTTCAGTTCTTGTGTCCCTTGGTTGAATCCTATTTGCATAAGGCCCTTGATAAGAAAAAAGTCACCCATGGTACCGCAAAATTCAATAAAAACAAAAAATAGAAATGAGAAAGCGATCGGTTGTCTCAAGTCATACAATCTGACTTTAAACTAATGATAATTATCTAAATTAACGCCTTTCCCTGGCAACGGCGCCAAAAACTTGTTGCCTTTTTTATAGTTCTTATAAAAGAGCTCTAACTCATGCAAGTATACATGGGTCAACAAGTAATACAGAGTAAGTAAAGTATCGATCCCACAGAGAAAGTTGTTAACTTAGACTACTATGTATTAGTCACTCACTATATTTATATGCTGAGACTTTAGACTAAATTGTTGATTTGAATTAATTATAATTACCAACTAAAAATAAGAATATAAACGAATTAAATATGATGTGGAAACAATGGGATCCTAACTTCATTCAATATTTCATTCAATCGCCATATGTCATGCAAGAAGTGTTTACATATCACAGGATAATAGCCAAGGGCTTAAAAGCGAGTTATAACCATTTTTCAATGCACTATAACCAACTGACATATCATCTACATATGTTTGAATCCATGTAATCACCAATAACACCACAATTACCATATTCCTATGCGCAATTGCAATCCTATTGATTTGAAGCACAACCCTTACTCTAGCTCATACGGTAAAAAACAAAGATATTATTCTATCTTTCACAAAATATGCAAGACTTACTCTAGCCCCATATTACTTTGCTATCATGATTTCATCCATATTCATATGTTCATTTCCAATTCCATACAAATACTAACATGAAGATTATCGGTCATTCATACATACAAACCAACCATGATAGATAACTTGATGATATGCAAAATAAATCTAACACTTAGATGTGCAACCAAACTACATATTAAAATCCGTTAGAATTCCATAATGGAGTTTAGTTCATGGCGGAACCAAAAGCCATTATGGGATCAAGACTAAACATGATCAATAATCAAGCAAATAAGAGTAAGAAGTAGAGAACAATCAAACCCAAATGCTGAATAGTAATCAATGATTAACTATGAAAACCCCAAAGAATTCCATTCAATAATAATAAAAATCCACAATGGTTAAGAACTCCAAGAAGAAGAAGAGAATAAAACGTTGCGGCTTCGTTCTCCGTTGGGATCTCCCCCCACTGTGTTAACCCTAATTCTAATATGAAAATACGTAAAATAATGTCCAGTCTCCTCTCTGACACATGTCAGAATCATTTTATACCAATTACACATCATCAAATTACTTAATTAAAAATAAAACAAATTACGACATCGACATCAGCAGCCTTGTGGTACCATGCGCTCTATATATATATCTGTCTCATGGACGCGAGACTTATATATCTTTCAGTGCCTCAGACGTCTTAGCAGCGATCGTGGCATCGCTCGCGCCTTCTTGAGCGCGCATTTGGAGTCTCTCATGGGCGCTTGGTCCTTGCCTCGCGGGCGCTTGACTTGCAGAATGCTCCTTATGTCGACCACCCAGACTCATCGGCGCACACGAACTGCTTTAGATTATTGTTGCATGGCATGCGCAACCTATATCCCAAATCCTGAGTCTGGTTTATGCTTTGCTGCTGCTACTACTTGTTTGTTCATACCTTAACCTCTTGCTTGCTTGATTTCCATGCCTCATTATGCTCCCATGCCGTGCACATCCTCTCCTTTCCACTAGCCTATACATATATGCTCACCGATGCCTCAATTTCCACCAAAATAAAGCCGATTCCTGCACTTATTCACTAAAAGGAGTTTTAAGTATATGAAATGCAAAATAATGTGAAATGCGACTAAAACACAATGAAATTTACTCAAGGTGGGCACAATTCGCATGGATTAATATATAATAAGTGAGTAAAAATATCACTTATCAATCACTTCGGTGGTAATCATGGCCATGACAATAAGAGTGGACATTTCAAGAAGAGAAGATTCAACAATGATGGAAAGACGGCGTCAAAGACTTTTTGTTGTTAAGGAAGGAGAATGGTATCGGTAAGTAAGTCTCAAATCACGGAGGGAGGGACATATCAGTCCAAACTGCGTGATGCGGTCCAAAGCGTGTTACAATTGTGGAAAAGAAGGTCACCTAGCCCGATTTTGTCGAGCACCAAAGTCAAGTCCAGCTGGGATGGAGGCATCAAAGGGTGTCCCAGATAAGATAAAACCTGTAGTTCAAGGGAGAGCGTTTGTCGTAACCTCCCAAAAAGTGAGGAATCCGAATGAGGTGATCACGGGTAAGCTAATCATAAACTCTAGCGAAGTTTATACTTTATTTGATACCGGTTCTACCCATTCTTTTATTTCTCCTACTTGCGTTCAACGTTTAAATTTAACTCCAGAGAAATTAGACTTTGATTTATCTGTTGAAACTTCGTTAGGAGAAACCTTCATCACATCCACTGTTTATAAGTCTTGTTTGATTCAAATCGGTGGCAGAATCGACGTTACTGTCGATCTTATCTCCTTAAAAATACTTGCATTTGACGTGATTCTAGGGATTGATTGGTTAACTACTCATCATGCTAAAATTAATTGTTTTTGTAAGGTTGTTAGCTTTCATATTCCTAATCAACCTATTATGCGAATTCAAGCGACTAAACCATTAAAATTAATCACGGTCATCTCAAGCCATAAATCTATTCGTTTATTGAAAAACGGATGTCAAGCTTTCTTAGCTCATGTCACAGATTTAAACAAAAATACGTCAGATTTGAATGATATTTCTATTGTTAATAAATTTCTTGACGTATTCCCCGAAGAACTTCCTGGCCTACCCCCAGAGCGTGAAATTGAATTTTGTATCGACCTTGAATCCGGTACAAAACCCATTTCCAAAGCCCCATATCGAATGGCTCTATTGAACTTGAGTTAAAACCCAATGCAGAAATTGTTAGACATCGGTTTCATTCGTCCTAGTATGTCTCCTTGGGGGTGCTCTGCATTCTATTCGTGAAGAAGAAAGATGGAAATCTGCGACTTTGTATTGATTATCGGGAGTTGAATCATGTCACCATCAAAATAGGTACTCGTTGCCTCGCATTGATGACTGTTTGACCCGATTCTGAGGAGCCAAATTCTTTTCAAAGATTGATCTTCATTACAGATTTCATCAGTTAAAGATTAAAACTGATGACATTCCAAAGACTACTTTCAGAACTCGGTACGGGCATTATGAATTCCTAGTCATGTCTTTTGGATTGACTAATGCTCCTGCTGCCTTCATGGACATGAACCAATTATTCAAGGAATATTTGGATCACTTTGTGGCCATCTTTATTGATGATATCCTCATATACTCCAAAACCCGTGAAGACCATGAACAACACTTGAGGTTGATACTCCAAAAGCTTCGTGAAAATAAGCTATATGCCAAGTTGAAGAAATGCGAGTTCTGGCTTGAGGAAGTTGCATTTCTTGGGCGCGTAATATCAAATCATGGAATATCTGTTGACTCGACAAAGATTTAAGCAATTCAAATCTGGGAGCAACCTAAGTTAGGGATCAAAATACGTAGCTTTCTCGGCTTAGCTGATTATTATCGGAGATTCGTAGAAGGGTTTTCACGAATTGCTACTCCATTAACTCAGCTGACTTGAAAAGATACAAAATTCGGTTGGAGCAAGGAATGTGAAAAGAGTTTTCAAGAATTCAAGAGAAGACTCATTTCAGCACTTGTTCTGACAATACCATCTGGCTCAGAGGGATTTGTCATCTAGAGTGATGCTTCAGGCAAAGGGTTAGGATGTGTTCTCATGCAACATGGGAAAGTCATAGCCTATGCCTCATGACAACTCAAAGATTATGAGAGGAATTATCCTACTCATAATCTAGAGTTGGCAACAGTCGTTTTTTCTCTTAAGATTTGGAGGCATTACCTGTATGGAAAGAAGGTGGAGATCTATACGGATCATAAAAGCCTCAAATATTTCTTCACTCAAAAGGAACTTAACATGCGGCAACGAAGATGGCTTGAGTTGTTGAAAGATTATGATCATACCATCCAATACCATCCTGGAAAGGTGAACGTAGTAGCTGACGCATTGAGTAGAAGATCATATGCGGGCACGAGTGCAATATTGTCAACGGAAAGGCCCATTTTGTATAACTTGGAAAGGATGGAAATAGAGTTAAAGACTCCAGGGACCCATGTGATGATGGCGAATATACAAGTGGAACCGACTTTAATCGATAAAGTTAAAGCTGCTCAAGCTACAGACCTGGAGCTGATATGTATGAGGAAGAAAGTACAAGAAAGTGCTATTCTGGAAGCAGGAATCGATGAAGAAGGAATACTTTGAGTCAACTCCAGACTTTGTGTTCCTAACGATTCTGACTTGAAGTATAAAATCATGATGGAGGTGCACAACACACTGTTTGCAATCCATCCTGGGAGTACCAAAATTTATCGTGATCTTCGACATATATTTTGGTGGAGAAATATGAAGAGAGAGATAACGGGATTTATCTCAAGGTGTCTAACTTGTCAACGAGTCGGTGAGCATCAAGTGCCAAAAGGTCCATTGCAACCACTTGAAATTCCGGAATGGAAGTGGGAGCACATTACCATGCATTTCATTCTTGGTCTTCTAAGGTTTCTCAAGGCATAGATGCGATTTGGGTCTTTGTTGATAGATTGACCAAGTTCCGCTCATTTCTTACCGATACGAGAAACTTATACACTTGAACGTCTTACTAGTATGTACATAAATGAGATTGTAAGATTGCATGGTATGCCAGTATCCATAGTTTCTGATCGAGACCCATGATTCACATCAAGATTTTGGGTTAGTTTGCAAAATGGTATGGGCATGGATTTATAATTTAGTTCGGCATATCATCCTCAAAAGGACAGGCAGTCGGAAAGGACTATTCAAACTCTTGAAGACTTATTAAGACTCTGTGTCCTTGACTTCAAGGGAAGTTGGGACAAGTTCTTACCATTAGTGGAGTTTTCTTACAATAATAGTTATCAAGAAAGTATTGGCATGGCTCCATTTGAGGCGTTGTATGGAAGAAAGTGTCGTTCTCCAGTATGCTGGGATGAGGTGGGTGAAGCAACATTGTTAGGATCGGAGTTGGTACGTATGACTACGGAAAAGATTCAAACGATCCGATAACATATAAAAACCTCACAAGACCGACAAAAGAGTTATGCTGATCTTCATCGAAAGGACGTGGAATTCAATATTGGAGATCATGTGTTGTTACATGTTGCTCCATTGAAAGGAGTTACGAGATTTGGAAAGAGAGGAAAGCTCAATCCTCGATTCATTGGCCCATTTTTAATCCTCGATCGAGTAGGAACCGTGGCCTATAGACTCGCCTTACCGCCAAGTATGTCTCGTGTTCATAACGTTTTTCACATATCTATGTTACGTCAATATGTGAAAGACCCGAACCACATTATTGAATTAGAACCAGACGAGATAGAGGAAGATTTAACGTATGAAGAGTTACCTGTTAAAATCTTGGATAAGAAGGATCATATTCTACGCTCCGAGGTTATACCTCAAGTAAAAGTTTTGTGGAGAGACCACGATGTGGAGGAAATGACATGGGAATTAGAATCTGAGATGAAGTCAAGATATCCTCACTTCTTCGATATACCAGGTACGTACCCTAATTTCGAGGACGAAATTTCATAAGAATGGGAGGTTGTAAGACCCCAACTTTTATGAATAAAGAATAACTTTCTCAAAATATATTTTTGAATATTATGGTGTGATTTGATATAATGTTATAGTTGTGGGTAATATTTAAAAATTTTGCAAAGTAAGCAAGTGGTTATATGATATTTGATTGGTCGGGGAATATTCATTTTAACAGGGAATATTCGTACGACGGTACAATCATTGGTGGACCCCATAACGGAAGTATTATTGTAGTAAGAAAATGACAAAATTATCTTTTTATAAAAATAACGGCGAAAGTGTTACCGTTAAAACTATTGAACTACCCGTTAGTAAAAAGAAATGCGATGTCTGGCGTGGTTGCATAGTAGCTGCGGTATTGGTTATTGATGCTTACGTGAGAAGTCACTCGATTTATACTCAATTATTGCTACGATAATTGTTGCATCATATCTCTCATATTATTGATTCAATTATTGTCACAATATTATCAGCATAATATGATATACTATTAAATCAATAATTGAGACGACAAAGTTATTCATATTATTAAATTGCAATATTGACAATGTCTAGAAGTTACATCGAGGAGAGGTTTGGTCATCTAATTGTGCGCCCAATAAGAAGAAATCCTTATCGGAAAAGCCCCCTTTCACAGGAGCGACTGGTTGTTAAATATTGCGAGTTATAATATTAATGATGAATAAGTTCGTGTTGATTAAAGATGAAATTGATAGTTCCATTGTGTTGGAATTATTAGTGTTAGTGGAAATCGACATTTATTTCGATATTAATTGATGTCTGGAAGTTATACTGATCAATCGGGTAATTAATCAGATAAATGAGCAATTAATTGCTATTAATTCACATGATTATAACTATTTATTCACATGTGTGTACTATTGATTCACATTCTTGTACTATTAGGGGTGGTGGTGCAAGATTGATAATACTTGCATGACTAAGTTAAAAATGGAGGTATAGATGGAGGTGCTATACTGTAATTCGTATTTTCATATGTCTAGAACTATTGATTAACATGATTTACTATTGATTCACATTATTTACTATTAGGGGAGGTGGTGCAAGTTTGATAATACTTGTAGGACTAAATTAAAAATGAAGAAAAAGAGGAAGGTATTATACTGTAATATTTCGAGCCCCAAAATGTTCAATTATCGAAACTATATTTCCTATAAATAGAAGCTCATTCTTCCTTCATTCTCACCAATTCACAAAACCTATAGAGCAATTATTATAGAGAGAAAGAAGAAGAAAAGTCTGCTACCTTACTATTTTAGTATCCAGTTTTTTCTAAGGTAAGGGGTATTATTTCTTTCGTATTCATGAAGAGAGTTATTTTCTTTCAATACTCGTAAGGATTGTTATTCCATTCTTTATTATTACATTTGGAATATCCTCACATCTGTCATGCGGATTATCATGACTGGTTCTATTCTTTATTATTACGTTGGAATAACCCGTCATGCATGTGATTATCGCAGCTGGTGAATTCTTTTGTTATTCCATTCTTTATTATTACATTGGAATAACACATGCGTGTGGACTCACGCATGCATGGTGAATGATCCTTCGTATTCATTCCTTATTAAATTATGGAAATGATGCATGCTACGTGGATTTCTGCATGGCAAAGTGAAAATCCATTTCTGATTTCATATATTCTATTATACTCGGTTGGTTAAAGTTTTGGCTTTTATACTCCATGAAATTAGTGGAATATCCTTGATATTTGCGCTTCATCCAGTATCTTTTCATGGAAATATTCTTCTAAGCATACTTGAATTTTACCCCATAAAGCAGTATCATGTTGACAATTTGGACGTTATTGGTTCCTGGATAAATTAATTTATAAATCTTTAAAATTTATCCTTGAACTTGTTTTATTGAATTATTATGTCATTGTCATTGTCCTCATTGGCCTGTTGTTCATTGATGGACAGTTGTTGTTATGATTATGACCAGGGATTATTCGGTATAATCATGACCGTTGATGATTACATGAATATCCTTGGCCGTGATGCATGAATGATTTGATTTTATTTATTAAGCTGAGTCTCAGCGATAAAGTTGATGAAATTTTTTTAAAATCATAGAAGATAGTAGATTTTATGCTCTACTTGACTCTTCTAATGGATTGCTTGTTCCGCTGCAGTTAAACTTGTTGTCTATTATATTATATCAGTTTAACATTGTTGAGGGCTAATGATAATTTATTCTGCATTATCTTAGTCATAATATTTCTTACTGGGCTAGTTGAACTCACCCTTTTGCTTTCATTTTTCTCTTCAGGAAATGAGAACGTAGCTGGGACTAGTCGGGGAATGGAGTGATGGTCCGAGATGGTGTCATAGTAGTCCTCACTATTCTATAAAGTAATGTGATAATAAATGTAACGAGGACTCCATTGAGAGTGGATATTGTCTAGATGACAATATTTTTATTAAAACTCATAGCATATGTTTTGTCGTATTTTACACGACAGTTGTATAATTAAGTTTTTATTTGTATTTTGTACCATGTATTTGGCGACTCAAAATGGGTGATGTATACCTATTTTGGGGGCGTCACAACTAATGCTATCATCTGGACCGTCACTCCGTTTCTCGACTAGTCCCAGCTACGTTCTCATTTCCTGAAGAGAACAATGAAAGCAAAAGGGTGAGATGAACTAGCCCAGTAAGAAATATTATGACTAAGATAATGCAGAATAATTTATCGTTAGCCTTTAATAGTGTTAAACTGATAAAATATAACAAACATCAAGTTTAACTGCAGTGGAATAAGCAATCCATTAGAAGAGTCAAGTAGAACATGAAATCTACTATCTTCTACGATTTAAAAAGTTTATCAACAGTTTTATTGCTGAGACTCAGCTTAATAAATAATCCACATCATTCCTGCACTACGACCAAGGATATTCATTTGTATCACGACCACAATTTATCCATGCACTATGGGCCAAGGATATTCGTGTTTTCATCAATGGTCATGATCATGCCAACAACTGTCCCTTAATGCACTACAGGCCAATGAGGACTTTTACCACATCATTTGTAACATTACGGTCATGATTATACTGAATAATCATTGGTCATAATCATACCAAGTCCATATTTGCACTACAGGCCACAGATGACTTTCAACATAATATAAGCATGAGGATGATGACAATGATATAAGAATTCAATAAAACAAGTTCAAGGATAAATTTTAAAGATTTATAATTTACTTTATCCATAATTCAATAACATCCAAATTTTCAACATGATACTGCTTTGTGGAGTAAAATTCAAGAATGATAATCTATCAAAAATGATTTGGACCGAAAAGAAATCAATTTTTGTTATGAATAGTACTCCGGGTGAATAGTACCCGAGTGAATAGTACCCCGTGAATAGTACTTCAAGAATAGTACTTCGTGAATAGTACTTTGTGAATAGTACTCGTGAATAGTACTTTTGTGAATAGTACCGTATAAATGAATAGTACTCATGGACAGTTTTTCGGCATGAAAAACTTCAAATTTAACAAGAATGTGCAGAAAATATCCTTGTGAAGCGATACTAGATGAAGTGATACTAGCTAAAGCGCAAATTTCAAGGATATTCTACTAATTTCATGGAATATAGAAACAATCAGGAATACGAGACGAAATAATATTACTCACATACTACACAGTATGGAAGAAAATAGTATTCCTATGAATACTGAACAAAATAATATCCCTTACCTCAGAAGAAGATTGAATACTGGAATAGTGAGGTAGCAGACTTCTCTTCTACTTTCTCTCTAAAGCTCATCTCTCTATAAATGCTCTTGTGAGTCTTAGTGAATTGGTGAGAATGAAAGAAGAATGAGCTTTTATTTATAGGAAAATATAGTTTCGATAATTGCACGTTTTGGGGCTTGAAATATTACAGTATAATACCTTCATCTTTTTCTTCATTTTTAATTTAGTCCTGCAAGTATTATCAAACTTGCACCATCTCCCTTAATAGTACATCTTGTGAATCAATAGTACAATCATTTAAAAAAAATAATTACAGTATTGTACCTTCATCTATACCTCTATTTTTAATTTAGTCATGCAAGTATTATCAATCTTGCACCATCACCCCTAATAGTACATGCATGTGAATTAATAGTTATAAGCATGTGAATTAATAGCAATTAATTGCTCATTTCTCCGATTAATTACTCGATCGGTCAATATAGCCTCCAGACATCAATTATTATCGAAATAGATGTCAATTTCTACTAACGCTAATAATCCCAACATAATGGAAATATCAATTTCATCTTTAATTAACACGAACTTATTCATCATTAATATTATAACTCACAATATTTAACAACCAGATCATTCCTAGGGAAGAGAGGCTTTCGATAAGGATTTCTCCTTATTGGCGCATGATTAGGTGACCAAACCTCTCCTTGACTGAACTTTCTAGACATTGTCAATATTGCAAATAATAATATGAATAACTTTGTCGTCTCAGTTATTGATTTAATAATATAAAATATTATGCAGATGATACTGTGACAATTATTGAATCAATAATATGAAAGATATTATGTAGCAATTACTGTAGCAATAATTGAGTATAACTGAGTGACTTCTCACGTAAGCATCAATAATCAATACCGTGTTCTACTATGCAACCACGCGTATTATTGTACTTTTACCACCGGGTAGTTCAACAGTTTAACGGTAAAACTTTCGCCGTTATTTTTATAAAAAGATAATTTTGTCGTTTTCTAACTACGACAATATTTTCGTTGTGGGGTCCACCAATGATTGTGCCGTCATACGAATATTCCCTGTTAAAACGAATATTTCCCAAACAATCGAATATTATATAACCACTTACTTACTTTGCAAAATTTGTAAATAATACCCACAACTATAACATTATATTAAATCCACACCATAATATTCAAAAATATATTTTGAGAAAAATTAATCTTTATTCAAAAAAGTTGGGGTCTTGCAACCTCCCATTCTTATGAAATTTCGTCCTCGAAATTAGGGTTCGTACCTGGTATGTCGAAGAGGTGAGGATACCTTGACTTCATTTCAGATTCTAACTTCCTGGTCATTTCCTCAACATCATGGTTTCTCCACAAAACTTTGACTTGAGGTATAACCTTGGAGCGTAGAATATGATCCTTCTTATCCAAGATTTTAACAGGTACCTCCTCATACGTTAAATCTTACGCTATTTCGTCCGGTTCTAATTCAATAATGTGGTTCGGGTCTTTCACATATTTACGTAATATAGATATGTGAAAAACGTTATGAACATGAGACATACTTGGCGATAAGGCGAGTCTATAGGCCACAGTTCCTACTCGATCGAGGATTAAAAATGGGTCAATGAATCGAGGATTGAGCTTTCCTCTCTTTCCATATCTCATAACTCTTTTCCATGGAGCAACACGTAACAACACATGATCTCCAATATTGAATTCCACATCCTTTCGACAACATAACTCTTTTGTCAATCTTGTGAGGTTTTTATACGTTGTTGGATTGTTTGAATCTTTTCAATAGTCATACGTACCAACTCCGGTCCTAACAATGTTGCTTCACCCACCTCATCCCAAAGCATCTTTCGAGAAGCGACACTATCTTCCATACTGGCGCCTCAAATGGAGCCATGCCAATACTTGCTTGATACTTTGTTGTTGTAGGAAAACTCCACCAATGGTAAGAACTTGTCCCAACTTCCTTTGAAGTCGAGGACCACGAGTCTTAAAAATCTTCAAGAGTTTGAATATTCCTCTCCATTGCCCGTCCGTTTGAGGATGATATGCCGAACTAAATCTTAAATCTGTGCCCATAGCTTTTTGCAAACTAACCCAAAACAGTGAAGTGAATCTTGGGTCTCGATCAGAAACTATGGCTACTGGCATACGATGCAATCTTACAGTCTCTTTTATGTACATACGAGCAAGACATTCAAGTGTATAAGTTTTTCGTATCGGTAAGAAATGAGCAGACTTGGTCAATCTTTCAACAATGACCCAAATCGCATCTATGCCTTGAAAAACCTTGGGAAGACCAGTAACGAAATCCTTGGTAATGTGCTCCCACTTCCATTCTGGAATTTTAAGTGGTTGCAATGGACCTTTTGGCACTTGATGCTCCGCCTTGACTCGTTGACAAGTTAGACACCTTGAGATAAACCCCGCTGTCTCTCTCTTTATATTGCTCCACCAAAATGTATGTCGAAGATCATGATACATTTTGGTACTCCCAGGATGGATTGTAAATGGTGTGTTGTGTGCCTCCATCATGATTTTATACTTCAAGTCAGAATAGTTTGGTCACAAAGTCTGGAGTTGACTCGAAGTATTCCTTCTTCATCGATTCTTGCTTCCGGAATAACACCTTCTTGTACTTTCTTCCTCATACGCATCAGCTCCAGTGCGTAGCTTGCGAAGCGACTTTAACTTTATCGATTAGAGTCGGTTCTACTCGTATATTAGCCATTATCACATGGGTCCCTGGAGTCTTTAACTCTATCTCCATCCTTTGTAAGTTATACAAAATGGGCCTTTGCGTTGACAATATCGCTTTTCATACGCCGCATATGATCTTTCTACTCGATAAATCGTCATTACTACGTTCGCTTTTCCAGGATAGTATTGAATGGTATGATCGTAATCTTTCAATAGCTCAAGCCATCATCATTGCCGCATGTTGAGTTCCTTTTGAGTGAAGAAATATTTGAGGCTTTTATGATCCGTATAGATCTGCACCTTCTCTCTATCTGGTAATGCCTCCAAATCTTAAGCGTTAAAGCGATGTTTGCTAACTCTAGATCATGAGTAGGATAATTCCTCTCATATTCTTTGAGTTGTCGTGATGTATAGGCTATGACTTTCCCATGTTGCATGAGAACACACCCTAAACCTTTACCTGAAGCATTGCTATATATGACAAATCCCTCCGAACCAGCTGGTATTGTCAAAACAGGTGCTGAAATAAGCCTCCTCTTGAGTTCTTGAAAACTCTTCTCACATTCCTCGCTCCAATCGAATTTTGTATCTTTTCGAGTCAGCTGAGTTAATGGAGTAGCGATTCGAGAAAATCCTTCCACAAACCTCGGATAATAACCAGCTAAGCCGAGAAAGCTACGTATTTCGGTCATTGACTTAGGTTGCTCCCAGATTTAAATTGCTTCAATCTTTATCGGGTCAACAGATATTCTGTGATTTGATATTACGTGCCCAAGGAATGCTACTTCCTCATGCTAGAACTTGCATTTCTTCAACTTGGCATACAACTTGTTTTCACGAAGCTTTTGGAGTATCAGCCTCAAGTGTTGCTCATGATCTTCACGACTTTTGGAGTAAATGAGGACGTCATCAATAAAAACGACCACAAAGTTATCCAAATATTCATTGAATACTCAGTTCATCATATCTATGAAGGCAACAAGAGCATTAGTCAATCCAAAAGATATGACTAGGAATTCGTAATGTCCGTACCGAGTTCTGAAAGCAGTCTTTGGAATGTCATCGATTTTAATCTTCAACTGATAATATCCAGAACGAAGATCGATCTTTGAAAAGAATTTGACGCCTTACAACTGGTCAAACAGGTCATCAATGCGAGGCAACGGGTACCTATTTTTGATGGTGACATGATTCAACTCCCGATAATCAATATAAAGTCGCATACTTCCATCTTTCTTCTTCACAAATTGAACAGGAGCACCCCAAGGAAACGTACTAGGTCAAATGAAACCGATGTCTAACAATTCCTGCAGTTGGGTTTTTAACTCCTGAAGTTCAATAGGAGCCATTCGATATGGGGCTTTGGAAATGGGTTTTGTACCGGGTTCAAGGTTGATACAAAATTCAATTTTACGCTCTGGGGGTAGGCCACGAAGTTCTTCAGGGAATACGTAAGGAAATTTATTAACAATAGAAATATCATTCAAAACTGATGTATTTTTGTTTAAATCTGTGACATGAGCTAAGAAAGCTTGACATCCATTTTTCAATAAACGAATAGCTTTATGACTTGAGATGACATTGATTGATTTTAATGGTTTGGTTGCTTGAATTCGCATAATAGGTTGGTTAGGAATATAAAAGCTAACAATCTTACGAAAATAATCAATTTTTGCATGATGAGTAGTTAACCAATCAATCCCTAGAATTACTTCAAATGCAAGTATTTTCAGTGAAATAAGATCGACAGGTAATGCGAGGGTACCGATTTGAACCAAACAAGACTTATAAACAGTGGATGTAATGAAGGTTTCTCCCAATGGAGTTTCAACATATAAGTCAAAGTCTAATTTCTTCGTAGTTAAATTTAAACGTTGAGCGCAAGTAGGAGAAATAAAAGAATGGGTAGAACCGGTATCAAATAAGGTATAGACTTCGCTAGAGTTTATGATAAGCTTACCCGTGATGACCTCGTTCAGGTTCCTTGCTTTCTGGGAGGTCACAACAAACGCTCTCCCTTGAACTACTGGTTTTGACTTGTTTGGGACGGCATTTGGTGGCACCGTTCCAACTGGACTTGGCTTCCCAATATGAGAAAATCTAGCTAGGTGACCTTCTCTTCCACAATTATAACACGTTTTTGGTATTGCATACTGTTTTGGTGATGTGTCCTCCCCTCGCATTTAAAGCATATGATAGGTGGTCATTCTCCTTCCTTAACAATGGTCTTTGGTGATGGCGATTTCCATCATTGTTGAATCTCCTCTTCTTGAAATGTCCACTTTTATTGTCTTGACCATGATTACCACCGAAGTGGTTACCATTTTTGGCATGTTGATTCCTTCCACGTTTGTTGTCACCGCTTCGATGACTGTTACCACTAGTATTATCATTTTGCTGGCTGCTTTCTCTTGGTTGAGTTGACTCGTTATCGCGCTCCAATAACTGAGCCATATTTACAACATCTGAATAAAAACACAATTTTTGAGAAATTAAGTATTGACGTATCTCGGGTTTCAAACCTCTTAGAAACATCCGCGTCATTCTCTCCTCATTATCAACCAAGTGGGATGCAAACCGGGATAACTCGACAAACTTAGCTTCGTACTGTGACACGGTCATATTGTTCTGCTCCAACTTGATGAACTCTACCTTCTTCATGTGAGGAATACTTTCGGGAAAATACTTGTCGTTGAATAGTTCTTGGAACTTCTCCCAAGACATCTTCAGTGCGGCAGGTTGAGTACGCTTTACCGATTCCCACCAGTAATCCGCCTCTCCTCGCAACATAAAGGTGGCAAAGGGAACCTTTTGCTCCTCGGAGCATCCCAAGACATCAAATATCTTGGTGATCTGCTTTATCCACGTCTCCGCCTTAAGTGTTTTTGGCTCTCCAATTAACTCCGGTGGTCCCAGCTCTTTGAACTGCTTAGCGGTGACCGTCAGAGAGTTGCTAGTGTTTCCACCTGCATTTTGGACAGCAGTCTCTCTCGCCTGATGTTGCATGAATTGCAGAAAACCCCTAAACATTCCGTCGTTCATCATTTGGTCGGTGTTATTTTTTGCATGCGGATTGTTACCTTCCTGATGCACGTTTTCCTAGTTATTGATCATTGGTGATTCAACGGTCTCATGTGCTTTATTGCTATTCTCAACATTCTCGGATGTCATTTTCAAATACTGACACAAAACAAGGGTTAATTGACATGCAACATATTATCCCTATATTATGACCGACCAATTAAATACCAAATAAATTAGGTAGGTTATACTAGCGAAGGATTTCCCCGTCTCTCCCCACTAGTTCTAGTCTCACATCTTAGACAGGGATCATATCCCTAAGCTTTGATACCAACTGTGACACCCCCAAAATAGGTATACATCACCCATTCTGAGTCGCCAAATACATGGTACAAAATTCAAATACAAGTTAATAATACAACTGTCGTGTAAAATACGACAAAACATAAACTGGGAGTTTTAATATGAATATTGTCTTCTAGACAGTATTCAACTCAAATGGAGTCCTCAATACATTTATTATCACACTATTTCATAGAATAGTGAGGACTACTAATGCTATCATCTGGACCGTCACTCCATTTCCCGACTAGTCCCAGCTACGTTATCATTTCCTGAAGAGAACAATGAAAGCAAAAGGGTGAGCTCAACTAGCCCAGTAAGAAATATTATGACTAAGATAATGCATAATAATTTATCGTTAGCCTTCAACAGTGTTAAACTGATAAAATATAACAAACATCTAGTTTAACTGCAGCAGAATAAGCAATCCATTAGAAGAGTCAAGTAGAACATGAAATCTATTATCTTCTATGATTTAAAAAGTTTATCAACAGTTTTATCGCTGAGACGACCAAGGATATTCATTAGTATCACGACCATAATTTATCCATGCACTATGGGCCAAGGATATTCGTGTTTTCATCAATGGTCATGATCATGCCAACAACTGTCCCTCAATGCACTACGGGCCAATGAGGACTTTTACCAAATCATTTGTAACATTACGGTCATGATTATACCGAATAATCCCTTGTCATAATCATACCAAGTCCATCTATGCACTACAGGCCACAGATGACTTTCAACATAATATAAGCATGAGGATGATGACAATTATATAAGAATTTAATAAAACAAGTTCAAGGATAAATTTTAAAGATTTATAATTTAATTTATCCAGAATTCAATAATGTCCAAATTGTCAACATGATACTGCTTTGTGGAGTAAAATTCAAGAATGATAATGTATCAAAAATGATTTGGACCGAAAAGAAATCAATTTTTGTT
The DNA here is from genome assembly GCA_020205615.1 of Panax quinquefolius. Classification (NCBI taxonomy): domain Eukaryota; kingdom Viridiplantae; phylum Streptophyta; class Magnoliopsida; order Apiales; family Araliaceae; genus Panax; species Panax quinquefolius. Next base: position 78,576,141 of record CM035151.1, on the reverse strand, counting down.
ATGAATAGTACTCTGGGTGAATAGTACCCGAGTGAATAGTACCCTGTGAATAGTACTTCGGGAATAGTACTCCGTGAATATTACTTTGTGAATAGTACTCGTGAATAGTACTTTGTGAATAGTACCCGTGAATAGTACTTTTGTTAATAGTACCGTATAAATGAATAGTACTCATGGACAGTACTCCGGCATGAAAAACTTAAAATTTAACAAGAATGTGCAGAAAATATCCTTGTGAAACGATACTAGATGAAGCGCAAATTTCAAGGATATTCTACTAATTTCACGGAATATAGAAACAATACTTTAATCGAATGATGGTATAATCAGGAATACGAGACGAAATAATATTATTCACATACTACAGAGTATGGAAGAAAATATTATTCCTATGAATACTGAATAAAATAATATCCCTTACCTCAGAAGAAGATTGGATACTGGAATAGTGAGGTAGCAGACTTCTCTTCTACTTTCTCTCTAAAGTTTCTCTCTCTATAAATGCTCTTGTGAGTCTTAGTGAATTGGTGAGAATGAAAGAAGAATGAGCTTCTATTTATAGGAAAATATAGTTTCGATAATTGCACGTTTTGGGGCTCGAAATATTACAGTATAATTGTAAGACCCAAACTTATTATAAATAAAATTAAATTTCCTCTATTCATTATTTTGAAATAGTAAGGGTTGATTTGATTAATGTGGTTAGTTATGGGTAAAATGCGCAAATATTTCAAATAAGCAAGTGGTTATAAAATATTCGTTTTTATCGGAGAATATTCGTTTGGTCGTGGAATATTCTTAATGTCGGAAAATATTCATACGACGGCACAGCCTTGTGTGGGCCCCATAACGGAAAATGATTGGATGAAGAAAACAACAAGTATAAGTTATTTATAAATAACGACGTAGTTATTACTGCAATTATCTTGTTGGAATACGGTGGTTAAAACACGAGAATCTGGCGTTGTTGCATAAATAGCTTTACGATATTGCACTAATTATTGATTCTTACGTAAGAAGGCACTACTCAATAATTATTACAGTAATTACTGTTCAATATTTTATTTTATTGATTCAATAATTGCTACGTTGATATTTTATATTATTGTTGATTCAATAATTGTCACTACACAATATTTTCCCTTATCGGAGCAATAATTTATATTATCTGAATAATATTATTAGATAACATTATTGGCAATGTTTAGAAAGTTCTGTCTAAGGAGAGGTTTGGTCACCTAATTGCGCGCTAGTAAGGAAAAATCTCTATTGGAAAGCCCCCTCTTTCTTGGGAACTGCCTGGTTGTCAATATTGTGATTCTGTAATATTATTTGTGAATAATTAATTATTGATTTATATGATGAGAAAAATATTCATTTTATGTGGATAAAGATGGAGAAAAATTTTAAAGTGACAATTGTTGAAAATCGATATTTTATCTTTTCTGATAAAATAATATTTTATTATATTATTATAATATAATAATGATGATATTTTTACAATGAATGTGGGATATATGAGTATATGAGGAGGAAGAGTATTTTTGTTACAAAAGTTGTTTAAAACATGTTAAACATGTCTGTGGGCCCATTTCTTGACTAAAATTTGATTATAGCCTGTAGAATCGCCCGTTTGTGGATTTCGGTCAATTTCTGTTTGGAATTTGGAAAAACTTTCTTCTGCAAAGTTGTAGATAATGGAATTTCCTATGGAAAAGACATGAGGTTCAAATTTTTCTGATAAAAGGGCTATTTGTTATGAATTATTGAAGCTCCAAAGTTCTAAAATAATTGATTTTTGGAAGTTTTAATTATTTTTAATAAGAAAAACATTTTTTGCAAGTTTTGTGAGGTGGCTACTTGGTGGCTGATGTTTTGGGTAAAATAAGGGTGTGTAGGAAATTTTTTAAAAAAATATTAATATTTTATTAAATTTTCTGTTTTGGTGTTCTAAGCATTTTCCGATAAATAGGGTACTTAGGTTAGAATTGAAAATCACACTAGAAACTGAAAGTTTTCTCTCTCTTTCTCTCTCTATATTATCGAGCGTATTCTTGTGAGTATTTTAAGACTTTGAGTGTTGCTATATCTGGTGCAAGTTCCTTCAAATTTCTATATCCGATATTCGAAATGGAAATCTTGTCTTTTTCGAGATAAGGGATGTTGTTTTCTTCTTAAATGATATTATTTTTTTCAATATCATTATGCCGAAATATTGGTCTGAACTTTTTATCATATTTAGAACTTTTTGTGTCGGGGTTACTATTCACGTATACGGCACTATTCACGAATACGACACTATTCACCAAAAAAATGAAATTTTCTTCTTTTTGTCCAAAATATCTATTATGGACACTAGCTTTGATTGTATCCATGTTTTGATCATTTTTGAATTTTACTCCACTATGATTACTTATGAGGTATTTTTGGACATGGATAAACCGGAATACGAATCTTTAATATTTGTTATTTGTTTCACTGGATTCGTTTCCTTTAAAATATTTTTCATCATCCTCGGTCCTAAATGATGATATTCTTGAATATCTTTGGCTTTGTAGTGCAAAAGATGAATGATTTCGATGAATATCTTTGGCCCGTAATGCAAAGATGAACAGTGTTTAGATGAACATGACCAAGTGATGAATATCTTTGGCCCGTAGTAAAAAATGAATATTTGATTCCGGATATATGTTGATTGATGTTTACAGGGATAAAATATTGACGATGGACTTTTAAATTCATATATAGAAGATAGTAGATTTTATTCTCTATTTAACTCTTCTAAAGAATTATTATTTTCGCTGCGAATATTGATTTAAAACTTGTTGTCTATTGTATTCTATTAGATTTTTCCCTGTTGAAGACTAACGATAATTTGTTCTATATTATCTTAGTCATAATATTCTTTACTGGGCTAGTTGAGCTCACCCTTTTTCTTTTTGTTCCATTTTTCTTCTCAAGAGGCGAGAATTTAGCGAGTACTAGTCGGGGTATGGAATGAAGGTTCTAGGAAGTTGTTTTAGTAGTCCTCATCATTTTTGTAAAATATTGTACCAATAATTGTAATGAAGACTTATTTGAGTGTGGATATTATCTAAATGACAATATTTGTATTTAAACTCATAGTTTTTATGTTGTATTAATAAAGTTGTAGTTATTTCTGTACCATGTATTTTGACGACTCAGAATGGGTGTTGTATACCTATTTTGGGGGCGTCACAGTTGGTATCAGAGCTTAGGGATATGATCTCTAGCGGAGATCGGGGAATAGAACTAGGAGGGGAGAGACGAGTAAATCCTTCGCTAGTGTGTCCTACCTAAGCTTATTTGTTGGTCGATCATAATATAGGGGTATTATGTGATTTGTTAATTTGTTTAATTAACCCTTGTTTTATGGAAGTATTTAAGAATGGCAATGATAATGTTAATGATTGGAGTAAATGAGAGAGGGGAGCACTTTGTACTCACTAACGAGGAGAGCGTGCAACAGTGGCAATGTTCCTCCGTGAACAACACCACCGAAAGCGAGATGATGAACGACTGAATGTTTAGAAGCTTTTTGCAATTCATCCAAAACTAGACGAGGGAGACTCGTGTTCAAAATACAGGAGGAAATGATAGCAATTCACTATTTGTCACAGCCAAGCAGTTCAAAGAGTTGGGACCACCAGAATTTATTGGAAAGCCGGATCCGATCAAGGCAGAGACGTGGGTTAAACAAATTACCAAGATATTCGATGTCTTGGGATGCACGGAGGAACGAAGGTTCCATTCACCACCTTTATGTTCCGTGGTGGCGGATCTCTTGGTGGGAGTGCGTAAGCGTACTCGACCGACTTACTTAGCATGTCTTGGGAGACATTTCAGAAACTGTTCAATGACAAATACTTTCTTGAAAGTGTTCTTCATATGAAGGAGGTAGAGTTTATTAGATTGGAATAAAATAACATGACGGTGTCCCAGTACGAGGCGAAGTTCGTGGAGTTATCCAGGTTTGCACCTCATTTGGTGGAGAATGAGGAACGTATGACGCGGATGTTTCTTAGAGGTTTGAAACCCGGCATACGTCAATATCTCATTTCTCATAAATTTTCTCTCTATTCAGATGTTGTCAATAGGGCTCAATTATTAGAGCCAAATAACGAGTACGTTCAACTGAGGGACCACAACCAGGATCATACCGGTGACAGCAGTCATCAGAACAACGATAACCAGCGGAGAAAGAAAAATACGGACAAGAGCGGCAACTACTCTGGTAGTAATCGTGGCCATGAGAATAGAAGAAGTAAGTCGGGAGGAGATTTTAAAAAGAGGAGACTCAACAATGACAATACGAAGACGTCAGCACCAGCAGCAACTGGTTCCAAGGGAGGAGAATGACCACCGGTCATATGCTATAAGTGAGGAAAAGAAGGACTTATCAGCCCAAAATGCCCACAACAGTTTAAGGTATGTTATAATTATGGAAAGGAAGGACATATCGCTCGAGATTGCACTGTAGCGAAACCAAGTCCAGCGGGGATGGTGACTCAAAAGGCTGTCCCAGAAAAGTCAAAGTCAACGGTTCCTGGAAGAGCGTTTGTCGTGACTGGTCAACATGCGAGGAACCCAAACGAGGTGATCACGGGTAAGCTAATCATAAATTCATGTGAAGTTTATACCTTACTAGATATCGGTGCTACCCATTCATTTATTTCTCCTACTTGTGCTCAACGTTTAAACTTGACTCCGGAGAAATTAGACTTTGATTTATCTGTGGAGACTCCGTTAGGAGAAACTTTCATCACATCCACTTTTTATAAATCTTGTTTGATCAAAGTTGGCACCATCACCTTACCTGTTGACCTTATCTCTTTAAAGATACTTGCATTTCACGTGATTTTAGGGATTGATTGGTTAACTACTCATCATGCCAAAATTGATTGTTTTCGTAAGGTTGTTAGTTTTCATATTCCTAATCAACTGTTGTTGAATTCAAACAACTAAACCATTAAAATCAATCACTTTGTCATATCAAGTCATAAAGCTATTCGTTTATTGAAAATCGGATGTCAAGCTTTCTTAGCCCATGTTATGGATTTGAATAAAGACACGTCGATTTGAATAATATTCTGTTGTTATTGACTTTCTCCCGACGTATTTCTGAAGAACTTCCTTGCCTCACCCCGAGCGTGAAGTTGAATTCTTTATTGATCTTGAACCCGATACAAAGCCCATTTCTAAAACCCCATATCGAATGGCTCCTATTGAACCCGGGAGTTAAAGGTCCAACTACTGGGAGTTGTTGGACATCGGTTTCATTCGATCTAGTACATCTCTTTGGGGTGCTCTGTTTTATTTGTAAAGAAGAAAGAGCGGGAGTATGCGACTTTTGTATCGATTATCGGAATTAAACCATGTCACTATCAAGAATAGGTATCCGCTACCTCGCATTGATGACTGTTTGACCAGTTGCAAGGAGCATAATTCTTTTCAAAAATCGATCTTCGTTCTAGATATCATCAGCTGAAGGTTAAAACTAAAAATATTCCAAAGACAGCCTTCAGAAATCGGTACGGGCATTATGAATTCTTAGTAATGTCTTTTGGATTGACTAATGCTCATGCTGCTTTCATGGATATGATGAACCGAGTATTCAAGGAATATTTGGATCAGTTCGTTGTTGTTTTTATTGATGACATCCTCATATATTCCAAAAGTCGTGAAGATCATGAACACCATTTGAAGCTGGTACTCCAAAGGCTTCGTGAAAACAAGTTATATGCCAAGTTGAAGAAATGCGAGTTCTGTCTTGAGGAAGTAGCATTCCTTGGGCACGTGGTGTCAAAACATGGAGTATCTGTTGACCCGGCGAAGATTAAAGCAATACAAAGTTAGGAGAAACAGAAATCGGTGACTAAAGTACGTAGCTTTCTGGGCTTAGCTGGTTATTATCGGAGATTCGTGGAAGGATTTTCTCGAATCACTACCCCATTAACTCAGCTGACTCGGAAGGATACAAAATTCGTATGGAGCGAAGAATGTGAGAAGAGTTTCCAAGAGCTTAAGAGGAGACTCATTTTAAGACTTTGTTTTGACAATACCATCTGGTTCGGATGGATTTGTTATCTACAGCGATGCTTCAGGCAAAGGGTTAGGATGTGTTCTCATGCAACGTGGGAAATTTATAGCCTATGCCTCACGACAACTCAAAGAATATGAGAGGAATTATCCTACTCATGATCTAGAGTTGGCAGCAGTCATTTTCGCGCTAAAGATCTGGAGGCACTATCTATATGGGGAGAAAATGGAGATATATTCAGACCATAAAAGCCTAAATATTTCTTCACCCAAAAAGAACTCAACATGCGGCAACGACGTTGGCTCGAGCTGTTGAAAGACTATGACCATACCATTCAATACCATCCTAGAAATCGAATGTGGTAGCTGACACATTAAGTAGAAGATCTTATGCAGGAACGAGTGCGATGCTGTCAACACAAAGGCCCATTTTGTGTGACTTACAAAGGTTGAAGATAGAATTCAAGACTCCGGGGACCCATGCGATGATGTTAAGTATACGCATAGAACCAACTTTAATCGAAAAAGTTAAAGTTGCTCAAGCCACAGACCCGGAGCTGATGCGTATGAGGAAGAAAGTACAAGAAGGTGCTATTCCAGAAGCAAGAATCGATGAAGAAGGAATACTTCGGGTCCACTCCAGACTTTGTGTTCCTAATGATTCTGATTTGAAGTACAAGATCATGATGAAGGCACACAATACACCATTTGCAATCCATCTTGGAAGTACCAAGATGTATCGTGATCTTCGACATACATTTTGGTGGAACAATATGAAGAGAGAGATTGCAAAGTTTATCTCGAGGTGTTTAACTTGTCAACGTGTAAAGGCAGAGCATCAAGTACCTAAGGGTCCGTTGCAACCACTTGAGATTCCGAAATGGAAGTGGGAACACATTACCATGGATTTTGTTACGGGTCTTCCCACGGTTTCTCAAGGAATAAATGCAATTTGGGTTATTGTTGATAGATTAACCAAGTCTGCTCATTTCTTGCTGATACGGGAGACTTATTCCTTTGAACGTCTTGGTCGTATGTACGTAAATGAGATTGTGAGATTGCATGGAATGCCAGTATCCATAGTTTTGGATCGTGACCCAAGATTCACTTCAAGATTTTGGGTTAGCTTGGAAAAAGCTATGGGCATGGATTTACGATTTAGTTTGGCATACCATCCTCAAACGGATGAACAATCGGAGAGGACTATTCAAACTCTTGAAGATCTATTAAGAATCTGTGTCCTAGACTTCAAAGGGAGTTGGGATAAGTATTTACCATTGGTGGAATTTTCCTACAACAACAGTTATCAGACAAGTATAGGTGTGGCTCCATTTGAAGCATTATATGGATGGAAGTGTCGCTCTCCAGTGTGTTGGGATGAGGTAGGTGAAGCAACATTGTTGGGACCAGAGTTAGTACGTATTACTACAGAAAAGATCCAAATGATTCGACAACGTATACAAACGGCACAAGATCGACAAAAGAGTTATGCGAATCTTCATCGAAAGGACGTGAAATTTAGTATTGGGGATCATGTATTGTTGCGTGTGGCTCCATGGAAGGGAGTTACAAGATTCGGGAAGAGAGGAAAGCTCAATCCACGATTTATTGGCCCATTTTGATTCTTGACCGAGAGTAGGAAATGTGGCCTATAGAGACTGCGTTACCTCCAAGTATGTCTCGTGTTCATAATGTTTTTTATATATCTGTGCTACGTAAATATATAAAAGACCCAAACCACGTCATTGAGTTAGAACCGAACGAGATAGCTGAAGACTTAACGTACGAGGAGGTACCTGTCAAGATCTTGGATAGGAAAGAGCATGTCCTACGAACGAAGGTCATACCACAAGTTAAAGTTTTGTGGAGGAACCATGCTATAGAGGAAATGACCTGGGAGTTGGAAACGAAAATGAAAGCGAGGTACCCTCACCTTTTTGAAAAACCAGGTACGTATGTCAATTTCGAGGACAAAATTTCATAAGGAGGGGAGGTTGTAAGACCCCAACTTATTATAAATAAAATTAAATTTCCTCTATTTATTATTTTGAAATAGTAAGGGTTGATTTGATTAATGTGGTTAGTTATGGGTAAAATGTGCAAATATTTCAAATAAGCAAGTGGTTATAAAATATTCATTTTTATCGGAGAATATTCATTTGGTCGTGGAATATTCTACTTGTCCTAGAATATTAAATGCGACGGTAGCGACCTTGTGTGGGCCCCATAGCGGAAAGTGATTGGATGAAGAAAATGACAAGTATAAGTTGTTTATAAATAATGGCATAGTTATTACAGTTATCTTGTTGGAATACCGGTGGTTAAAAAACACGAGAATCTGCGTTGTTGTCAGACAAGAAGCATTACGGTATTGCACCAATTATTGATTCTTACATAAGAAGGCACTACTCAATAATTGTTACAATAATTCTTTATTCAATATTTTATTTTATTGATTCAATAATTGCTACATTGATATTTTATATTCTTTGTTGTTTCAATAATTGTCACTACTACGGTATTTTCATTATCGGTGCAATAATTCATATTATCCGAATAATATTATTAGATAAAATTATTGGCAATGTCTAGAAAGTTCGTCTACAGGAGAGGTTTGGTCACCTAATAATTGCTTGCAAGTAGTAAGAGAAATCCTTATTGGAAAGCCCCTCTTTCTTGGGAAGCGCACGGTTGTCAATATTGTGATTACGTAATATTATTTGTGAATAATTAATTATTGATTTATATGATGAGAAAAATATTCATTTTATGTGGATATAGATGGAGAAAATTTTTAAAGTGACAATTGTTGAAAATTGATATTTTATCTTTTTGATAAAATAATATTTTATTATATTATTATAATATAATAATAATGATATTTTACAATGAATGTGGGATATATGAGTATATGAGGAGGAAGAGTATTTTTGTTACAAAAGTTGTTTTAAAACATGTTAAACATGTCGTGGGCCCATTTCTTGACTAAAATTTGATTATAGCTTTGTAGAATCGCTTGGTTTGTGGATTTGGTCAATTTACATTTGGAATTTGGAAAAACTTTCTTCTGCAAAGTTGTAGATAATGGAATTTCTTATGGAAAAGACACAAGGTTCAAATTTTTCTGATAAAAGGGCTATTTTTTATGAATTATTGAAGCTCTGAAGTTCTAAAATAATTGATTTTTGGAAGTTTTAATTGTTTTTAATAAGAAAAACATTTTTTGTAAGTTTTGGACAAAATAAGGGTGCGTAGGAAATTTAAAAAAAATATATTAATATTTTATTAAATTTTATGCTTTGGTGTTCAAAGCATTTTCCTATAAATAGGGTGCTTAGGTTAGAATTAAAAATCACACCAGAAACTGAAAGTTTTCTCTCTCTTTTTCTCTCTATATTATCGAGCGTATTCTTGTGAGTATTTTAAGACTTTGAGTGTTGCTATACGGTGCAAGTTCCCTTCAGCTCTATATCCAGTATTCCAGTCAGAAGTACTGTTTTTTCGAGGTAAGGGATGTTGTTTTCTTCTTAAATGATATTATTTTCTTCAATATCATTATGCCAAAATATTGGTCTGAACTTTTTATCAAATTTGGAACTTTTTGTGTCGGGGTTACTATTCACGTATACGACATTATTCACGTATATGGCACTATTCACGAATACGACACTATTCACCAAAAAAATGAAATCCATGTTTTGATCATTCTTGAATTTTACTCCACTATGATTACTTATGAGGTATTTTTGGACATGGATAAACCAGAATACGAATCGTTAATATTTTTTATTTTGTTTCACTGGATTCGTTTCCTTTAAAATATTTTTCACCATCCTTAGTTTTAAATGATGATATTACTGAATATCTTTGGCCTGTAGTGCAAAGATGAATGATTTTTGATGAATATCTTTGGCCCGTAGTGCAAAGATGAATAGGTGTTTAGATGAACATGACCAACTGATGAATATCTTTGGCTTGTAGTGCAAAGATGAATATTTGATTCCAGATATATGTTGATTGATGTTATAGGGATAAAATACTGACGATGGACTTTTAAATTCATATATAGAAGATAGTAGATTTTATTCTCTATTTAACTCTTCTAATGAATTATTATTTTCACTGCGAATATTGATTTAAAACTTGTTGTCTATTGTATTCTATTAGATTTTTCCCTGTTGAAGACTAACGATAATTTGTTCTATATTATCTTAGTCATAATATTCTTTATTGGGCTAGTTGAGCTCACCCTTTTTCTTTTTGTTCCTTTTTTCTTCTCAGGAGGCGAGAATGTAGCGAGTACTAGTAATGGGTATGGAATGAAGGTTCTAGGAAGTTGTTTTAGTAGTCCTCACCATTTTTGTAAAATATTGTACCAATAATTGTAATGAGGACTTATTTGAGTGTGGATATTGTCTAGATGACAATATTTGTATTTAAACTCACAGTTTTTATGTTGTATTAATAAAGTTATAGTTGTTTCTGTACCATGTATTTTGACGACTCAGAATGGGTGTTGTATACCTATTTTGGGGGCGTCACAATAATACCTTCATCTTTTTCTTCATTTTTAATTTAGTCCTGCAAGTATTATCAAACTTGCACCACCTCCCCTAATAGTACATCTTGTGAATCAATAGTACAATCATGTGAATCAATAGTACAATCATGTGAAAAAAATAATTACAGTATAGTACTTTCATCTATACCTCTATTTTTAATTTAGTCATGCAAGTATTATCAATCTTGCACCATCTCCCTTAATAATACATGCATGTGAATCAATAGTTATAAGGATGTGAATTAATAACAATTAATTGCTCATTTATCCGATTAATTACCCGATTGGTCAATATAGCCTCCAAACATCCATTATTATCGACATAGATGTCGATTTCCACTAACACTAATAATCCCAACATAATGGAAATATCAATTTCATCTTTAATCAACACGAACTTATTCATCATTAATATTATAACTCACAATATTTTACCAAACTTATCAACGACCGCATACCCGGTCGCAGATAGAATTAGTCGCGACCGACATTAGCGACGACCCTTACATCTGGTCGCTAGATTATGGTAGCGACCGACTCTGATCGCTAATCGGTTGCTAGTTCAATTTTACCTCCAAAAAAATTGGCAAGAAATGTTGGCGCGCTAGTTATTTGCGACTACTAACAATCAGCGAGTGCATGCGATCGCGGATACTTCCACATCATTAAAAATTAGCGACCGCATGCGGTCGCAGATGACCGTCGCTGATCAAACTTAAAGTTACCAGTTTTAGTCATTCGCTCGACACAGGCGAAGAAAAAAAAAGAGGGAAGAACCGAATAGAGAGAAGAGGTAGAAGGGGGAGAAGAGAAGAAGGGGAAGAGGGACGCCACTGCTACCACGCCGCCCCACCGCCCCACTGACGCCACTGCTGCCACATCGCCCCACCTACCCACAGTCGGTTTCTATTCCAAGGTATTAACTATCAATTTATTTTTATCTCTCCAATATATTTAGGGTTTTAATTTGTACTGTTTTAGGGCTATTTGATGATTTTTATAACATCATTTTTTTCTCTTTCTGGGTTTTGTTGATTTGCTCATTACAGTGATCTTATGCCCCATTACTCTCTAATTTGTACATTGATTTTTGGAGGAATTATTTGATAATTTGTTGATTTGCTCCTTATTTGATATATCATGGTCATGGATTTCTAATTAGCACAGGAATCTCTCCAGTATTCATTGCTCCTTATTTTTCACAGTGATTTTTGGAGGAATTATTTAGTAATATTAAATATATTAATTATTTTAAAAAAATAAGAATAAGTGTAAATATATTACTTTTCAAAATCTGCAACTGATTTCTGTATTTTACTGTCAACAAAAAACTTTTATCAGGAATACTAAACTAAAAGTAGATGCTCGAAAAAATTACAACTGCAACAATTACCCGATAAGGACATGATCTCCACTACTGTTAAAATCGAAACATTCAATTACTAGAGGGTTATCCTGCAACAAAGAGAAAATTGGTTGCATTGTATAGCAGATTTTTTTTTGTATAACAAAAGTTATCTGGAATGCAAACTATAAAAATACAACTAATTTCTATAAACTGCTCAATTAGACAACTAATTTCTATTGTTTTGGTCTTATTATATTGGGAATTTGTATATTTCTCTTGGTTTGTGTCTTGGGCGCCTAGAAATGACCTTATATACATGACGTCGTGCATGTGGCTAGTCCATATTATAGGGGAGACTCTGGCAAAATGTTTTTATTGGTTGGGTCGTTGCGAACATTTATACTATTAACGAGCCTATTGGTGATCCACTAGAGAGTCTATTAAGGGATGTTGGAGGTGATGAAATTTGGGCTTGGGGCAGCATGAGGCCACGAGGCCACGCCAAGCTTAGCCTAAGCTCGTGAGGCCAAGCTATGCTTGGTTGTTAGCATGATAAGCTATTAGGAGGTCATTAAGCCAAAATAGGCAAGTGATAGGAGGCGTTAGTGCAACAGAGAAGGTAACTAGACACACTTGGTCAATAAAGAGACTGTTTTGGCTATAACAGAAAAACAAGGGTATTTAACACTTATGTATACAAGAATAAAGCTACAAAATGTTATAAAAGCTATAAATTGCTCAACCAAGTTGTGACTATCCCAAAACATAAAAGATTATAGAAAGGGACCGTGAGGGGTATAATCTTAAAACATGTTAGGCGCCTTAGCACACTAGTTGATATGAATGAATCTCTAAGATACTCATATGCTTACAAGTATGCTCAAGTCATATGGTTACAAGTATGCGCTCTCATATGCTTACAAGTATGCTTAAATGTTAATCATATGCATGCTTACAAGTATGCTCAAGTCATATGGTTACAAGTATGCTCAAGTCATATGTTAACATTTATAATGTTGTCTGTAGTAGGTACCGTGGAATCATGGACCTCTATTCAGACAGTAGTTGGATGGCACGACGAAAGTCAAGTGCCCAGATAGTGCTTCAAATTGAATTTAGAATCTGGTTGCTGTGTGTTTTTGGAGTACGCGTATAGTCACCGGAATGTATGAATGGTAAGTCGCAGATACGATGTCCATGTTTAAAGTGTAAGAATATAAATTATATGGATAGAGACATGGTAAACTATCATTTACTTGTTTCTGGGTTCATGAGAAATTACGAAGAATGTTGGTGGGCACATGGGCAAGAGAAGAGATGGTGGCATCACACAAGTACACAATTCAAGGCGATAGTACTTATCATATGAATGAAATGGTTCATGATATTATAGGCCGATTTTGATTGGGAGAAAGGCGAGAGAGCAACCTATGAATTACGATGCCAAAGACTTCTTTAAGTTGTTAGGCGAGGGTAGCGAGCCATTGTGGCATGGTTGCACCAAACACACTACATTGTCTGAGATGGCGACATTACTTAACATCAAGGTCGATCATCAACATGAGCCATGAGTGTTTTGAGTAAGCTCTTGAAGTCCATTAAGAGTATGTTGCGACGGTGAGAAATTACTAGGTAACTATTACTTTTTAAGAAAATGGTGAAGAAGTTGGGTCTTGGATACCAAAAGATCGATGCATGTCCCAACGATTGCATGTTGTTTTATAAGGAAAATGAACAGATGACAAGGTGCACGTTTTGCAGTCATGATCGGTTTAGGCCTAATAAAGAGGGTGTGACTACAAAAAAAGCAAGTATACCGTTTAAGATTCTAAGGTATTTTCCAATAACACATAGGCTAAAAAGATTGTACATGTCTTCAAGAATAGCAGAACATATGAGTTGGCATGCGAAATCTCCAGCTAAAGATGGAGAACTAAATCATCCCGCAGATGGGAAGGCTTGGAAAGATTTCAACTTAGCACATCCTGGATTTGCATTGGAACCTAGAAATGTGAGGCTTGGATTGTGCACCGATGGTTTCAATCCGTTTGGCCACTCAACTGTTCCATACTCATGTTGGCCTGTGATTGTTACTCCGTACAACTTGCCTCTTTAGATGTGTATGAAACAGCCATACTTGTTTCTTTCACTCGTGGTTCCTGGTCCTAAGAGTCCTGGAAAGAACTTAGATGTTTACTTGAGACCTCTTATAGACGAGTTGAAGGTATTGTGGGAGGATGGAGTACAGACTTGGGATGTTGCAATGAAAACAAATTTCAACCTTAGGGCAGCGGTTATGTGGACTATAAGTAACTTCCCAGCTTATGGTATATTAGCTGGATGGAGTACACACGAGAAGTTAGCTTGTCCGTATTGTATGGAGCATACAAAGTCGTTTAATCTATCAAAAGGTCGAAAGCCTTGTTGGTTTGACTGTCATCGTCGGTTCTTACCGGTAGATCACCCGTTTCGAAGAAATAGAGAACACTTCAGGAAAGGGAAAATAGACAATGATATGCCTGCACCGCGATTATCGGGAACGGAGATGCGAGATCGTGTGATGAGATTGCCGGTTATCCCATTTGGTAAGGTTGATTCCACAAACATAATCAATGGGTTTGGTGAATCTCATAACTGGGTTCAGAGAAGCATCTTTTGGGAATTGCCTTATTGGTCTACAAATTTGATTCGTCATAATCTAGATGTGATGCATATTGAGAAGAATGTGTTTGAGAATGTGTTTAACACTGTGATGAATGTTACGGGGAAGACAAAAGACAATGATAAGGCACGTTTGGACATGAAAGATATTTTTAAGCGTCCTGGATTAGAACTTTACGAATCTCCTAATGGTAAGATTGTTAAACCGCATGCAAGGTACACATTGTCCAAAAAGAAAGTTGAAGATGTGTGCACATGGGTTAAGTCTCTGAAACTACCAGATGGATATGCGTCAAACATTGCAAGGTGTGTTACGGGTGGGAAATTGCAAGGGATGAAGAGTCATAACTGTCATGTGTTCATGGAGAGGCTCATGCCTATAGCATTTCGGGATCCGCTTGATAAACCAATATGGGATGCTTTGACGGATCTTAGTCATTTCTTCAAAGACTTATGTTCAAAATCATTAAATGAGAAGGACATGTATGTACTTGAGAAGAACATCATAGAGATCACGTGTAAACTGGAAAAAATATTCCCACCTGGTTTTTTTGACTCCATGGAGCATTTGCAAATCCATCTTCCCTATGAAGCTCGTGTTGGGGGTCCAATTCAATATAGATGGATGTACCCTTTCGAAAGGGTGATGGGAAACCTTAAGAGAAAGGTGAAGAATAGAGCTTATGTCGAGGGGTCGATATGCGAGGCATACAGTTTTGATGAGATATCTACGTTTGTCTCAGACTATTTTCCGGACGAAGTCTTGACAAAGGCCAATCGAGTATCGAGACATGATGATGGGGGAAATGTTGAACTAAATGGTGCTCTCGTATTTGGTATATCGAATTGTCGCGTTTATGGAAAAGGGAAGCGATATTCCTCTCGAGCAAGAATTATATCTTTGCGACATACTTATATTCTTCTCAATCATGAGGAGATTGATTTAATTTGTGAGGTACACATGTAAACTTGATAATTTATCTTTTAAGTTGAAAATTTATTCCAATATCTTAATGTTTATAACATGGTATAGATTGTACGATGACGAGTTAAAAGTGAAGCATCTCGGCATAACTGATAAAGATATTCAAATCAATCGGGATAAAAACTTTGCACTTTGGCTAAAGGACAAAGTAAGTTCAATTTTTAAGCACGTAGTATATATATATATATATATATATATATATATATATATATATATATATATATACTCCATGTTAACTATGACTTCATTTAATAAGATGGAGTTTTTGTAGGCTTTGACTGAGGGATCAACGATTTCGACTAATGTACAAGTCCTAGCTATGGGACCAGACAGGGACCAAGTCAGCCGCAATGGTTACAAAATAAATGGTTGTGAATTTAACACAAAGGCATATGGGCGCGGTAAAAGAACAACGAACTCTGGAGTGTGTGTCCAAGGAGATTGTTACAATGAGCTTGGTCGTGCCTTTTATGGGGAGTTGGAGGAAATTGTAGAGTTGTCGTACAAGGGCACGTACGAGGGTCATATTCATTTGTTCAAGTGTCGTTGGTTTGATTCAGAAAAAGGGATACGTGTTGACAGACATGGAATCGTCGATATTGACCTCCATAGGTCTGCATACTCCAACGAACCATTTGTTTTACCAACTCAAACATTACAAGTATACTACACTCCTAGTCCTGTTAGGAAAAGGGATAGACCGCCTACAGATTAGCAAGTTGTAATTCATACTCCGCGCAGTAGTCGTGTAAAATTAGTTGATGGGGAGATTTACCAAGAAGCGATGCTTCATAGTCAAACTATAATAAATGTGGAGGACGACAATGAAGTAATCCAGTTAGATGGTGGAGATGAACCACATGAATTAGATCTTGAGTCAATACTTGTGTCAGATGACATTGATACTGAGGAGGAAGAGTTATTGATCGAATCGTGAAGATCAATCAAGCGGATGATGGTTATAAATCTGCAACACGTATACAAGATGATTCTGAATCAGACATTGACACTTGAACAAATGAAATGTATGTTTAGCATTACATGTTTTTATATCATTGTCATGTTTATGTACTAAACTATTTAAATGCAATTTTTGTTTATTGTCATTTTATATTCATATATATACATGTTTATGTATTAAACTATTTAAATGCAATTTTTGTTTATTGTCATTTTATATTCATATATATACATGTTTATATCACTGTCATGTTTATGTACTAAACTATTTAATATCTGAGATGGCTTCCAAGCAAAGACGTAAAAGCGCGGCTTGGGTAGGGGCCTAATCAGTGCCCAAGGCCCCTACTAATCCGGATGATCGGATTCTTATTTGATTCGCCTCCTCCGAATATAGACGTCGTCCCGTGATATATCATTTATATATAAGCATTTAAGATTCCATTTATTGTATATTGGTAATGTTTTGATTGATATTATATTGGTAATGTATATGAGTCTGAATTTTTTACTGCTTTAATTTGCATTCGATCAATCGTTATTGTTTTGGTCTTATTGTATTGAAAATTTGTATATTTCTCTTGGTTTATGTCTTAGGTGCCTAGAAATGTCCATATATGCATGCCAGTTAATTTTTTTTAAGTATTATAAGTATAAGTTTGAAAATTATTCATAAATATTATAACTTAGATATAAATTGCTTTAATATATGCTAATTGATGTTGTATATTATAGTGATTTTTAGGATAATAAGATCGTCAAGTGTATATCACGGTTGTGTTTATGTAATTGGCCTACACACGTTATTACGGGCGAAGACACACCTATCGCCCACAAAGATGTTGTTTAAAATTGAATTTCGGTATGCTTTTTAATTATGATGATAATATTAATATAATATTAATATAATATTCAAAGGATAATTATTTAGTAATGTTATTATTGTTGTTTTATTTGCAGAAACGGTATAGATGGGAGGACGCGCAGGCTTCAGTGATACATACATTATTCTGGCAGAAGTGCGCGGTCCGCACCAAAGATAATTTGAATAAAGAAAGACAAAAAGCCCTTCACAATGCCGAGATCGACCATCCAGGCCAGGGAGAAGATTACATGTATGAGCATAGTCCACGGTGGTGCACCGAGCCATATAATTTGAGATGTGTGCCCAATGGAGGGCTGAGAGCTGGGTGAAGAGACGAAAGACTGCCGCCAACAATAGATCCTCGGGTGTACCCGATGGCGAAAAGGCTAAAGGGACATACAAGGGCGATAGTATTTCACGATTCTTGAAAGATATCAACGCTGTGGTGCGTATTTAATTACAAGTTTTAATATGTTTACAATCATATTAAATTGTTGAAAATATATCACATTTTTACTTAGTAATATTATGTTTTTTTTTTGTATAGGAGTCTCAGTCTCAAGGTCAGCCTATCCATTGGTTGGATGTGTACGTGGCCACCCGTGATGGTCTGCCTGAGGCTATCCAGATAGCGATAATAAATTTTAACAACTTGATCTTGTTTATCAATGTTTACAGAATTAATTTATTTTTAACTATTTAATTGTTAACATGATGACATGACACTTATAAGCGTTTATTGTATGAGCGCTATCCTGAAAGCACTCCACGTCCGCCTATTGATCAAGAGTTGTGGGAGAAGGGGTCTGTTGTGAAGAAGAACTATATTAAAGGTCAAGGACAACGATGACGCCCATCTTTTAGTGGCTCAGGCTGCTCTTCTACCCAGTCTACGCAGTCATCGAGCTGTTCATACTCCGGCTGACTATGTGAGAGCTATATGTCAGGATCGAAATCTTCTGACGATACTGGGCGGGCATCTGGGGGCTCTGGATCCTGAAGAGTTAGCTAAGGCAGTGGCGGCATCACAACATGGGGATGGCGACGAGGTATAAAATCAATATGTTGTATATATTGTCGTAATATACCAATATTAACATAGTTAGTATATATTTGTAACTTATTTATTTTGTTAATTGTAGGGTGATCAAGGAGGCGATGATGTTTGACGTACCTGCTTTATATCAATTTTGTAGTTATAGTATAAGCTTGTACATTCACAAGTTATTCTTTGGATGTATGTATGTTACTTAAACAAGTTTTGAAATATTATTATTGCATGTGTATGTTTATAACTTGTATATTCAGTTATGTTATTTAAACTAGTTTTGAAACTAGTTTGGTGTATGTGTTGGTGGACAATGGATGTTTATATTATTGTGTATGTTGTTTATCTTGTTGTGTATGTGTGTATAAAGCAGGTATAAAACTGGTACAGGTTTTTGGGAATTCTGCAAAGCAACAAAAACCTGATTATATTTTTTTCATATCAGCGACCGCATGCAGTCGCTGATATTTATTAGCGACGGCCATGTGTCTGAGGAGATCGCGACCGACTCCGATCGCTGATACCGGTCGCTGACACGTGGACCACGTCAGCTTTGGTCCTGGACCATGCTGACTCAGCTTAGCGACCAGATTTGTCTTTCCGGTCGCTCCTATCGGTCGCAGATATGTCCGTCGCTAAAGGTGGTCGCTGATGTGCACATCACCGACCTGATGGCTATCTACGACTAAAATCGGTCGCTGATGGGTGGTCGCAGATAAGCCTTTTTTTGTAGTGGATGGGGCTTTTCGATAAGGATTTCTCATTGGCGCGCAATTAGGTGACCAAACCTCTCCTTGACAGAACTTTCTAGACATTGTCAATATTTAAAATAATAATATGAATAACTTTGTCGTCTCAATTAGTGATTTAATAATATAAAATATTATGCAGATAATACTGTGACAATTATTGAATCAATAATATGAAAGATATTACGCAAAGAATTATTGTGAGTAATAATTGAGTATAAGCGGTGACTTCTCACGTAAGCATCAATAATCAATACCGGTGTGCTCTTATGCGAACCACGCGTATTACTGTACTTTTACCACCGGATAGTTCAACAGTTTAACGGTAAAACTTTTGCCGTTATTTTTATAAAAAGATAATTTTTTTCGTTTTCTAACTACGACAATACTTTCGTTGTGGGGTCCACCAATGATTGTGCCGTCGTACGAATATTCCCTGTTAAAACAAATATTCCCCAACCAATCAAATATTATATAACTACTTTCTTACTTTGCAAAATTTATAAATAATACCCACAACTATAACATTATATCAAATCCACACCATAATATTCAAAAATATATTTCGAGAAAAATTAATCTTTATTCATAAAAGTTGGGGTCTTACAAGAATTATTGTGCAATATTGTGTGTTACTGTGCAACAACGCGTATTACTTTACTTTACCCAAAAGTATATTCCAAGCGATTTAACTTGAATCAATTACGCCATTATTATTAAAACTCATTCGTGTCGCTTTTTCTTCATCCGTCGGCGCTTTTTACATTATGGGGCCCATAAATGGTTCTTGCGTCAGTAAATGCGAATATTCCAAACAACAAGAATATTCCACGATTAAATGAATATTCCCCGACAACAATGAATATTTTATAACCACTTGCTTACTTTGCAAAATTTGCACATTTCACCCATAACTAAAACATTATATTAAATCAACACCTTATTATTCAAAAATAATAATTAGGGAAATTAAATTTTTATTCATAAAAGGTTGGGGTCTTACAAGTGGGCTACCTGGGTGCACCCACGAGGCATAATCCACTGATCGACACCCCCCTGCGCGGGCGTAATGCCCGCACACACGCACTAAGGTTTTCTGATCGAACGTCCAAGAACCAAGCTTGGCCTAGCCCAATTCCTTAGTCATCCTCATGTGCGCGAGCCCATCCCTTTTTTCCAACCAAGTTACTAAACCCAAGCCAACATATACTAATATACACAAAGAATATTTTCAAAATAGACAATACGGGACAATGAAAAAACTATGAATTTTGGAGCATAACCAACAATACATATATTACACCTTTATATATTATACATATATTATACCTTCAGTACTTATCGCACCAAATATTATGTATATTAAATATACATAATATATTTAAAATATTCATAAATCTTTTCCAAATAAATAGAGATTATACATTAAATGAAAATAATTTATTTAATGTACTAAATTTATTATTTTAAAAATAATATAATATCTCAATACATTCTTTTCAACGCATACAAAATATTTTGTATACTTAAATTTAATATATTAAGCTCACTATATTAAAATAACTATATGAATTGTTTTAATATGTACTCATTCATTTTTCTTCTAAATAAATTATTTTTCACAATTTATCTTTAATCAGAATGAATATGTAGTAATATATTAACTAAATTCCTTTTTCCTTTCCTATAAATTATATTCACCCAAGTATAATAAATAACAATATATTTATTATTATACAAATCACTACATTGCACAACAAAATTTCACTTATGAAATCAAATATCACATAATAAGAATTTTATTTGTTTAAATTCTTATTAATAATATCCGAAAATTCTGGATCACTACAATTGGACGTGCTTTAGTGATTAGAGCGTGTGGTCGAATCGCGTTAACATTTATAATTCGGCCTCATTTTATTTTTTAAACTTTTTGGAAAATAATATTTTGAAGGGAGTTACCTTTAAATTTGTAACTCATGATCAAATTTCTACCTAAGACTTCAATGTTTAATATAAGAAGTACTATTTTCACATATATTTTTGATATTTCTGTATGGTTCCTTCTCACATGAAGTCGGGACTCACTGTATGCTCATGTAAGAGAGGATCATGTGAAAATATCAAAAATATATATGAAAATATCAAAAATATATGTGAAAATACCAGTTCCCTTAATATACTCTCTCCGTCCTTAAAATGATAATTCAAAGTATATTTTTTTTGTCCTCAAAAGGATGAAATAAAGTATATAAGCTGAAAGATAACTAAGGGTTGTTTGTTTAAGACTGAATGGCTGAATTGCTGAATCTGTCAGCCATTAAGTGCGTTTATTTTGAAAAAATAATCATCTGAGACGATTTGGGCTGAATGATTTATTGTCATTTTGTTGCTGAATGGGTTGAATGAGGGCTGAATGAAGTTTTTTTTTACGATATTAACTATTATATTAAGTAATATTAAATAAATAATTTATAACAATTTTAAATTTTTTTAAGGGATAAAATAATTAAAATATGTTATTCAGATGTTTCAGACATGTCAATTATCAAACAACTTTTTTCATTCATATTCAGATTCAGATTCATTCAATTTTTATCAAACACACCCTAAGTCATTTAGTGGGGTTCATTCTTGTAAACAAATAAAGTATTCAGTCACTTTATATAATTTTTTGGGGCCACTAAAAATAAATGTAAAACTTATTTATTTATTTTTATTTATTTTTTTTGTATACAAATTTTGTTTTGATCATCTTTTGAAAACCGAGGGAGTTGGTAATTTTGTTGTTTGTTAAGAAAGAAAAAGGTCATGCGCCGTAAGGAATGACCTTTGCACTATTACATGGTTTGTAAATTGGCCAATTGTTACAGACAAGGGACAACAGAAGATTGATCAAGGATTTATGAGTCCACACAGTGAGCAGGAGAACATGAACCATGAGGCTAGTGGTGCACAAGACAATGAACATCGGATAAGTAAAGGGTCTAATATGCAACCAGAGCACACTGAAGTAGGAGTAGAGGAGTATACAACAGCTGAGTTGGAGGAAATAGCAACATTGAATGAGCTAAGAAAGTCAAGGAGAATGACTAGAGAACCCACGTGGATGAGCAGCTATATCAAGGGGAAAAAGGAAAAAGGCAGAGCTAGGAAATAATCAAGGGTCCTCTTTATGCATTACCATTCCATCTGTTGGGTGGATATTTACTCTAGTTATTAGCTGTCTTTTGTCATGAATTACATATATGCTCCGTTAAAAACAATAACAAGGATATAATGAATTAAAATCTTATCCCTATCTCTTTTCTCTCTCTCTTCATATTCTTCTCCTCCAAGTTTTTTCATTGAAGCTTGTTTGCAGGCTTCGCCGGTGCTTTCATTGAGAGCAGTACCATGGCTTACCCCAGATAGAATAAAACATCTATTTGATCAATTTGTCCAAAATTTCATGCAACAGTTTAAACAAACCATGTCTGTTGTGTTGCAAGAACAACGAGATACCCAACCAAATAGACCAGATGCAACTCCACCTAATCTAACCCTTAACACCAAATTTCACGAATTCCATCCCAAAACCAAAATTGATTTTCCTAGGTTCGAAAGTGGTGATCTTACAGAATGGCTATACAAAGTCAATAAGTACTTTGAATATTACAAAATTTTTGAAGATAACAAGTTATCCATAGTAGCATTACACCTTGATGGGGCTGCCTCAAGTTGGTTTCAGTGGCTGGAAACCAATCACCAAATACGATCATGGCATGAATTCACTTTCCAGATGCACATCAGATTTGCGCCCTCCCCATATGAGGACCCAAACACACAGCTCTCCAAAATTTGTCAAACTGGCTTTGTAGCTGAATATGAAGCCCAATTTCAGAAGATTTCCAATAAAATCCCAGGTCTACCAGAGTCATTTCTCAAAGGATGTTACATCAGAGGTTTAAGGTGGGACATTCAATGTGAGGTAATTAGTGCTCAACCTTATAATTTACAACATGTCATTGGGTTATCTAAATTGTATGAAGGGAAGGTTGGTTTTGGTAGACACACTAATTTCCAACCAAGGATGCACCATGACAGTACTTCCATTTTGGGACCTAGACCCACTCCCATGCTTAATTCTAAAACAAGTTATAAACAAGCCCTGGTCCCCTATACTCCAACACCTTTGGTAGAAAAACCCAATAACCATACTACAATTGTTAATCCCTATCACAAGTTACCTATTAAGAGATTGTCTGCAGCTGAAAGACAATTAAGAATTAAAAAGGAACAGTGTTACAATTGTGAGGAGGCTTGACATAAGGGTCACAAATGCAAATGTGACGCCCCCAAAATAGGTATACAACACCCATTCTGAGTCGTCAAAATACATGGTACAGAAATAACTACAACTTTATTAATACAACTTCAAAATTATGAGTTTAAATACAAATATTGTCATCTAGACAATATCCACACTCAAATAAGTCCTCATTACAATTATTGATACATTATTTTACAAAAATGGTGAGGACTACTAAAACCACTTTCTAGAACCATCATTCTACACCCCGACTAGTAATTGCTACATTCTCACCTCCTGAGAAGAAAAATGGAACAAAAAGAAAAAGGGTGAGCTCAACTAGCCCAGTAAAGAATATTATGACTAAGATAATATAGAACAAATTATCGTTAGTCTTCAACAGAGAAAAATCTGCTAAAATACAATAGACAACAAGTTTCAGATCAATATTTGCAGCGGAAATAATAATTCATTAGAAGAGTTAAGTAAAGAATG
Organism: Panax quinquefolius; assembly: GCA_020205615.1. Lineage (NCBI taxonomy): Eukaryota > Viridiplantae > Streptophyta > Magnoliopsida > Apiales > Araliaceae > Panax > Panax quinquefolius. The sequence goes on along the minus strand of CM035151.1, from coordinate 78,552,118 downwards.
AAATCTACTATCTTCTATATATGAATTTAAAAGTTCATCGTCGATATTTTATCCCTGTAACATCAATCAATATATATCTGGAATCAAATATTCATCTTTGCACTACAGACCAAAGATATTCATCAGTTGGTCATGTTCATATAAACACCTATTCATCTTTGCACAACGAGCCAAAGATATTCATCAAAAATCATTCATCTTTGCACTACAGGCCAAAGATATTCAGTAATCTCATCATTTAGGACTGAGGATGATGAAAAATATTTTAAAGGAAACGAATCCAGTGAAACAAAATAACAAATATTAAGGATTCGTATTTCAGTTTATCCATGTCCAAAAATACCTCATAAATAATCATAGTGGAGTAAAATTCAAGAATGATCAAAACATGGATACAATCAAAGCTAGTATCCATAATAGATATTTTGGACGAAAAATGAAAATTTAATTTTTCTGTGAATAGTGTCGTATACGTGAATAGTAACTACGACACAAAAAATTCCAAATTTGATAAAAAGTTCAAACCAATATTTCGGCATAATGATATTGAAGAAAATAACATCCCTTACCTTGAAAAAAAAGATTTCGAATTGGAATCTTTGGATATAGAGTTGAAGGAACTTGCACCGTATAACAACACTCAAAGTCTTAAAATACTCACAAGAATACGCTCGATAATATAGAGAGAGAAAACTTGTTTCTGGTGTGATTTTCAATTCTAACCTAAGCACCCTATTTATAAGAAAATGCTTAGAACACCAAAGCAGAAAATTTAATATAATATTAATATATTATATATAAATTCCTATGCACACATTCTAAGATCTGAACTCAACCACCTTGCACATGTTAATGATGCCCACAAAATATAAAAAATGTTTTTATTAATAAAAATAAATAAAACTTCCAAAAATCAATTATTTCAGAACTTCAGAACTTCAATAATTCATAATAAATAGCCCTTTTGTCAGAAAAATTCAAACCACATGTCTTTTTCATAGGAAAATTCATTATCTACAACTTTGCAGAAGAAAGTTTTTCCAAATTCCAAATGAAATCGAATAGAAATCCATAAAGCAGACGATTTTACAAGCTATAATCAAATTTCAGTCAAGAAATGGGCCCACAGACATATTTAACATTTTTAAACAACTTTTGCAGCAAAAATACTCTTCCTCCTCATATACTCATATATCCCACATTCATTGTAAAAATATCATCATTATTATATTATAATAATATAATAAAATAATATTTTATCGTAAAAGATATAATATAGATTTTCAACAATTGTCACTTTAAAATTTTTTTTCCATCTATATCCACATAAAATGAATATTTTCCTCATCATATAAATTAATAATTAATTATTCACAAATAATATTACCGAATAACAATCATCGACAACCGTGCGCCTCAGAAAGAGGGGCTTTCAATAAGGATTTCTCTCATCGCGTAGCAATTAGGTGACTAAACCTCTCCTTGATGTAACTTTCTAGACATTGCCAATAATGTTATCTAATAATATTATTCAAATAATATGAATTATTGCTTCGATAATGGAAAATATCGTAGTGACAATTATTGAAACAACAAGAATATAAAATATCAACGCAACAATTATTGAATCAATAAAATAAAATTTGAGCATTAATTACTATAACAATTATTAAGTAGTGCCTTCTTATGTAAGAATCAATAATTGGTGTCATACCATGTGCTCGCGTGCAACAACGTAGACATCGTGTTTTAACCACCGGGTATTCCAACAAGATAATCTTGAATAACTACGCCGTTATTTATAAACAACTTATACTTGTCATTTTCTTCATCCAATCGCTTTCAAGTTATGAGGTCCCACAAAAGTCGCTAGCGTCGCCGCATTTAATATTCCCGACAAGAAGAATATTCCACGACCAAACGACTATTCTCCGATAAAAATGAATATTTTATAACCACTTGCTTATTTGAAATATTGGGCGATTTTACCCATAACTAACCACATTAATCAAATCAACCCTTATTATTTAAAATAATAAATAGAGGAAATTTAATTTCATTATTAATAAGTTGGGGTCTTACAACCTCCCTCCTTATGAAATTTCGTCCTCGAAATCGACGACGCATACACTGTGTTTGAAAAAATGAGGATACCTCGTTTTCATTTCCGCTTTCCAACTCTCGTGTCATTTCTTCAATAGCATGGTTCCTCCACAAAACTTTAACTTCTTGTGGTATGACCTTTACGTAGGGACATGCTCCTTTTATCCAAGATCTTGACAGTACCTCCTCGTCGACGTTAAGTCTTGCTATCTCGTCCGGTTCTAACTCAATAACGTGGTTCGGGTCTATCACATATTTACGAAGCACAGATATATGAAAAATATTATGAACACGAGACATACTTGGAGGTAACGCGAGTCTATAGGCCACATTTCCTACTCGGTCAAGAATCTGAAATGGACTAATAAATCGTGGATAGAGCATTCCTCTCTTCCCAAATCTTGTAACTCCCTTCCATGGAGCAACACGCAATAATACATGAACCTCAATACTAAATTCCACGTCCTTTCGATGAAGATCCGCATAACTCTTTTGTTGATCATGTGCCGTTTGTATACGTTGTCGAATCATTTGGATCTTTTCCGTAGTCATACGTACCAACTCGGGTCCCAACAATGTTGCTTCACCCACCTCATCCCAACATATTGGAGAGCTACACTTTCGTCCATATAATGCTTCAAATGGAGCCACCCCTATACTTGTATGATAACTGTTGTTGTATGAGATTTCCACCAATGGTAAATACTTATCCCAACTCCCTTTGAAGTCTAGGATACAGAGTCTTAATAGATCTTCAAGAGTTTGAATAGTCCTCTCTGATTGTCCGTCCGTTTGAGGATGGTATGCCGAACTAAATCGTGAATTCGTGCCCATAGCTTTTTGTAAGCTAACCCAAAATCTTGAAGTGAATCTTAGGTCACGATCCGAAGCTATGGATACTGGCATGCCATGCAATCTCACAATCTCATCTATGTACATACGAGCAAGACGTTCAAGGGAATAAGTCTCCCGTATCGGTAAGAAATGAGCAGACTTGGTTAATCTATCAACAATAACCCAAATAACATTTATGCCGTGAGAAACCGTGGGAAGACCCGTAACGAAATCCATGGTAATGTGTTCCCACTTCCATTTCGAAATCTCAAGTGGTTGCAACGGACCCTTAGGTACTTGATGCTCCGTCTTTGCACGTTGACAAGTTAAACACCTTGAGATAAACCTTGCAATCTCTCTCTTCATATTATTCCACCAAAATGTATGTCGAAGATCACGATACATTTTGGTACTTCCAGGATGGATTGCAAATGGTGTATTGTATGCCTCCATCATGATCTTGTACTTCAAATCAGAATCGTTAGGAACACAAAGTCTGGAGTGGACTCGAAGTATTCCTTCTTCATCGATTCTTGCCTCAGGAATAACACCTTATTGTACTTTCTTCTTCATACGCATCAGCTCCGGGTCTGTGACTTGAGCAACTTTAACTTTTTCGATTAAAGTTAGTTCTATACGTATACTTGACATCATTGCATGGGTCCCCAGAGTCTTGAATTCTATCTTCGTCTTTTGTAAATCACACAAAATGGGCCTTTGTGTTGACAATATCGCACTCGTTCCCGCGTATGATCTTCTACTCAATGCTTCGGCTACCACGTTCACTTTTCCTGGATGGTATTGAATGGTATGGTCGTAGTCTTTCAACAGCTCGAAACGCGTCCGTTTACGCATGTTGAGTTCTTTTTGGGTGAAGAAATATTTGAGGCTTTTATGGTCTGAATATATCTCCACTTTCTCCCCATATAGATAGTGCCTCCAAATCTTTTAGCGCGAAAACAATGCTGCCAACTCTAGATCATGAGTAGGATAATTCCTCTCATATTCTTTAAGTTATCGTGAGGCATAGGCTATGACTTTCCCACGTTCCATGAGAAAACATCCTAACCCTTTGCCTGAAGCATCGCTGTAGATAACAAATCCATCCGAACCATATGGAATTGTCAAAACAGGTGCCGAAATGAGTCTCATCTTAAGCTCTTGGAAACTCTTCTCGCATTCCTCGCTCCATACGAATTTGATATCTTTCTGAGTCATCTGAGTTAATGGAATAGAGATTCGAGAAAATTCTTCCACGAATCTCCGATAATAACCAGCTAAGCCCAAAAAACTACGTACTTCGGTCATCGATTTCGGTTGCTCCCAACTTTGTATTGCTTCAATCTTCACCAGGTCAACAGATACTCCATGTTTTGACACCACGTGCCCAAGGAATGCTACTTCCTCAAGCCAGAACTCGCATTTCTTTAGCTTGGCATATAGCTTGTTATCACGAAGCCTTTGCGGTACCAGTTTCAAATGGTGTTCATGATCTTCACGGCTTTTGGAATATATGAGGATGTCATCAATAAAGACAACAACGAACTGATCCAAATAATCCTTGAATACTCGGTTAATCATATCCATGAAAGCCGCAGGAGCATTAGTCAATCCAAAAGACATGACTATGAATTCATAATGCCCGTATCGAAGTTCGAAGGCGATCTTGGAATATCCTCGATTTTAACCTTCAAATTTGATGATATCCGAGCTAAGATCGATTTTTGAAAAGAATTGTGCTCCTTGAAACTGGTCAAACAGGTCATCAATATGAGGTAACGGATACCTATTCTTGATAGTGACATGGTTTAATTCCCGGTAGTCGATACAAAGTTGCATACTCCCGTTTTTCTTCTTTACGAATAAAACAGGAGCACCCCAAGGAGATGTACTAGGACGAATGAACCCGATGTCCAACAACTCCTATAGTTGGACCTTTAACTCCTCGAAGTTCAATAGAGCCATTCGATATGGGTTTTAGAAATGGGCTTTGTACCAGGTTCAAGGTCAATAAAGAATTCAACTTCACGCTCGGGGGGTAACCGGAAGTTCTTAAGAAATATGTCAGAAAGTCAATAACAACAGGAATATTATTCAAATATGACGTGTCTTTATTCAAATCCATAACATGGGCTAAGAAAGCTTGACATCTGTTTTTTAATAAACGAATAGCTTTTATGACTTGATATAACAAATGATTGATTTTAATGGCTTAGTTGCTTGAATTCGCACAACAAAGTTGGTTAGGAATATGAAAACTAACAACCTTATTTAAAACAATCAATTTTGGCATGATGAGTAGTTAACCAATCAATCCCTAAAATCACGTCAAATGCAAGTATCTTTAAAGAGATAAGGTCAATGTGTAAGGTGATGGTGCCAACTTGGATCAAACAAGATTTATAAACAGTGGATGTGATGAAAGTTTCTCCTAACGGAGTCTCCACAGATAAATCAAAGTCTAATTTCTCCGGAGTCAAGTTTAAACGTTGAGCACAAGCAGGAGAAATAAATGAATGGGTAGCACCGGTATTTAGTAAGTTATAAACTTCGCATGAATTTATGATTAGCTTACCCGTGATCACCTCGTTTGGGTTCCTCGCATGTTGACCAGTCACGACAAATGTTCTTCTAGAAACTGTTGACTTTGACTTTTCTGGGACAGCCTTTTGAGTCACCATCCCCGCTGGACTTGGTTTTGCTACAGTACAATCTCGAGCGATATGTCTTTCCTTTCCACAATTATAACACACCTTAAAGCTGTTTGGCAGGGTTTAATGATATGTCCTTCTTTTCCGCACTTATAGCATATGACCGGTGGTCGTTCTCCTCCCTTGGAACCTGTTGCTGCTGGTGCTGACGTCTTTGTATAGTCATTGTTGAATCTCCTCTTTTTAAAATCTCCTCCCGACTCGCTTCTTTTATTCTCATGGCCACGATTACCACCAGAGTGGTTGTCACTCTTGTCCGTATTCTTTTTTCTCCATTGGTTATCGTTGTTCTGATGACTGCTGTCACCGGTATGATCCTGGTTGTGGTCCCTCGATTGACCGTACTCGTTATCTCACTCTAATAATTGAGCCCTGTTGACAACATCTGAATTGAGAGAAAATTTATGAGAAATGAGATATTGACGTATGTCAGGTTTCAAACCTCTCAGAAACATCCGCGTCATACGTTTCTTATTCTCCACCAAATGAGGTGCAAACCTGGACAACTTTGCAAACTTCACCTCGTACTGGGACACCGTCATGTTATTCTACTCCAGTCTAATAAACTCTACCTCCTTCATATGACGAATACTTTCAGGAAATTACTTGTCATTGAACAGTTTCTAAAACGTTTCCCAAGACATGCCGAAAGTGCGGCGGCAGTCGAGTACGCTCACAGACTCCCACCAAAGAGTCTCGCTTCGCCACGGAACATAAAGGTGGCGAATGGAACCTTCTGTTCCTCCGTGCATCCCAAGACATCGAATATCTTGGTAATTTGTTTAACCCACGTCTCTGCCTTGATCGGATCCGACTTTCCAATAAATTCTGGTGGTCCCAACTCTTTGACCTGCTTGGATGTGAAAAACCGTAAATTGCTATCATTTCCTCCTGTATTTTGAACACGAGTCTCCCTCGTCTGATTTTGCATGAACTGCAAAACGCTTCTAAACATCCCATCGTTCATCGTCTGCTCAGTGTTGTTGTTTACAGGAGGAACATTGTCAGCCTGTTGCACGTTCTACTCGTTGGTGAGTACAGGCATCTCCACGGTCTCATTTACTCCACTGTTAACATTCTCAGTTGCCATTCTTAAATACTGCCATAAAACAAGGGTTAATTAAACAAATTAACAAATCACATAATATCCCTATATTATGACCAACCAACAAATAAGCTTAGGTAGGACACACTAGCGAATGATTTACTCATCTCTCCCCTCCTAGTTCTATTCCCCGATCTCCGCCAGAGATCATATCCCTAAGCTCTGATACCAACTGTGATGCCCCAAAATAGGTATACAACACCCATTCTGAGTCGTTAAAATACATGGTACAGAAACAACTACAACTTTATTAATACAACTTAAAAACTGTGAGTTTAAATATAAATATTGTCATCTAGACAATATCCACACTCAAATAAGTCCTCATTACAATTATTGATACATTATTTTAAAAAAATGGTGAGGACTACTAAAACGACTTTCTAGAACCATCATTCCACACCCCGACTAGTACTTGCTACATTCTCGCCTCCTGAGAAGAAAAATGGAACAAAAAGAAAAAGGGTGAGCTCAACTAGCCAAATAAAGAATATTATGACTAAGATAATATAGAACAAATTATCGTTAGTCTTCAACAGGGAAAAATCTGCTAAAATACAATAGACAACAAGTTTCAGATCAATATTCACAGCGGAAATAATAATTCATTAGAAGAGTTAAGTAAAGAATGAAATTTATTATCTTCTATATATGAATTTAAAAGTTCATCGTCGATATTTTATCCCCAGAACATCAATCATATATATATCGGAATCAAATATTCATCTTTGCACTACAGTGCAAAGATATTCATCATTGGTCATGTTCATCTAAACACTGCTCATCATCTTTGCACTACGGCCAAAGATATTCATCGAAATCATTCATCTTTGCACTACAAGTGCCAAAATATTCAAGAATATATCATTATTTAGGACCGAGGATGATGAAAAATATTTTAAAGGAAACGAATCCAAATGAAACAAAATAACAAATATTAAGGATTCAGATTATTGCGGTTTATCAATGTCCAAAATACCTCATAAATAATCATAGTGGAGTAAAATTCAAGAATGATCAAAACATGGATACAATCAAAGATAGTATCCATAATAGATATTTTGGACGAAAAACAAAAATTTAATTTTTTCGTGAATAGTCAGATTCGTGAATAAGTGTCAGATACGTGAATAGTAAATTCAGACACAAAAAGTTTCAAATTTGATAAAAGTTCAAACCAATATTTTTCAAGATAATGATATTGAAGAAAATAATATCTTTTAAGAAGAAAATAACATCCCTTACCGAAAAAAAAAAGATTTCCATTGGAATACTAGATATAAAGTGAAGGAACTTACACAGAGATATAGCAACACTCAAAGTCTTAAAATACTCACAAGAATACGCTCGATAATATACAGAGAGAAAGAGAGAGAAAACTTGTTTCTGGTGTGATTTTTAATTCTAACCTAAGCACCATATTTATAGGAAAATGCTTAGAACACCAAAGCAGAAAATTTAATAAAATATTAATATATTTTTTTAAAATTTCCTATGCACCCTTATTTTGTCCAAAACATCAGCCACCAAGTAGCCACCTCACAAAACTTACAAAAAACGTTTTTCTTATTAAAAACAATTAAAACTTCCAAAAATCAATTATTTCGGAACTTCAGAACTTCAATAATTCATAATAAATAGCCCTTTTGTCAGAAAAATTCAAACCACATGTCTTTTCTATAGGAAATTTCATTATCTACAACTTTGCAGAAGAAAGTTTTTCCAAATTCCAAACAGAAATTGACCAAAATCCATAAACGGACGATTTTACAAGCTATAATCAAATTTCAGTCAAGAAATGGGCCCACGTGACATATTTAACATTTTTAAACAACTTTTTAAAGCAAAAATACTCTTCCTCCTCATATACTCATATATCCCACATTCATCAAAAAATATCATCATTATTCTATTATAATAATATAATAAAATATTATTTTATCAGAAAAGATAAAATATCGATTTTCAACAATTGTCACTTTAAAAAATTTTCTCCATCTATATCCACATAAAATTAATATTTTCCTCATCATATAAATCAATAATTAATTATTCACAAATAATATTACCGAATCACAATACTGACAATCAAGCAGTTCCCAGGAAAGAGGGGGCTTTCCAATAAGGACTTCTCCTTACTGGCGCGCAAGTAGGTGACCAAACCTCTCCTTAGACAGAACTTTCTAGATATTTCCAATAATGTTATCTAATAATATTATTCAGATAATATGAATTATTGCTTCGATAATGGAAAATATTGTGTAGTGACAATTATTCAAACAACAATAATATAAAATATCAACGCAAAGAATTATTGAATCAATAAAATAAAATATCTTGACAGTAATTATCGTAAGAATTATCGAGTAGTGCCTTCTTACGTAAGAATCAATAATTGGTGCAATACCTGCAGTGCTCATCAGGCAACAACGCCAGACATTCTTCGTGTTTTAACCACCGGTATTCCAACAAGATAATTGTGAATAACTACGCCAAGTTATTTATTAACAACTTATACTTGTCGTTTTCTTCATCCAATCGCTTTTCCGTTATGAGGCCCCACACAAGGTCAAGCTACCGTCGCATTTAATATTGCCTCGACAAGAAGAATATTCCACGACCAAACGAATATTCTCCGATAAAAAATGAATATTTTATAACCACTTGTTTATTTGAAATATTTGCGCATTTTACCCATAACTAACCAAATTAATCAAATCAACCCTTACTATTTAAAAATAATAAATAGAGGAAATTTAATTTCATTATTAATAAGTTGGGGTCTTACAGCAAAGGCCAACCGTCCTTGTTGGTTTTAGAAGGTATAATACCTGAAGATTGTGAGGAGTTGGAAAATACACAAACAGAAGTTGAAACTGTAACTAATATTGAAGAAGAGCAAGTACAAGACCCGGTTATTGGAACATTGTATGCCCTCATTGGTAACACTAGTACCAGGTGTTTAAGGTTGCAAGGTTACATTCAAGGGAAGGCACTTCAAATTCTCATTGTTGGTGGAAGTAGCTATAACTTTATGCAAGCAAGAGTTGCAAGGTTTTGGGGTTAGATATTGTTCCTTCTCAATAATTCTCTATTATTGTGGGGAATGGTGAAAATCTCACATTGTGCGGGACAATGTAAACAAGTTCCTTTTACCATAGGGCATGGCTTCACAAATGATTTCTACATAATAGACCTTCATCAGGTGTCGATGCAATTTAGGGGTAGCTTGGCAGGAGACCTTTGGGGAGCTTAAGCTAAACTATAAACAATCATATATCAAGTTCTTACATGAAGATAAAGAGGTGTGTTTGCAAGGCGTTCAAGCTAACACAGAACTTGAATCTATCTCTGCCAATCACCTATATCAGATGGTTAAGAGAAAAGAAGTAGGCCAATGTTTCATGCTTTAGTTAATCTCCAACCAGAAATCAACTTTTCAAAATTCTATATCCTTTTATTCTCTACAAGGTCCTAACAACACTGAAATGAATTCTACTCCCTTCAAGCAAATAGACTCCCTAATTCACCCAATTCCAAACATTAAAGATCTATTGGAGCAATATACAGACCTGTTCTCTGAACATTCACAGCTGCCTCCTATGAGGTTGTTTGACCACCACATTCCTTTGGAACCCAATTCAAAGCCTGTGAATGTAAGGCCATACAGGTACCCACACTATCAAAAAATAAAAATTGAACAACAAGTCTAGGCGATGTTGGAATCAGGTATCATACAACATAGCCCCAGCCCCTACAGCTCACCTGTTTTGTTAGTAAAAAAAAGGTGGTACTTGGAGACTTTGTGTAGATTATAGATCATTGAATGCGATTACTCTCAAAGACATGTTTCCCATACCAACAGTGGATGAACTTCTTGATGAACTACATGGAGCCACATATTATTCAAAAATCGACCTTAGGTCTGGCTATCATCAAATTAGAATGGCGACAAAAGATATTCATAAGACTGCTTTTAGGACACATTCAGGGCATTATGAATTTCTGGTATTACCCTTTGGGTTATCCAATGCTCCATCAACTTTCCAAGCAACAATGAATACAGTGTTTCGAAGATTGTTAAGGAAATCTGTGATTATATTCTTTGATGATATACTACTGTATAGCAAGGACCTCCAGTCTTATGTGCAATATTTAACTCAAGTTTTGGATTGTTTGAGATCTCATTCCCTCTTTGCCAAACTCTCAAAGTGTCATTTTACTGTTACAACCATGGATTACTTGGAGCATGTAATATCAGAACAAGGGGTGAGACCTGATGCTATTAAAGTGGATGCTATGTTAGCATGGCCAAAGCTTGCAAATATCAAACAGTTGAGAGGATTTTTAGGATTGACAGGCTATTACAGAAAGTTCGTACAAGGGTATGCTTCTATAGCTGCTCCACTAACTGATTTACTAAAAAATGATGCTTTCAAATGGGGTGTCACAGCTAAACAAGCCTTCTAGAAACTTAAGACAGCACTCACCCACACCCCTGTATTAGCCTTGCCCAATTTTGAGAAACCATTTGTGATAGAGATTGATGCCTCAAATTTTGCCATTGGGGCCATTAAGTCAAGAAAGCCATCCCATAGCTTATTTTAGCAAAAAGTTTTGTCCTCGAATGCAACATTCCTCAACCTACCTAAGAGAACTTTTTGCAATTACCTCAGTCGTTGCCAAATGGAGACACTATCTTCTAGGCTCCAAGTTTTTTATCCACACAAATCAACAGAGTTTGAGAAACTTAATGCATCAAACTATACAGACTCCTGAACAACAATATTATCTCACAAAATTATTGGGTTACAATTATGAAATTTTCTACAAACCTGGCAAGGCTAATACTGCAGCTGATGCTCTATCCAGAAACCCCACTCATATGGACCCAATCACATTTATGGCCATTTCAGTCCCAACATTCCTGATCATAGAAGATATCAAGAAAGAACAAAACACCACAACTGAAATCTCGAACATGGCTCAAAATAATCCATATTGGACAATCAAGGAGGGAGTCTATCTGTTCCAAGGAAAAATTTACATTCCCAGCCATTCAACCTTGAAAAAGGCTCTCCTTAAGGAGTATCAAAAATCTCCTGAGGGTGGGCATGGAGGCATCCACAAAACTTTCATGAGGATCAACAGAAATTTCCATTGGAGAGGTTTGAAAATAGATGTTATTGACTTTGTCAAACACTGTGTTATCTGTCAACAAACTAAAGTTTTAAATGTCAGTCCTTATGGGTTATTGCAACCCCTGGAAATTCTGCAAGAAGTTTGGGAAGAAGTGAGCATGGATTTTATTACACACTTACCCCCATCACAAAGATACACCACTATTTTTGTAGTAGTTGATAGACTTAATAAAGCAGCACATTTTGGGGCTCTTCCCAGTACCTATACTGCTTCTAAAGTGACACAACTATTCTAGGAATTGGTAGGAAAACTCCATGGGATACCAAAGACCATTGTAAGTGATAGAGACTTAATTTTTCTATCCAAGTTTTGGCAGAACTTGTTCATGCTACAAGGAACAACATTCAAAATGTCTTCTGCATACCACCCACAAACTGATGGACAAAGTGAAATTGTTAACAAATGCGTGGAGCAATATTTGAGGTGTTTCATATCGGAAGCACCACACTTATGGCACAAGTTTCTGGGATTAACTGAGTGGCATTACAACTCATCTTACCATTCCGCCATTCACAAAACTCCATTCGAGATTGTATATGGTAGGCCACCTATAATCTTAGCTAATTATATTCCAGGAAGCACACATGTTGAAGCGGTTAACATCACTTTACAGACTAGAGATGAAAAACTCAAACTCTTAAAGGCTACTCTAAAGTCTGTACAGCTAAAAATGAAAACCAAGGCTGACAAACATAGAACTGACTATGCTTTTAATGTGGGGGAATTAGTGTTGGTTAAATTACAACCATATAGGCAACAAAGTACTGCATCCAGACTTTCTCAGAAGTTTAGTAAAAGGTACTTTGGACCTTTCCTCATCATTGAAAAGGTGGGAAAGGTAGCTGATGAGTGAGTTTAATACACATGAATTGGATACATTCGGGCTTAATTTATTATTGTTCTCAAGTCTTTTAGAATAGTGTTTAAGTGTTTGTGTCCATTCATGCATGTTTTACATTGTTTTGTAGGATTTGGGACAAAAGTTACTTGGATCGACGTTTGGGGTGGCTAGATGCGCGTTTTTGGCTTGCCATTTACACAATAGTCACTTCAGAGCCAATTTGAGTATTTCTCGAAACCTTATTTCGAAACCCTTAAAGAATGAAAGTTGTATATCTACTTTTCCTCTTTCCGGATCATCTTGAATCATCGAAATCGGAGTTTGGACGAAGACGTTATGGCCGTTTTTCCAAAGGACGTCGGAGTAGAAAATGTCGAAAAGTGGTGGCGGTAAAGGGCGCCCATTTTGAAGCCTATGCCCAGCGTCGAGAACCTTTGGGGAGCAGAGTTTGAGTTGCCGTGCCCAGCGCTGAAGCGCTGGGAAGAGACTGGAAGGCTTGGACGCGTTTTAGGTAATTTGACACCTTTTTGACTCCAAATAGGATTGGGTTTGTTCCTAAGCTAAAATTTGGACTTGTAACCTATAAATACATGATGTAAGGCATACAATAAGGGGGAATACATAGATTAGACTAGATTAAACACTCCATTAGATTAGAATATAAAGCCTAGTTCTTAATTAGGCATTGTAGATTGAAGCAAATTGAAGAATATTGAAGATCAAGAGCAAGAGCAAGAGGGGAGCATCAGATTTGCTGACAACAGATTCTATTCTCTTCTCTTATCATACTTTTATCTTTTAATGTCTATTCAATTGTGGATTCTTGATTTTAATTCATTAATTATGAACTAACTCTTTTATTGAGATTTTAATTGAACTTTTTATGGCTATGAATTAGTTATTCATTATATTCCAATTATTTATGTTAAAGTGAGTTGTTTATCTTGCCTTATGCTTATTGATTAATTATCTGATCAATAATTACCTTGTTACTCTAGAGGGAATTGAAAAAGGAATTCTAGGGTTAGAACTGGGCATGATATCATGTGACTTAGTTATTTGCACAGTGAATAATTAGGTTTATGAATTAAATGGAAATATCTGTTCACCGCATGTAACACATAAGGAAATGGGATTGTAAAGAGTTTAATTTAATTATTTTGCATAGGGATATAGGAAAATTAACTTGGATTAAATAGAAGGCAAATGATCACTTGAGAAAGGGCTTTTGGCATTTGAGAATTCCTGTTAACAATTCAATAGACATAATAATTGGGATAATTAGATAATTGGTTTATAGTTCATAATTGGGGATATTGGAGTCTTCGCCTTTATTTATTTGAATTCATTTATAAAGTAACCTAGTTTTAATTGGTTAATTTAGTTTTCTTAATTAGAAAAATCACGATTTGAGATTGTTTAAATAAAATTAGTTTGGTTAAGAATTAGTACTTGATGATTTTTATTAAATAATTCCTCGTGGAAACGATACTTTTTTTATCACTTTATTACTTGTTGACCGTGTATACTTGCATGTATCCATTGATTGCGAAATCGATCAACAAGTTTTTGCTTACAAGTTACAACTTCCAGCATCTTCTAAAATTCATCCTATTTTCCATATAGCCATGCTCAAGCGGTTTGTGGGAAATACAGACATTTCTTTTTCTTCCCTACCTACATATACTGTCAATAATCAACCTGTCCTCCAACCAATTGCTATCCTCGATCACAGGAAAAAGAAAATGAACAATCATTGGGTCACTCAATATCTGGTGCAGTGGGAAAACTTACCCTTAGAAGAAGCTACTTGGCTTGACTATCATCAATCAAGCAATAGATTGTACCCTACCCCTCGAGGACAAGGTGTCCGGTGATGGGATGGGTATTATTACATAAGGGACAACAGAAGATTGATCAAGGATTTATGAGTCCACACGGTGAAAGCGAGGAAGAACATGAACCATGAGGCTAGTGGTGTGCACAAGACAATGAACATCGATAAGTAAAGGGTCTAATATGCAAACGAGAGCACAATGAAGTAGGAGTAGAGGAGTATCAAAGCCGGTGAGTTGGAGGAAATAGCAACATTGAATGAGCTAAGAAAGTCAAGGAAAATGACTAGAGAACCCACGTGGATGAGCAGCTATATCAAGGGCAAAAAGGGAAAAGGCAGAGCTAGGAAATGATCAAGGGTCCTCTTTATGCATTACCATTCCATCTGTAGGGTGGATATTTACTCTAGTTCTTAGTTGTCTTTTGTCATGAATTACATATATGCTCCGTTAAAAACAATATGAAGGATATAATGAATTAAAATATTATCCCTATCTTTTTTCTCTCTCTCTCCCTCCCTATTCTTCTCCTCCAAGTTTTTCCATTGAAGCTTGTTTGCAGGCTTCACCAATCTGCCGTAGCTAGCCAGCCTAGCCCAATACTCAAATTTATCATATTTTTCTAAAAATGAAATTCTTTGTTTACATCATTACTTCATATCATGAAACCAACACTAAACTAACAACTTAAAAAAATTTAAACTTAAATATTAAACACAATATACCCTTAATATTTATAATTTTATAAGTGACTCTTTTGCATAGGAAAACCGGGTTAAATGCTTTTTCAGTCACCGTACTATATGTCAACTTACAGATGGATAATTGAACTTTTTTTCTTACAGTCAACTCACTATACTCGATTTTACTAACAAAAAGTTAAAAAAACTGTTAAGTCAAGGTTGACTTAACTAACGAAGACACACAAAATTTGAGTTGTTCAAAAAAAAATCCTATGTGGCAGTTAGTATGCGACGTGACAATGATGATGTGGATTTGGAGGAAATTTTTTATGAAAAAATGGAAAAAAAATATTTTAAAGTATAATATAAATTTAAAAAATGAGCCAAAAAAATAAGAAAATAAATAAAATATATATATATTTTTTAATAAAATAAAAAACAATTATTTTATTAAAAAAGCGCATTTTTAATTTTATTAAAATAAACTACTTTTTTTTATTAAAAAAGCTGCGTTTTAATTTCTTTTTAATAAAAATAAAAAATATATTATTTTTATTAAAATAATAAATAAAATACATTTTTAATAAAAATAAAAAAAATAGCTTTTTTAAAAAATCAAATAAAATGCAAAAAGCGCATTTTTTATTAAAAACAATTTCGTTTATTATTTTATTTATTAAAAAAATTGTGCTTTTTTCTCATAAACCTGAAAATGCATTTTTTTTATTAAAAAACGGAATTTTTTTAAAAGAAAGCGCATTTTGTTTTATTAAAAGAAATTTGCAAAAATAAGCATTAAAATAAAAAGCAAAAAATTGTTAAAAGAAAGCGCATTTTTTTTTTATAAAAAAATTTGCGCTTTTTTATTTTATTTTATAAAAAAAGCAGTGCTTTTTTTATTTTTATTAAAAAATGTTTTTTATTTATTATTTTAATAAAAATAATAATTATTATTTTATTAAAAAATCAAATAATGCTCCTCTCTCTCTCTCTCTCTTCTCTACAACAACAACTTAGCCTTGATTTGGTTTTTTTTTAATAAAAATAATTATTTCTTAAATTTGATTAAATTAAATTATAGAAAATTGAGAAAATATTGTTATACTTTATATAAATAAAGTATAAATTTAAAATAATTGAGAAAATAAAATTATACTTTATTTTCTCAATTTTTTATAATTTAGTTTAATCAAATTTAAGAAACAATTGAGAAAATAAAATTATCTCACTAATTAATAAATTTTTAACAATTTTTTTAATAAAAAAAACGCAGTTTGTTTTAATAAATCTTTTTTTTTAAACGCAGTTTTTATTTTATTTTAAAAAACTGAGTTTTTTTATTTTTAAAAAACTCAATCGGACCAACAACTATTAGTTATAGGAAGCATGATAATCATTCCCATAGCAAGTACTTTTTGTGACGCCCCCAAAATTAGGTATACATCACCCATCTTGGGTCGTCAGATACATGGTACAAAATTCAAATACAACTTACTAATACAAATATGGTATACAATACAACAAAACATAAGCGTGAGTTTGAATACAATTATTATTTACTAGAGATTATACAAACTCAAAAGGAGTCCTCATTACAATTATTAACACATTATTTCACGTAATAGTGAGGACTACTAATGCTATCCTCTCGGACCGTCACTCCGCTCCTCGACTAGTCCCTCGCTATGTTCTCATTTCAAGAGAACAGTGAAAGAAAGGGTGAGCTCAACTAGCCCAAAGAAGAAATATTATGACTAAGATAATGCGAGAATAAATTATCGTTAGCCTTCAACAATGTTAAAGCGATAAAATATAACAACATCAAGTTTAAGCTGCGGTGAATAAGCAATCCATTAAAAGAGTCAAGTAGAGAATAAAATCTACTATCTTTTATGATTTAAAAGGTTTTCATGACTTTTATATTTGGGACTCAACTTAATAAATAATCCACATCATCGAATCATCTCTCTTGACTACTACCGAGGATATTCTTTAGTATCACGACCATAAATTATCCATGCACTACTGCCCGAGGACATTCGTGTATTCATTAATGGTCATGATCATGCCAACAACTGTCCATCAATGTACTACGGGTCAATGATAACTTTTACCACATCATTTGTAATATTACGGTCATGATTACACCGAATAATCCCTGGTCATAATCATACCAAGTCCATCTATGCACTATAGGCCACAGATGACTTTCAACATAATATAAACACGAGGATGATGACAATGACATAAGAATTCAATAAAACAAGTTCAAGAATTAATTTATCCAGGAACTAATAATGTCCAAATTGTCAACATGGTACTGCTTTGTAGAGTAAAATTCAAGAATGATCAGAAGAATATTTCCATGAAAAGATATTGGATGAAGCACAAATATCAAGGATATTCTACTAATTTCATGGAGTATAGAAGTCAAAACTTTAACCAACTGATTATAATAAATAATGGAATAACAAAAGAAATCACCATGCATGCGGTACCCAGCATGACAAAGTTATTCAACAGAATAATAATAACGGAACCAGTCGAGGCAAAATTTGCAAGCGGGATGTTGACGAGAATAATAAAGGCGGAACCAGTCCGGTGTAAATAACACGACGAGGATGTTCCAATGAATAATAATAAAGAGCGGAACCGAGTCCGGTGTAAAACACACGCATGCGGATGTTCCAACAGAATAATAATAAAGAGCGGAACTGTGAGTTGATTGTAAAATACATGCAGGATGTTCCAACAGAATAATAGAAGAATGTCACCAAGTATAGGGTAAACCACATTATACAAAAGTTATTCCAGTGAGAATAATAAGCAAGGAAATAACAGCAGTTCTCTTCGTGAATAAGAAAGAATAACACCCCTTACCTTAGTAGATTGAATCGCAAGTAGTGTAATGTGAGAATACTCTTCTTCTTTCTCTTATTCTCTCTATACTTTCTCTCTCTATAGCTTGAATGAATTCGTGAAAAATAATGAAGCACTAGGCCTCTATTTATAGAAGATTTCTAGCTTAGCACTTGAAATGTGAAAAGGCAAGTGGCTTGACGACTGGTGATGTGAAAAGAAAAGTGGTTTTGGCCTTTTGTAATGTGAAACGAGAATTGGTTCGGCCTTTGTAATATGAAACGGCAAGTGGTTTGACGTCTGGTAAAGGTAGTTTACTATTGGCGAAGGTAATTACTATTGTGAAGGTAATTACTATTGTGAAGGTAATTACTATTGTGAAGAGACTCTTAGATGATGATATATGGGCCCCCAATAAAATAACCAAACTTACCACAAACGTCTCATAATAGACTCTTTATATACATCAATGATTGAATAAATATTATCACAAATCATTTTATTTTAATAAACACATATTTAATCTTTCAACAATTATTAATCATTTATAACTTGTCGTCTCAATTATTGATTTAATAATATAACATATTATCTGAGATGATCTGTTATAATAATTGAATCAATAATATAAGAGATATGATGCAAAGCAATTCTCGTAGCAATAATTGAGTATAGTTGAGTGACTTCTCACGTAAGCATCAATAATCAATACCGTGTGCTACTATGCAACCACAGCAGTATTCGTACTTTTACTACTACCGAAAGTAGTTCAACAGTTTTAACGGTAACACCTCCGCCGTTATTTTCATAAAGTATTTTTGTCGTTTTCTCAATCTGACAATAATTTCGTTGTGGGGTCCACCAATAATTGTGCCATTGTACGAATATTCTCCGACAAAAAGAATATTCCCCGACCAAACGAATATTTTATAACAACTTGCTTACTTTTCAAAATTTATAAATATTACCCACAACTATAACATTATATCAAATTTACTCCATAATATTCAAAAATAATATTTATAGAAAATTCATCTTTATTTATAAAAGTTGGGGTCTTACAACCTCCCCTTCTTATGAAATTTTGCCCTCGAAATTAGGGTACGTACTTGGTATGTCGAAGAGGTAAGGATACCTTGATTTCATTTCAGATTCTAACTCCAAGTCATTTCCTCAACATCGTGGTTTCTCCACAAAACTTTGACTTGAGGTATAACCTTGGAGCGTAGAATATGTTCCTTATTATCCAAGATTTGAACAGGAACCTCTTCATACGTCAAATCTTCCGCTATTTCGTCCGGTTCTAACTCATTAATGTGGTTCGGGTCTTTCACATATTTACGTAACATGGATATGTGAAAAATGTTATGAACACAAGACATACTTGGCGGTAAAGCGAGTCTATAGGCCACAGTTCCTACTCAATTGAGGATTAAAAATGGGCCGATGAATCGAGGATTGAGTTTTCCTCTCTTTCCAAATCTCGTAACTCCTTTCCATGGAGCAACACGCAACAACACATGATCTCCTATATCGAATTCCACGTCCTTTCGATGAAGATCGGCATAACTCTTTTGTCGATCTTGTGAGGTTTTTATACGTTGTCGGATCGTTTGAATCTTTTCCGTAGTCATACGTACCAACTCCGGTCCCAACAACGTTGTTTCACCCACCTCATCCCCGCATACTGGAGAACAACACTTTCTTCCATACAACGCTTCGAATGGAGCCATGCCAATACTTGCTTGATAACTGTTGTTGTAGGAAAACTCCACCAATGGTAAGAACTTGTCCCAACTTCCCTTGAAATCAAGGACACAAAATCTTAATAGATCTTAAAGAGTTTGAATAGTCCTCTCCGACTGTCCGTCCGTCTGAGGATGATATGCCGAGCTAAATCGTAAGTATGTGCCCATAGCTTTTTGCAAACTAACCCAAAATTGTGAAGTGAATCTTGGGTCTCGATCAGAAACTATGGATCTGAAAGCATACCATGCGTCTTTACAATCTCGTTTATGTACATACGAGCAAGACGTTCAAGTGTATAAGTTTCTCGTATCGATAAGAAATGAGCAGACTTGGTCAATCTATCAACAATGACCCAAATCGCATCTATGCCTTGACAAACCTTAGGAAGACTGGTAACAAAATCCATGGTAATGTGCTCCCACTTCCATTCTAGAATTTCAAGTTGTTGCAATGGACCTTTTAGTTCTTGATGCTCCACTTTAACTCGTTGACAAGTTAGACACCTTGAGATAAACAACGCTATCTCTCTCTTCATATTGCTCCACCAAAATGTATGACGAATATCATGATACATTTTGGTACTCCCAAGATGGATTGAAAACGGTGTATTGTGCGCCTCCATCATGATTTTATACTTTAAATCAGGGTCGTTAGGAACACAAAGTCTGGAGTTGACTCAAAGTATTCCTTCTTTATCGATTCTTGCTTCCGGCATAGCACCTTCTTGCACTTTCTTCCTCATACGCATCAGCTCCAGGTTTGTAACTTGAGCAGCTTTAACTTTATCGATTAAAGTTGGTTCTACTCGTATATTTGCCATCATCACATGGGTCCCTAGAGTCTTTAACTCTATCTTCATCCTTTTCAAGTCACACAAAATGGGCCTTTGCGTTGACAATATCGCACTCGTACTTGCATACGATCTTCTACTCAATGCGTCAGCTACCACGTTCGCTTTTCCAGGATGGTATTGGATGTTATGATCATAATCTTTCAATAGTTCAAGCCAACGTCGTTGTCGCATGTTGAGTTCCTTTTGAGTAAAGAAATATTTGAGGTTTTTATGATCCGTAAAGATCTCCACCTTCTCCCCATACACTACAAGAAAATCATAAATAAATGACCAAAAACATCAATGATCAGCACTTTTCGGTCGCGAGAAAAGTATTACTAGCGACCGCCATTAGCTTAACCAGCCCTTGAATTTGGTCGCTAGAGTATGTTAGCAATGATTGAACGGTCACTATCCGATTCATAAGTTCATTTTTACCTCAAAAAATTGGCACGAAATATTGGCGCCTTAGTTATTTGCGACCATTCATTATCGGTGACCGCATGCGATCATTTGATACTCCATCATTTAAAATTAGCGACCGCGATGCGATCGGTTGATAATGATCATTGATCTATTCAATTAACGGTTCAGTTCGATTCGTCACTCTCGATCGATTGAAGAAAAAAAGAGGAGAAAAGAATAGGAGAAGGGGAGAGAGAAGAGGAAAAAGGGAAAGCGCCGCCACCCACCACCACGATCACCGATCGACCACCATCACCACCACCACCACGTCATGTCGCCACCCACCATCACCACCACCACAACATGGCATGAACACCACTGCAGGTACACACGATTTACTCTTGTGAAGTATATTGTATGCAACATTTGTTATCACTTATATAATCAATGAATATATATATATATATATATATATATATATATATATAAAAAAAATATTTATCCGAACAGAAATTAGAATTTTAATAACTCATAATGTATAATGAATTTTTGAGTGAGGTTTATTGTGTTTGATACCTCTATGAGTAATCTAAACACTATTTTGAACTCAAATTCCTTGTACATTATTTATGGGGATTTTTGCCAAACCAAGAAACCGATGAAACCCAGTGCCCTAAATTTTCAGGTGGGTGTTTTGGATATCAAACTTGTTAAATAAAATATGGCCTTTTGAGGTTGATACCTTATTGTATAAAGCGCGTCTGTCAAAGATGAACAAAAAGGACTTGTGATGAAAAAGTTATGACCAAAACAAAATTGAAAATTTTAAAATTAAAACAACTATAACTTCGTGACATTAGCGTCGTGTCGAATAAAGGGGTGACATTCGCGTCGTGTTAGGCAAATTCATGTCGTGTTGAAACTCGTATATACATGTTTACAACACGATCCCGATTATGAATCGTGTTCGTTTTGAAAATTGATACGTGTTTAAAATGGTGTTTATGACACTTGTAAACCCGGATTTATGACACCAACTCGACTTCGTTTATGAATCGTGTGTTCGTGTTGTGTTATCTTCTTAGTGTTGAAAATTCTGCTGCCTTGAGCAATTGGAAATGTTGAATAGAGTTTAATACTATTGATCTTATTTATAACACCTATTCAATGAGAAAATGTTGTAATTTGATGCAAATAATACTAGTACATGGCAATACATGGGTTGGTATAGGTTCCAACCATTGTTGTCAATTGTGAATTGTATTGTGTACTAAAAATTTTGGAATCGCTACTCATTTATCATCTCATAAGATACGGAAGAAATGTAAAACATGATAATTACATATCTAAACATATAGAGAACTCAATTTAATGGACGGTAAAACATATTAGCTTAAAGCAATGTTGAAATAATTATATCGGTAGAAACTTTAAATATTAATGTTAGAGTTTGAAGACTCTAGTCTGAGAGGCTTATTTAATAGTAAATATTGGTTATATGTAAATTTGAAAGGGAAATAGAGAATAAAAAACCTTACTTTTAACTATATATGTATAAAATCCAAGTGAAATTAAGCCCATTTGTGAAGTATAGATCGGAAGTCAACTACGAAGCTAAGTATTCATGTCTCCATTTGAGGAAGAGATATAAAAAGAGAAAGTGGAGACAATCTTTAGAAGAAGATAAAAACCATAAAAAGCATTTTAAAGGCGTATTGTGACAAAATAGTAAAAACTCTTCTCTAGGAAAAGACTTTAATATGTTGTTCTACCTTTTATACATTACATCTCTAACTTAAAAATGTATCATACCTGTTGTATCTTAAGATATGTAGGACATTGTGCTATACTGTGTCACATCGAATACATAAAAGATACTGTATTGAATTGTTCCTGTATCGTAAGATATACATCTACTATCGTAATACACTGACAACTATCGTTCCAACAAAGTTCTTCTTGCTTTTATTTGCTATGTTCTAGTGCTTGCTTTTTTTGTGCTTACTTTTTGTTTAGTTTATCACATACTATATCTTATTTCATTATTTGAGGTTTGGGAATAAATTGGGATTATATTTTGCTGAAATTGGTCAAGTATGCATGCCCTCGTGCATGTGGATAGTCCATATTATAGGGGAGACTCTGCCGAATTTTTTTCATATATAAGTCAAATGACCATATAACTTGAACATTAGTATAGCATAAAACATAACTAGGAATTAAGTTTATCCATAATTCAATCAAGAAGAAGGTTCAAAGAAGTTTTTCCATAATTCACAGTCGAGAAGATAAAGAAAATGACACACTATTAATATGTATGCTATAAGTATGGCTTAGCTTAGAATAGAAAGAAAATGAAAAGTACAAACACAAACACAAGCACCATAACTTCAATCACACTATTAATGAGTTGTTAGATAGTGAGGAGTACATACATTTCCTATAGATAACATGTAAAAATGGTTCCCTAAGTTAGGCCAATTCTTGCTTAAAAATCATTGAAAATAAGCTTTATAGAACAATGAACACTAAAATAGTGAATCACCATACTGGACCCCATACACAAGTTTCAATAGTCATAATAGGACATAAGAAAGCTACACAAACTAAAGGAACCAAGCCCAAGCCATTTTGAGCATGAGACTTGTTAAAATCACATTTTAAAGCCAAAAATGAATTTATTTTGGACAATTCATAGTACACGACCTTAAAGGACTATTATGAGTTAGATGATTATATAAAGTTTGGTGATGCTAAAAGTAACCTTAAGTAACTTAAATATACACGCCTAGACTATCCTAGTGGCCTGACTATCTATCCTATTGTCCTTTTGTTTTACATACAATTACATATCGATGTTCTCTATATCCACGACATGTTTATGTACCTTTCATTTATAACTTATACTAACATCCTAAATTTTTATTTATAGATGTCTTTTGAACTGCGTGACCGAAAGACTTGGCGGGTTGGGTGAGAACCTAATCATGTCTTAGAAGGCCGGCTAATCCGGATGATCGCATTCTTTCTCTGGATCAGATCCTCCTCCTCCGGATAGATACGTAAGTTAAGTTAAATATATATATATATATATATATATATATATATATATATATATATAAGGGTTTTAATATAAATTATTGTATATTGTAGTGATTTTCAAGATAATAAAATTGTGAAGTGCATTTCACAATTATGCTTCTGAAGCCGCCTCGCCGGTGATTACGTGGTGACACACCCTCTGCGCCCATAAGGATCTGATTTGAAATTTGAATTTTAGGTATATATTTTTATCACTCGATAGATAATACATAGTTAATCAAATAATATTGCTTAGTAATATAACTTGATTTTAATATTATTATTGTTATTTTATTTGCGAAGCGATATAGATGGGGAATGCCTTACGAGCATCGATTATTGAGACACTATTACAGCGAGAAGTGCATGCGTCACGAACTAAAAGATAATTTGAACAAGAGCGACAAAAAGCCCACGCACAATCTTTGAGATTGACCATCCGGGGCGGGGTGAAGCGGATATATGCATAAGCGTAGCCCACAGTGGTGCGCACAACCCATATAGGTGCGAGATGTGTGACAGTGGAAAAGGCGAAAGTTGGGTCGAGAGGCGTAATGAAGATCGCCGCCTCGAGCAGATCCTCAGTGTATCGAACGGCGAGAAGGTAAAAGGCACGTGTCGAGGCGGCGGTATATCACAAGCTGCAACACATTCTTTGCCGAGTGGTACGTATGTTATGTTTCTGATGATCATCTTTTGTACCTAAAATATCACATGTTTACATAATAATATGAGAAATGAACTATAGAGAGTCTCGGTCTCAAAGGTCGACTATCAATTGGTTGGATGTGTATGTAGCCACCGCGATGGTCTACACAAAGGCTATTCGGATAAGCGGTAATAAGTTCACTTTATCCTAATATGTTGTTTATAAATTATAACGACCTTCTTTAGTATTTTTTATTTATTTTAACTATTTAATTGTTCATCTGCCGACGGAGGACACTTATAAGGGCTTAATGAGCGAAGCGCTATCACGAAGGCACCCGCGTCCGTCGATTGATCAAAATTATGGGAGAGGCGTCCATCGTGAAGAAAAATTATGTCAAAGGCCAAGGACAAAGACGGCGCTTGGAGCCATCGATGGCATTGAAGCGGACTACGCCACCAGTCTACCACGGTCGTGGTATTCCGACCTATCATACTCCTGCTTGTTGTGTGAGAGCGATCTGTCGGATCGTGATCTTCTTAAATATCTTTGGCGGGCATCTGCAGTCTCTGAGTCTGATGAGTTGGCGGAGGCGATGGTAAAGGCGGGAGGCAAAGCACAACAACAAGGGAGGTATATATATATATCGTTTATTGTTTAGCTACATTGTCTTATATGTTTATAGTCTCGAGTCGATGTCTTACTTATATGTAACATATATGTTCTATTACTTTGATAATTACGAGGATCTAATTTGGATGATCCATGAAAAGCGCTAGACTTATTTTTTTAGATTTTTAAAGCCTTGTACGCTTTTAGATTCATTCTTTGGACAATTGTATTAGTTTATATGGATGTTTTACGATACTCGATTATATTGTGTTGGAGGAATGTTTTGTATTGTATTGGATGAATGTTTCATGGATGAATGTTTTGTATTGTATTGGATGGATGTTAATATGGATGCTTGTATATATATATATATATATATATATATGGTGTTGGGATTGAAAGCGGTACAAAGCGAGGTTATTTTGGGAAATCAATAAAATAGGCAAAATTTGAAAAAAAAAAAAAAAGCATCGGTGATCGCATGCGGTCATAAAAATGTATCGTATTGCTTGAATCTAGCGGCCATTGCGGTTCGCTATTATCGATCGGTACGACACGTGTGTGACACGTCACGCGTGACGAATGACTCAAACATAAGTTATAATAGCGGCGGTATCGATTCGCTAATTGCGATCGCTAATTATTTGATTCGCTATTGGTGGTGTTGATGTCCTTCCGGTGACGGATTATCTGCGACTTCGTATCGGTGACCGCATCACGATCATGAGATAGCTATCTGCTGACCGTGTCGCGATCATTGATATCTTGATCGGTGATAAGCCTTTTTGTTGTAGTGATACAAGTAATGCCTCCAAATCTTTAGTGCGAAGATAACAGCTGCCAACTCTAGATCATGAGTAGGATAATTCCTCTCATATTCTTTGAGTTGTCTTGAGGCATAAGGCTATGACTTTTCTATGTTGCATGAGAACACATCCCAACCCTTTGCGAAGCATCATCAGTAGATGACAAATCCCTCGAGGCGGATGGTATTAGCCGAGCAGTGCGAAATGAGTCTCCTCTTGAGTTCTTGAAAACTCTTCTCATATTCTTCGCTCAACCGAACTTTGTATCTTCCGAGTAAATTTGAGTCGATGGAGTAGCGATTCGAGAAAATCCTTCCACGAATCTCAGATAATAACCACTAACCGAGAAAGCTACGTACTTGATCCATCGATTTAGGTTGCTCCCGACTTTGAAATGCTTCAATCTTTCTTTGGGTCAACAGATATTCCATGACTTGATACTACATGCCCAAGGAATGCTACTTCCTCGCCGAATTCGCATTTCTTCAACTTGGCATAAAGCTTGTATTCACGAAGCTTTTGGAGTGTCGACCTCAAGTGTTGCTCATGATCTTCACGGCTTTTGGAATAAATAAGGATGCCATCAATAAAGGCGACCACAAAGTGATCCAAATATTCCTTGAATACTCGGTTCATCATATCCATGAAGGCAAATAGGAGCATTAGTCAATCAAAGGACATGACTAGAATTCATAATCCGTCTGGGAGTTCCGAAAAGTCTTTGGAATGTCATCGGTTCTAATCTTCAATTGGTGATATCCGGAACGAAGATCAATCTTTGAAAAGAATTTGGCTCCTTATGGCGGGTCAAACAGGTCATCAATACGTGGCAATGGATTCTATTTTTGATGGTGACATGATTGACTCCCGATAATCAATACAAAGTCGCATACTCCCATATTTCTTCTTCACGAATAGAGCAGGAGCACCCCGAGGAGAAGTACTAGGACCGAATAAAGCCAATGTCTAACAATTCCTGCGGTTGGGTCTTTAACTCCACGAAGTTCAATAGGAGCCATTCGATATGGGGCTTTGGAAATGGGTTTTATCTGGGTTCAAGGTCGATACAAAATTCATTTTCACACTCGAGGGTAGGCCGGGAAGTTCTTTGGGAATCGTCGGAAATTTATTAACAATAGAAATATCTTTCAAAACGGCGTATTTTGTTTAAATCGTGACATGAGCTAAGAAAGCTTGACATCCGTTTTTTCAATAAGCGAATAGCTTTATGGCTTGAGATGACCGTGATTGATTTTAATGGTTTGGTCGCTTGAATTCGCATAATAGGTTGATTAGGAATATGAAAGCTAACAACCTTACGAAAAGGTGCCCCTCCCCTCCGTATTTGAAACATATGATAGGTGGTCGTTCTCCTTCCTTAACGACAGGTGCTGGTGCTGACGTCTTTCCATCGTTGTTGAATCTCCTCTTCTTGAAATGTCCATTCTTATTGTTTTGGCCCTGATTACCACCGAAGTGGTTACCATTTCTGGCATGTTGATTCCCTTCACGCTTGTTGTCACCGCTTCGATGACTGCTCTCGCTGGTATTATCATTTTGCCGGCTGCTCTCTTTTAGTTGCGTTGACTCGTTATTGCGCTCCACTAACTGAGCCCTATTTACAATATCTGAATATAAACACAGTTTATGAGAAATAAGATGTTGACGTATCTCTGGCTTCAAACCTCTTAAAAACATCCGTGTCATTCTCTCTTCATTATCCACCAAGTGGGAAGCAAACCGGGATAACTCTGCAAATTTAGCCTCGTATTGCGACACGGTCATATTATTTTGTTCCAACTTGATAAACACCACCTCTTTCATGTGATGAATACTTTCGGAAAAGTATTTGTCGTTGAACAGCTCTTGGAACTTCTCCCAAGACATCTTCAGTGCGGCAGGTTGAGTACGTTTTACCGATTCCCACCGATGTCTGTCTCTCTCCGTGCAACATAAAAGGCGTGCGAAGGAACCTTTTGCTCCTTAGAGCATCCCAAGACATCAAATATCTTGGTGATCTGCTTTATCCATGCTTCCGCCATAAGTGGTTTTGGCTCTCCTTAAACTCCGGTGGTCCCAGCTCCTTGAATCATTTAGCGGCGGTGACCGCCGAGAGAGTTTCAAGTGTTTCACACTGCATTTTGGACAGAGCCGCTCTCACCTCTTTGTTGCATGAATTGCATAAAGCCTCCGAACATTGATCATTTATCATTTGGTCGGTGTTGTTGTTTGCATGAGGATTATGTCGCCTTCTTGATGCACATTATCCCGATTATTGATATGTGATGAATCGGCGGTGCTTTGTGCTCCATTGCTATTCTCAACATTCTCGGATGTCATTTTCGAGATCATTGCCATAAAACAAAGGTTAATTGACATGTAACATATTATCCCTAAATTATGGTGACCGCCAATTAAATACCACATAAACTTAGGTAGGTCATACTAGCGAAGGAATTCCCGTCTCTCCCTCCTAGTACTATTCTCACATCTTAGCCGGGGATCATATCCCTAAGCTTTGATATCAATGATGGCGCTCCCAAAATTAGGTATACATCACCCATCTTGGGTCGCGGATACATGGTACAAAATTCAAATACAACTTACTAATACAACCGTCAGTGTACAATAACGACAAAAACATAAATCGTGAGTTTGAATACAATTATTGTTTACTAGAGATTATACAAACTCAAAAGGAGTCCTCATTACAATTATTAACACACTATTTCACGGAATAGTGAGGACTACTAATGATATCCTACGGACCGTCAGTCCGCTCCCGACTAGTCCCCGCTATGTTCTCATTTCACAAGAGAATAGTGAAAGAAAGGGTGAGCTCAACTAGCCTAGTAAGAAATATTATGACTAAGATAATGCGAGAATAAATTATCGTTAGCCTTCAACAATGATGTTAAAGCGATAAAATATAACAACATCAAGTTTAAGCTGCTTGTGGAACAAGTAATCCATTAAAAGAGTCAAGTAGAGAATAAAATCTACTATCTTTTATGATTTAAAAGGTTTTCATGACTTTTATCATTTGGGACTCGACAATAAATAATCCACATCATCGAATCACCCTTACAGACTACTACCGAGGATATTCTTTAGTATCACGACCACAAATTATCCATGCACTTCTGACCCGAGGACATTCGTGTATTCATTAATGGTCATGATCATGCCAACAACTTGTCCATCGATGCACTCACAGCCAATGATAACTTTTACCACATCATTTGTAACATTACAGACATGATTACACCGAATAATCCCTGGTCATAATCATACCAAGTCCATCTATGCACTATAGGCCACATATGACTTTCAATATAATATAAACATGAGGATGATGACAATGATATAAGAATTCAATAAAACAAGTTCAAGAATTAATTTATCCAGGAACTAATAATGTCCAAATTGTCAACATGATACTGCGTTGTAGAGTAAAATTCAAGAATGATCGGAAGAATATTTCCATGAAAGATACTGAGGATGAAGCTTAAATATCGAGGATATTCTACTAATTTCATGGAGTATAGAAGTCAAAACTTTAACCAACCGAGAGTATAATAAAGAATGGAATAACAAAAGAAATCACCATGCATGCAGTATTGCATGGACAAGTTATTCAACATAATAATAATAACGGAACCGGATCGGACAAAATTTTGCAAAGCAAGATGTTCTAACATAATAATAAAGACGGAAACCAGTAAAGGTGTAAAACACACGCGACAGGATGTTCCAGCGTAATAATAGAAGAATGTCACCAAGTATAGGGTAAATGGCGTATACAAAGTTATTCAGTGAGAATAATAAGCGAGGAATAACAGCAGTTCTCTTCATGAATAAGAAAGAATAACACCCTTACCTTAGTAGATTGAATACTACACAGTAGTGTAATAGTGAGAATACTCTTCTTCTTTCTCTCTTATTCTCTCTATACTTTTCTCTCTCTATAGCTTGAATGAATTAAGTGAAAATAATGAAGCACTAGGCCTCTATTTATAGAAGATTTCTAGCTTAGCACTTGAAATGTGAAAAGGCAAGTGGCTTGACGTTGGTGATGTGAAAAGAAAAGTGGTTTGGCCTTTTGTAATGTGAAACGACAATTGGTTCGACCTGTAATATGTAAACGGCAAGTGGTTTGACGTGTCGATAAAGGTAATTACTATTGTGAAGGTAATTACTATTGTGAAAAGACTCTTAGATGATGACATATGCCCCCCGTAAAATAACCAAACTTACCACAAATGTCTCATAATGGGCTCTTTATATACATCGAGGATTGAATAAATATTACCACAAATCATTTTATTTTTAATCAACACATATTTAATCTTTCAACAATTATTAATCATTTATAACTTGTCGTCTCAATTATTGATTTAATAATATAACATATTATCTGAGATAATCTTGTGACAATAATTGAATCAATAATATAAGAGATATGATGCGTGAATTCTTGTAGTAATAATTGAGTATAGTGAGTGACTTCTCACGTAAGCATCGATAATCAATCTGAGTGTACTTCTTATGCAACCACGCCGTATTCTTGTACTTTTACTACTAAGGGTAGTTCAACGGTTTTAAACAGTAACACCTCGTAGTTATTTTCATAAAGTATTTTTGTCGTTTTCTCAATCGACAATAATTAGTTGTAGGGTCCACTAATGATTGTCTGCCGCATACGAATATTCCCCGACAAAAAGAATATCCCGACCAAACGAATATTTTATAACTTGCTTACTTTGCAAAATTTATAAATATTACCCACAACTATAACATTATATCAAATTTACTCCATAATATTCAAAAATAATATTTATAGAAAATTCATCTTTATTTATAAAAGTTGGGGTCTTACACTTTTAGTGCAATACAAATAATTAGTTTTTATTTAATTAAAAAAAGCACAGTTTTTTTTAATAATTTTTTTTATTAAAAAGAAATTAAAAGCTAGCTTTTTTAATAAAAATAAAAAAGTAGTTTTTTTTAATAAAAATTAAAAAAAGCGCAGTTTTTTTATTTTTATTAAAAAAAATTAAATATATTTTTTATTTATTTTCTTGTTTTTTTGGCTAATTTTTTAAATTTATTTTATACTTTAAAATATTTTTTTCCATTTTTTCATAAAAAATTTCCTCAAAATCCACATCATCATTGCCACATCGCATACTAACTGCCACATAGGATTTTTTTTGGACAACTCAGCTGCCAGATGTACTGTTCCGTTAAGTCAACCTTGACTTAACGGTTTTTTTTTTAACTTTTGTTAGTAAAATTTAGTACAGTGAATTGACTGTAAGAAAAAAAAATTCAGTTATCCATCTGTAAATTGACATATAGTACGGTGACTGAAAAAACATTTAACCCTAGAAAAACCTTAATATTTATAATTTCGTAAACGAGACTCTTTGTGAAACTCTTTTGCATAGGAAAGCAAAGAGTATTATTAAGACACAAGTTACAAGTTTTATATGATTTTGGTCTACGTTCGGTATTCAACATATATAATGTTACAAGTTTTATATGCGTTTAGTGCATTGTTGTAACTTGCATTTATAAATTAAATAAATTGCATTCAAAATAAGTTACTTTTAAGTAAACAAAATTTACAAGTGCGTTTGAAAGCAAGCGTTTTATAAACTGGTAAACAAACAAGCACTTTCCAAGAAAATAAAAGAGAAAGGAGAACAATTCCTCCCACCTAAAAATCACTCAAATAATTTAATGTTGCATGCAGTTCCAAGGGTCAATGCTTTCAAATATCCTTGCCACACACATAGACACCACATACACACAGGAATTGGAGTACAGGGGCCCTAAACATAAGCAAACACCAATCACCAGGAGAAGTCTATTGTTATGATAAGAGAAAAATTGGAAATAATCATTCTGTGAAGTGCCAAGAAAAAGTACAAAGAGTATTGTAACCAATCCAAAGAGTATTCAGTTTCATCCCATGAAGATTCTTCACATAAAGTTCAAGAAACAAACAGGGAAAAAACAGAAAGAAAAAAAAACAATGAAAAAGAAAACCTCAAGGTCCTGATCTAACAAATATCATAATTTCACCTCTTACACCTCCAAGCCGATACCGAGAAAAGGGCTCGATCTTGCCAGCAAATAACCACGCAGCCATTTTCTTCCTTGATCCGATACCCATCACAGCTATAACCTTGCAACAACCTTCTTGCTTGCAGCATGCCATAGTAGCTCAAAGGCACATTCCCAAAGCCAGCGAAATCAAGTCTTTGAATCCACTTTTCAAGCTTTTCGTGTCTTTCTTTCCTCCCAGCTCCCTCACATGCTATAATGTTCTTGATTTCCTCTCCAAACAGCGACTTTTCCAGCTTTAATCTCTCCACCGATGTTCTTGGCAATGCAGATTCCAAACAATCAAACACTGCAGCATAAAAATACAAAGATTCCGATAACCTCTCCATGAGGGTCGATCCATTGTGATTAGAATCTTGCTCTGCTACCACCATGACCTTTGGTGACAAACCCCACAGTCCATTAAGAAAACCATCCACCTTTACTGCTCCAGTTGAAGACTGTGGCGATGATGAAGCCAAGTCAGTATTTGGGCTGTGCCCATTAACCATATCCTTCTCGAGTAACTCCCCTAAAGTGCTTTGACTCAATTGCAAAACTCTTTGCAAGTGAATTCCATTTGAGTTCATTTTAGTCAATGGGGATCTTTTATGTGGTTCATCGCCAAAGGATAATAGGGTATGCAATTGGAGAACTGAGCTAATTGCTAGTGCCTCCCCAGTTTTAACACGCAGTTTTTCAAAATCGAGATTCTCTAGCTTGCTAACTATAGGATTAAATTGAAATGGTATATCTAGCTTCTCTGCTTCCTCTATCAATACATGAGCCATTTGGTCCAAAACCTCTTTCTGTTGATGAACACCTGTTATTCTCAAATGAGGAGTGCCTTCAGGCCGTGAACTCAAATCCTGAAGAAGTGCTCGCCACTGTGTTGGTTCTGCCGCATTAAGATCAATGATATGAACCATCTTTTCTCCTTCCATGGCTTCAATAATAGCTTGGTTTGTGATGACAAAAGCGACCTTTAAGAATGGAAAGAACTCATAAAACATTTTCCTTACAAGAATGTCTTCTGAAACCGATGATATTCTCGTGGAATGAAGGGCCTTGTAAAGACCAGGCCAAGCTTTGAGAATCCTCTCAGCAAGTGCCTCAGTAAAGTATGAAGCAATACGCTGCATTGTATCGCCATCAGGCGAAGCAAGGTGGGAAATTTGGTCAAGGGCAAGATTTGCATTTTCAAGGCTTCCTGTGGCTACATGATTTGCACAAGTGAGCAATAAATGGATCAGATACAGACCCCGATCCTCGGATTTAAGCTCTTTGAGCCACGGATACGGTGATCCAAGGCCAGGTGACAGTGAAATCATAGGAAAATTCTGAAGAGGTGATGAAGTCACCGAAGATGATCCATCGTCTTGATACATTGAATTCAATAAAAATTTCCTAAAACGGGTAAGGTAAAGGATTGGAAAATTCAACAAGTTTTAGAAACTAGACCGAGTTCACAGAAGAATAAGTGCGAAAACAGTCACAAATTTCCTAAAAATCAAGAACAAATTTGCTTGAAATCTCAAAAATGAGAATGTGCAGGAATCTCTTCAGCTCATCTACAATTATAAAAAAGGAGGAATTAAGGCAATTCAGAGTCTTAGTTTTTACCAAATAGACATGCAGATAAATATAGAATGAAAATGAAGAACATTTGGCTAAAGAACTACTACAATCCAAATTGGAGAGAACTAGTTATTAGAAACTTTTCTTCACCAAACATATTTAAATGGGTATTAGAAACTTAATCTTCACCAAACAAGTTTAAATAGGTATTACCCAAAAGCACGCCAATTCAGCTCAAAATTAAAGCAAAAACAGATAAACAAGGAAAAAAAAGAACAGAACGAACTAAAAAACTAAGCTAAATTTATGCAAAAGAACTCACAAATTAAGCCAACAAACTCCAATTCCTTTCTGGGTTTTTCAATTCATCAAAAACCCATTACAAGCCCCATGAAAACTGTCCGGATCGCTTTCTCTGATCTAACTTATTAAAGCTATCTGTCGAGAGCTTTCTGGGTTGTAGCCTGTTTATTTTGTTTTTACACAAGAGAGAGAAAAGGGGGAGCAGTTGGTTGAATTAAAGGTGATCAGGCATGAACAAGTTCTTCATGTTGTGGACAATGCGTGAGAGGAGCCGTTTTGTCGTTACAGTTTTGGTGTCCTTCACCTTAATTTTTAAGAAAGAGAGCCCCTACTCTCTCTCTCTCTCACTAAATCTCTGTCTATGAAAATTGGATTAGGAGTATTTTATAAATTGGTAAAATACTCCTATCTAATTTTTATTTCCAACAAAAAAATTTCTTATCTCAAACTTCCTCTCTCTCTCTAATTAATTTTTTATAGTTTTTGTTTTTTATAACTTATTTTGTGATAATTCAAATCTAGAATACATCTCATTTTAGCATATCGAGGAAACATAGAGATGATTTATCAGTTTTTAATTTTTTTAAAATATTATAATTTATTATAATAATTTATCAATTAAATATTTAAATTTGTGTCGAGTGATAGACTCAAATATGTGATTTTGTAATTTAAAAAGAGAACTCTAGTGACTACATTATCACTTTTAATTTTTCTTTAATTATTTGAGAAGAAAAGAAAGGAAGAAAATTTAAAATTACTAAGAGAGAAAAAATATGAAGAAAATTGGGTAAATATTTTTTAATTTATTCCTCAAATTTCTCCACTTCTTCTTTCTTTTCTCTTTCTTTTTAAAATTGTGAAATTTCTATCTAATTTTCTCCCTCTAAATTTCTTAACAAAATTTTCTCCAAGGTTGCTTCTCTCTCAAAATTTCTCTATTCCTCCCCCGCTCCCCCTCCACCCTCCACCCCCCACCCCCCACCCCCCACCCCCTAAGAAGCCTTTGTCCTTATTTCTCTAGACTAGAACAAACAACTTTATTTTTGTATATTTGTCATGATCTTGGGTGGATAGGGAATCAGGGGCTGGCACAAGACCTTAATATTCCCCATTTCATACATGACTCCAAACATCCCCTAACAAAGACAAACAAATCCCATCAATTTTGTTTCCTAGTGGGGCAAAGTGTGAGAATTGCAAGAAAGCTCACAAAATGCTTCCAAAAAACTTTTGTTTTGTTTTTTTTTATCAACATAAGCAAAGACTATCAAATTGTTATTATCTTCTCATATTAAGACAAAGAGACAAGGAAAATAAGGAGCCATCCAAAAATAGATACCTCATTCAAAATGTAGCTATCCACTTGTGTATTCCTAAGATTGACAAATTTTTGAAAAATTAGGTTACGATTGTTTGCAAAAATAAGAGGTCAGATAAGATTATTTATATTAATTGGTTATATTATTTTATCCCATAATTAGTTATTATTTTTGAGTTTTTTTTAATTAATTTTGATCATTTGATACCTCAAAAGTGTGATTATAGAATATCACCTTTCCAATTGGGATTATAATTTCTCGTCAAATGATTTAAAATGATAAAATATAGTTCTTGAAATTAAATAACGGATTAATCATAGAATAAAATAATCCAAATTAATAATATATTTGTACAAATAATCATGTCAACGAGGACTTGACTTAATGGTTAAGTTTGAGATTACGTGATTTTATGTTTGAATTTTGATTCTCATTTTTGTGTAAGTTTATTTATTCATTTTTATGTTGTTATTTTAGTTTCAAACAATCCCTTCCTTAATATAAGGATGTAATAGTAACCTAAATTTAAAACTTACAGAGTTACAGGTCTCAAATCTTATCCTTTATACATTCAAAAACGTCAAAATATGAAATACTATAATTTTTTAAAATATTGATCATTTATTTAATTTGTCCAAACTCATAGACACACGTAAATTATATAAAATTTCTTTATGGCTTGGGATTAATAATAAATGTGAGACCCCAAATTTTATAAAATAAAAGTATTTAATTTTTCTATTTTGGTAAATAGTTAAATTTATAAAAGTTTAAAGTTAAGGATAATATGTAAAAAAAAAATTTGCAAAGTAAACAAGTTGATATAAAATATTCGTTGTGTAGGGGAATATTCGATTAGTCGGGGAATATTCTTTTTATCGGGAATATCCAAATGCGATGGTACAATCGTTGGTGGACCCCCACAATAGAATTATTATCGGATTGAGAAAGCGATAAAAGTATTTTTATGAAAATAACGACGGAAGTTTTACTGAATTAAAAGCGTTGAATTACTTCGGTAGTAAAAAAGTACAATAATACGCGTGGTTGATAGTAGCACACGGTATTGATTATTGATGCTTACGTGAGAAGTCACTCGATTTTGTTCAATTATTCTATATAGTAATTCTTTGCATAGTATCTCACGTTATTTGATTCAATTATTATTTCGATATTTTATATATTATTATATCAATAATTGAGATGACAAAGTTATTAAGATTATTATTTGCAATATTAACGATATCTAGAAGTTACATCGAGGAGAGGTTTGGTCACCTAATTGCTTGGCGTCGATAAGGGAGAAATCCTTATTGGAAAGTTCTCTTTCGCAGGAGCGGCGCAGTCGATTAATAGTGTGAATAATAATAATGATAATGAGTTTTGTTTTATTAGTATTATTAATGTAATAAAATAGTAAAATCTTTTTATATAAAACAGAATACTTTTATAAAGTTATTTATTTTATTTAGACAATAATTAGAATATATTATATTTTATTATGCATAATGTTTGCATAGTCTTTGATAGTATTTCATGATAGTAAAATCTTTTTTATATAAAAATGAATACTTTTATAAAGTTATTCGTTTTATTAGATTATAAATAGAATATATTATATTTTATTTAAAAGATTTTGTTTTATTAGAATATTTTATTAAATCAATATGGACCGTCCAGATTAAAAGTAAATCAATCTGGATCGTTCATGAATTAATTCTTATCTTGATCCATTCTTCATAAATAGAAGCTCATTCCTTCATTATTTCTTACTTAATTCACTAAAACTCTACAGAGAGAAACTATAAGACCTCAAC